>JANAVB010015575.1:0-73304 GCA_029216955.1 Iris pallida | reverse complement strand
TCATCATCAAGTCTTACGGCTTGCTATCATTAGCTACTGGTAATCACAGGTACCTAGCCTGAGTTACTAATGAGATGCATTTGAGAGAATTCTCGAGTCAAGTCCTGCTGCAGCTATCCATGTTATCCAGGCGAAGGTGCTTAGAGTTATCAAGAGTTTAGAGAATCATTAGGTGACTTGGAGTGTAATACATAGCAGTGTGCTTTAGTACTTATGATTTTAAGAAGTGCCCCACATAACAGTGGGCTGAAAATGTGCCCTACTCGTCGGCAAGCTACAAGTCCACTCAGCTGTGACCGGGATAACGGGATCACCTGTAATTGGAAAAACTTTCTTTTCTATCAATCTAGTCATTAACCTAGTCAGATTCATTATGAATTCCTGACCGTGGTAACAAAAAATCCATGTCCTAGACATGATGCAGGGCGAGACAGGTAGTTTGTACAATCATAATCAGAAAAAGTCAACCACGGTGTCAAGAAAAGTGTTACTTAGCAAGTCATGGTAGCTGTCGCAACAACCTTTCAAGATTATCATGTCATGTCGGGTTACTTGTACTTGTCAAGATTACTTGTCAGGAGTGCGCCTCAACGGGACACTATCAAGATTATCATGCCATGTTCATATCAAGTTACTTATCATGTCAAGAGTGCTTGTTAAAAATGTGCCTCGACGGACCACTATCAAGATTATCATGCCGTTTATGTCAAGTCGTGTTCATGTCATGATCAATACTGGCAAGTGCTATGCTCAACAAGTTATCGAGCCGGGTCACAAGATAGGTCAAGTATAAGTTACATACAAGATCACAGACATATACAACAAGAACTGGGAGAACATGCATGGGTGGCAAGGGGCAAGGAGTATTATGGCAACAAGTGGCGCTGGTCAAGTAGAGCCAGGGAAATGACATGTGGCATTTGAGCAGGGTCGCGCCAGGCTGGGTGCGCCAGGCACTGGGGTGCGTCGGGCACTTGGGTGCGCCGGGTCAGGTTGTGCCGGGCACTGGGGTGCACCGGGTCAGGTTGTGCCAGGCACTAGGATGCGCGGGGCACTGGGGTGTGCGGGGTCAGGTTAGGCCAGGGCCAAAGGGCACCTGGGCTAGGTTGCGCCAGGCTGGGGTGCGCCTGGCACTCGGGTGCGCCGAGTCAAGTTGTGCCAGGGCCAAAGGGCACCTGGGCTAGGTTACGCCAGGCGGGGGTGCGGGGCATTGTTCTTCTTCTCCAAACAGCAAAGAAGAATCCATGGAACCCGAAAACTTTAAAGTACCATAACTTGCTAAAAACAAGTCTGAATTGAGACTTCCAAGGGTCTAAACTGCATAGAACGAGATTTCCTACAGCCTGGGACGACTGGTTTTAGGAAATATCAAGCTTTAATAGATCAAAACCAAATAAAATAAGAAAAGATCAAAACTTAGATATACAAAAATCCATCCATCAAAACCGAAAATGCCAAGTTCTAAAGAGGCTTAGAATCAAATATCACGCCCCGGTTCCAAATAGAATTTTCGGAGCACTGTGATACATCTTCAGGCTACGCACCTGTATAACACATGTCGTGTCATACCTGCGATTGTCGCATGTAAATTCTGGGATAAAGTATAGACGTCAAGAGACAATCTAAAGTAATTTACATTTAATTACACAAAACTTGTATGTTCGATCACATATTTACATTCTTCTTACATCCAAAAAGTTCATAGCTATACATAGAACAACAAACGACAACTACTCATTCCAACATTTTTTTCCTTATCTTATTCATAAAATCTCCTTCTTATTGTAAAGCTGCACTCCTTCCTGGCCTTCAACAAACCCTAGTGAACAAAACTAGGTCGTCAATACGATGAGCAAGTCCTCGGTCAAGGAACGGGATAAGTAAAATAAGTTTATAAAATTTATTGAGATAAATTCGGAATAAAGAAAAATTAAGGATAAGTTTTGCTAAATTAAAATCTACTTAAAATATTAATTATCTTTCTGAACATTCTAAGGCTACGGTTGTAATACAGGAATAAATAAATAAAACCTCTAACAATTCCCAAATGTAAAATGCAATATTTAGAGAAATACTTCTTGATCACACAACTTCTATTATCTCAACAACAATCCCATTTACCCGGGATCAGGTTTATACTTAATGGACGGTGCTTAGATTTATCCGTCCTGTTAGTATTAGTATCACATATTGATGTGATATAGTCAGGATAACACATGAGTGATTTTTCGAGTTATCAGAATCAAGTGTTATAACAATTGTCGTATGACTTGAAATTTTTTAAAAATATCGGAACAGGCTAGATTGGATATTACATGGCCAAATTCGGGGATTCATAATCCAATGGAAAATAGGAAACATGAAAGTGAGCTAAGTCTTACCTCGGACATCATTTGGCTGTACGAATACCGATAACAGGAACTGATCATTTTGTAAAATATAATATTGCAAAGATTTCGAAGGTGTGATCCAATGTTTCTCTTCCATCCCAGAAATCCTAATCTACAATTAAATCTAGGTTTTGTCCTTCCAAAAATTTATCCCTTGGAATTTTCGAAAATTTTGGCAGAGTCTTCTTTGTATTTATTGACTCCGAAAAATTCACAAGAGATATAAAATATGAAAATAAGAACTCGGGTTCGCCGACCCCTTCGGTGGAGCAACTCTCAAACACCAGAACACACGCAGGTATTATATATCACTACAACAAATATGGCCTATAATAGCAGTTTTTCTATAGCGTTCAAGTGTCCCCGCTATAGAATGTTATCAACAATAGCATTCTTTCTGCAGTGCTATAAAAATATCTATTTATAGCATTTTTTGAATGCTGTAGAATCTATAACATTCTATCTACTGCTAAATACAATGCTTTTAGAAATATCGTAAATAATTATACAACACTTTTAAAGTATTATCTTAAATTTTATTTCCCACAACCTTTTTTTACTTTGTCGCCTATGCCAAAAAATTGGCGCTCATTACCAGCAGAAAACTAGGTTTTCCCTTTCCCTTTTCCTTCTTCAAAATTTTTAAGGTCTCTCTGTATTCTTCATTTCTCTTTTCTTCTCATTTCCCTCATTTTTCTTTGCTCTCTCCCATTTTTTTTGTTGCGCTCTCCCTTTCGGATGTTGGGACTATCCTCACCACCGTACGTTAGGCACGACTGCGACTTTTTGAGCATCGCTATCGTCGAGGACATGGCAAGCTCTGATCTACGGGTTCCTTCTCCAGTGGTGAGCGTCAAGCCGATCACCTTCTTCTCCTGCGGCGGTGACCATTTCCAACCGAGGTAAGATTTCCAATTCCTAGGCTTTGTTTACAGCTTCGGCGAACTCCTCATCACTGGACGCGTACGTTCAGCAAGTGTAGTCACGACAGCCGCTGTCGAATGTTGGTTGGACATCCTGGTCGCAAAAGAGATCGCCACTGCTTGTCGAGTTCTCGGCCGTTCTCATTTTTCTGGTGAGTTCTCAACCTCATTCCTCCCTTCTTCATATTTTAATCCTTCTCTTTCCTACTTAGTGATGGGAAAGAAACGCGAAACCTTTCCCCAAATCGGAGAGTACCTGCGAGAGGACCGAGCAATACAACGCACGAACCCAAAAACAGCCACACAAAAACAATCACGCAGACACAGAGAATTTTTGACGTGGAAACCCTTGCGGGAAAAACCACGGGACGATCGGAGTCCAACCCTGAGAAGCCTCCACTAATGGAATAGAAGAATTACACCCTCTATAAACTTCTCCCGATCCAAATCGGATCCCCACAACACTCAGAGATAAGAACAATGATTACAAGGCTACGAAGAGCGAGAACGACGAGTAGAGATTACCCGAAACACGATCTCCTTCGAAAACGACCTTCAATCCTCCGCCTTCTTCTCCGAAGTTGCAATGGCACTCTTGCCTCCTTCTCTCTCTCAAACTTGTGTTGTCCAATGCGATAATACGATAATGAATTAGGGTTGAGAAAACTCAATATATCTCCCTAATCCCGCAACCAACCTGGACCGTTGGATTAGATCCAATGATGAAAACTCATCCTGAAAATCGCTTCAGCCCCCGACGACACAGAGTTCGGCCAGAACTCTGTGTGGGGCAACCAGCACCTACTGGCCAAACCCTGGAACGGCCAGACCGAGTTCGGCCCGAACTCGCCATGGGACCGAGTTCGGCCCGAACTCGGATCCCCTGCTTCCAGCAGCTCCAGCAGCAACAGCAGCAACTCCGTCGCCTACTTTCCGAGCTTCTCCGACATCGGACGGCGCTCGTCGCACTCCGGGGTCTTCTCCACATAGGTTGGGAACCCCACCCACTCCAACAAATCTCCCCTTCACAACTATGGGGAGGACGTCGTCATCCCGACGACCTGCCTGCAGTACTCAAACTTTCCTCTTGGTAGAATCTTCGTGAACATATAGCTCCGTTGTCGTCTATATGCACCTTCTCAAGCTCCGCGTCCTTCTCAACCACATCCCGTATCCAATGATACCGGGTCTCGATGTGCTTGGACCGGCTATGAAACGTCTGATTCTTCCCAAGGTGGATCGCACTCTGATGTCGCAAAGCAAAGTATACTGCTCTTGCTTCAGTCCCATTTCCTGCAGCAGCTTCTTCATCCACAACAGCTCCTTGCAAGCCTCCGTCGTCGCAATGTACTCTGCCTCCGTCGTCGACAAGGCAACACACTTCTGCAACCGCGACTGCCACGATACTGCTCCTCCCGCAAATATCATCACATACCCGAAGTCGATCGCCTCGTGTCTACATCTCCAGCCATATCAGCGTCGGTATACCCAACCAGCTTCGGCTCGTCACCACCAAAGGTAAGTCTCCAACCAGCAGTGCCCTGAAGATAACGTAGAATCCACTTGACCGCACTCCAATGTACCTTCCAGGATTTGAAAGATACCTGCTAACCGTACCAACTGCATGAGCAATATCTGGCCTTGTACACACCATAGCATACATCAGGCTTCCCATAGCTGAGGCATATGGAACCCGATCCATATCTTCCTTTTTGTCCTCGGTAGATGGACACTGTTCCTCAGTGAGCTTAAAGTGAGCCGCGAGGGGGAACTCACTTTCTTCGACCCGTCCATCCCGAAACGCTGAAGTACCCGGTGAATGTACTTCTTTTGGGACAAGTGTAGCAGCTTGGACTCTCTCTCTCGACTGATCTCCATCCCAAGAATAGTCTTGCTGCGCCCAAATCCTTCATAGAGAAGGCCGCGCCCAGTTGGCGCTTCAACTCCGCTATCCTAGTGGCATTCCGACCCACTAATAGCATATCATCTATATAGAGCAATAAAATGATAAAATCATCATCGGCAAAATACCTCACAAATGCACAATGGTCCGACGTCGTCCGTGCATAACCATGCTCCCCCATAAAGACTCGAACTTCCTGTACCACTGCCTCGGAGCCTGCTTCAGACCATACAAGCTTCCTCAACCGGCAGACCAAATGTGACTTGTCCTTCTCACAGAATCCCTCCGGCTGCTCCATGTACAACTCCTCCTCAAGATCACCGTGGAGGAATGCCGTCTTCACGTCCATCTGCTCGACCTCCAAGTCGAAACTGGCTGCTAATGCTAGCACCACCCGGATAGACGAATGCTTGACGACAGGCAAAAAGATCTCATCATAATCCACGCCTTTCCGCTGACCGTAGCCTTTGACTACCAGCCTCGCTTTGTATCGAGGGCGAGTAGCATCATCCGTCTGCTTCACTCTGAACATCCATCGATTCTTCAAAGCCTTCTTGCCCTTTGGCAACCGCACCAGATCATAAGTGGAATTGGTGTGCAAGGAACTCATCTCCTCCTGCATAGCCACCATCCACTCCTGCCTGTGTTCGTCTTCCATAGCCTCTGTGAAACTTTCGGGCTCCCTCCGTCAGTCAATAGCACATACTCATCCGGTGAGTATCTCGTAGATGGTCGACGATCCCTGTCACTCCTTCTCAGTGGAGCCACTGGTGCTGGCTGTATACCGACAGCCTCCGCCCCTTCAGAAACTACCTCTCCGGCATGCTCATCCTCCTGAGGGACACCCTGACCACCATCAGCAGGCTGATAATCAAGGTTGGGAGCAACTCCATGTACCGGCTCTCCCATAACTGGATCCTCTGCGATGTCCTCTGGAAACTGCTCGAAGCGAAATGACTCTAACTCAGGCAATTCCTCAGCCTCAGAAGGCGTCTCGAAATCCTGAGTGTTGGTCATGGTCTGATCCTCGACGAACACCACGTCCCTGCTTCTGTAGAGCTTTCCTTCCACTGGGTCGTAGAGTCTATAGCCAAACTCATCCCGACCATAGCCGACAAAGACGCATCGCCTCTTCGGCTCAAGTTTGGTCCTCTCGTCCTTCGGTACATGCACGAAGGCTTTACAACCAAACGCCCGTAGGTGATTGTATGACGGCTCTTTGCCGTACCATACTTTGTCAGGCACATCACCCTGCAAAGGAGCACTAGGAGACAAATTAATAATATAAGCAGCTGTGAGAAGAGCCTCATCCCAATAACTGCCCGGCAAGTTTGCTTCTGACAGCAAACACCGCACCCTCTCCATCAGTGTCCTATTCATGCGCTCCGCTACACCATTGAGCTGAGGTGTCTTTGGCGGAGTCTTCTGGTGTCGTATCCCTTGCTCTCTGCAATACGCATCAAAGGGACCGATGTATTCGCCGCCATTGTCGGACCGAACACACAACAACTTCTTGCCCGTCTTCCTTTCAACAGAGGCCTGAAACTCCTTGAAAGTAGGCAGCACCTGATCCTTGGTCTTTAAGGCATAGACCCAAACCTTCCTGGAACAGTCATCAATAAAAGTCATAAAGTAAGAAGCACCACCAAGAGATTTTACCTTCATAGGACCGCAGACATCCGAGTGAATCAACTCGAGCAACGCCGGCTTCCTCGAACTTGGGTGACTTTGGAAAGACACCCTATTTTGCTTTCCAGCTAAACAGTGCGTGCATTTCTCCAACTTTGTAGACTTGAGCCCTGGAATCACCTTCCTGTTCACCAAGTAGCTCATCCCCTTCTCGCTGATATGGCCGAGCCGCCTGTGCCACAACTCGGTAGACGCATCACTGACTGCGTTCACCTCCTGTGCCCCCTCTGCGCTCCCCTCCATATAGTAGAGACCGGACTTCTTGCTTCCTCTGGCAATCATCATCGAACCTCTGGAAAGCTTCCACTGACTGTTCCCGAAGAGACTGAAGAATCCCTCGTCATCCAACCTTCCAACCGATACCAGGTTGAAACGGATATCAGGGACATGATGAACATCCTTGAGAACAAGAACCGCACCCGTCTTCGTTCTCAAATGCACATCTCCAACGGCAACCGCCTTCGACACATCTCTGTTGCCCATCTTCAACACGCCACAGTCGCTATCGTGTAAGTGGCAAACAGTGCCCTATTGTGAGATACATGTGCTGAAGCCCCTGAGTCCACCAGTCAAGAATTGTCATCGCAGCGAGGTTAGTAATGACCTCATCACCTACGACGATCACATCGCCTCCATGCACCGAGGCCGCCGCTAGTGTTCTCTTCTTGCTTCCCCTTGTCGCCCTTCTTCTCTCTCTTCCAAGTGAAACAGTTCCGCTTGATATGGCCCTTCTTACCGCAATGGTAACACTCTGAGTCCTCGTAACGACCCTTGGACTTCTCCCTGCTCTTGTCTCTGCCACCACCTGGACCCCTGCTTTTGCCCCTTCCGCGGCTCTCTGAAACAAGTACCTCTGAGTGATGGGATGTGGATGAAGTGCCCTGAGAACGTCTTCGCATCTCTTTATTAACACCCCGCTCTTGGCAAACTCCAGACTGACCACGCCCTCTGGAGCAGAAGCGATCATAGATACTCGTACGGTCTCCCACGAGTCTGGCAATGTACACAGCAGCCACAGTCCCTGAACTTCGTCGTCGAACTTGACTCCCATAGAAGATAGCTGGTCAACCACGCCCTGGAAATCACTCAAGTGATCCGTAATAGACGCCCCATCCTTGTACCGCAGACCCATCATCGTTCGGATCAGGAACAACTTGTTTATCCCGGTCTTCTTCGCATACAAGGATTCCAGCTTATCCACAACGTCTTCGTGTGCTCAATATTGGCAACGTGGTTGTACACGTTCTCATCAACAAACTGCCGTATGTACCCACACACCTGTATGTGCTCGAACTTCCAGTCCTCCTCGGATTTATCACTGGGCCTCTCGGTTGCAAACACAGGTAGATGCAGCTTCTTGACAAATAGCAAATCTTTCATCTTGCTCCAATATATGATAGTTTGTGCCATTAAGGTTCACCATGCGCACCGGCTTCGCGTCCATCTCTCCTCTCTGGTTCCTCTGTCAACTCCTGACACCCTTTGAACCCAAAGCTCTGATACCACTCTGATGGGAAAGAAATGCGAAAACCTTTCCCCAAACCGAGAGTACCTGCGAGAGGACCGAGCAATACAACGCATGAACCCAAAAACAGCCACACAAAAACAATCACGCAGACACAGAGAATTTTTGACGTGGAAACCCTTGCGGGAAAAACCACGGGACGATCGGAGTCCAATCCTGAGAAGCCTCCACTAATGGAATAGAAAATTACACCCTCTACAAACTCCTCCCGATCCAAATCGGATCCCCACAACACTCAGAGATAAGAACAATGATTACAAGGCTACGAAGAGCGAGAACGACGAGTAGAGATTACCCGAAACACGATCTCCTTCGAAAACGACCTTCAATCCTCCGCCTTCTTCTCCGAAGTTGCAATGGCACTCTTGCCTCCTTCTCTCTCTCAAACTTGTGTTGTCCAATGCGATAATACGATAATGAATTAGGGTTGAGAAAACTCAATATATCTCCCTAATCCCGCAACCAACCTGGACCGTTGGATTAGATCCAATGATGAAAACTCATCCTGAAAATCGCTTCAGCCCCCGACGACACAGAGTTCGGCCAGAACTCTGTGTGGGGCAACCAGCACCTACTGGCCAAACCCTGGAACGGCAGACCGAGTTCGGCCCGAACTCGCCATGGGACCGAGTTCGCCCGAACTCGGATCCCTGCTTCCAGCAGCTCCAGCAGCAACAGCAGCAACTCCGTCGCCTACTTCCCGAGCTTCTCCGACATCGGACGGCGCTCGTCGCACTCCGGGGTCTTTCCACATAGGTTGGGAACCCCACCCACTCCAACACTTAGATGAAAGAGAATTCAAAATCACTCATTAGACATCTGTTTTTTTACATTGAACATAAGGTGTTCGACATTATTTCACAAAGGGCATCTTTGAGCAAATGTAGCTCTATAATTCTTTATGATCTTTGTATTGGTTGAAGGAGTTGTGTACTTGGTGTTGATTTATTTATAATTCTTTATCAATCTATCTATAGGACCATTGGACTTCTACATTACCCTGAAGAGATGTAGCCGGACTCTGAATCTCTGATAGATAAATTACTATTTTTTTTGCATTTGGCAGCATGTTTTAGGAATCCATTTGGGAGTTCATGAATGCCTAAACTTCTCTCATTCTGAATGGTTAGTAAATGCACTTCAAAAAAATTTCTAATTTATTTTTGCAAGATATGGGTTTCGTATATCATGCCATCTCATTTTGATTATTTCATAAAATAGTATGATGTAAGTAATCTAAAATTATCTTTCTTGCTAATGATGCAACTTTTGATGTTCGATTGTAAACCATATATAAGAGAGTGTTTTAGCCTTTTTTTAGTGTTTTGAAAGCTATATTGTTGGCAAACCTTTGAAATATTGTACAATTATTCTAAGATGCATATCTGTCATCATGTAATCTACTATGTTACATAGCTGCTATGGAGATTTGCAATGCTATGTATGACATGTTAGTCGCCAAAAAAATATTTTTTGGGGCAAATGCAGTACAAGACATTTAGATAGATGACATGTACATATTTCTCGACCATATATCTATATGAGAGATAAATAGACAATAGTTGACTCTTGACATTTGATATCAAGACCACAACCTCTGTTTATACAATTTTATTATCATAGTTGGTCCATATATGAACTTTCCTATTACATAAGAGAAACTTTTTTAAAGTTTTCTTCTTAGTGTTACATAGTAACAGAGCATATGACCCTTAAGACAACTGAATGGAAGAAAATGATACAAGCAGTTGGGTCCTAAAAAATGGGATTGAGGATTTGGTCATTGTTGTTGTTGCTAAACTTTCTTAAAGTTTTAGTGGTTTGAAAACTTAAAAAATGCTATTTGTTAAATATTTTGGAGGTGTTACTTTTTTGCAATGCACTAGAAGATGGTCATGGAATTGAAATTTAACAAGTATGATATATGATGCTTGTTCTGAGTTTGTTGAAAGAGAGATTTCATTGGGTTTCTTTTTTCTTCCCAACGGTTATTCATTTTTGTTAAAATTGCACTATATTTGGATATCCTAGCCACCTAACAGGTTTATGGTTCATAATGGATATCGTGGTCAATACAATTATATCGTGATTGTTATACATATATATACATTGGGTTTCTTTTTTCTTTTTTCCTTTCTTGTGCAACACCTTATGCTAATGTTTATTTTCCAAGTTAATCATTTTTATTCAAATGGTACTATTTCAGAAAACAATGATTCAGGAAAAGTTCAAAAATGCAGCAACAATCTGCCCCAATTTCTCTACAGTCACCACTTGAATATCAAGGACAGATTGAACTGGGGCTCAGTTAGTCCATGGTAGGCTTTTCTCCTCCTCTCTATGAACTACATGGAATTTTTAAGAGGCATCCTACTGGATTATTCTTCTCTCTTGATAGCCTAATTGCTGTTGCAGTTTGCTTCAAATTATTCTTATGCGGATCCGGCTATGGCCTTTATGCAACCTATGGAGCTAAATCAATAGTTAGTATCTCCTATGAAAAGTTCTAAAATGGGTTGTCATTTTTATCAGAAAACATCAAACAAAAGCTTTGGGTTATAGGTGTTTTCTTGACTTTGTTGATAATATCTATGCGGAGGGTGAAAAATCTTGACAAATTTGAGAAGATGATTTCAGAACTGTCCTGATGTTCTTCTTCGATTTGTTGATTCCCTAATCTTTTGCATCTTGAATTTTTTGTGCACATGATAATACCCAAATATAGAAAAGAAGGTTAATACACATGATATACAAATGTATAGATGGGGGCATGAACCCCCTCTCATGATCGATGAATAGAAGATAGATTAATATATGGTTAGTTGTAAATTAAGGTTAATACAAGAATATGCTAAAGAAGGTTAATACACTTGCCAGCATATTCTTGTATTTCCACTTTACATATTGTATCTATTTATCTATCATATCAGGAGCTTATCTTCTACGATTTGTCATTCTTAATTTGGTTGTCTGACAAAATTTTAATATCGATGATAGTGTCTGATTCTGTTATAAAGAAGTGCAGATTTCGTATATTCCTCACCTGTTAGATGTTGTGGAATAAGATGTCCTTGCATTACTGTCTAATGTGTCAAACTATTAGTACTAAGAATATTGGATTTTTTTTATCCTGCAGTGCTATGATCATCGTCGGATTTATTCTATATCGTCGAGGGAGATGGTTTGTCTTGCCAAGATCAACCCCGCGGCGCCTCTTGACAAAGTCTGTGTCCTTAGCTGTGGCATATCGACCGGTGAGGAACAAATAGCAACACCCAGCTGCTTGAAGAAAATTTCCAAAGAGAGTGCAGTGTATCATCACTAACTCTATTGTTTTTTTACTCATGAAGGTCTCGGGCTACTTTAAACGTTGAAAACCTACCAAGGGTTCGACCGTGGCGGTCTTCGGATTGGGAGCTGTTGGCCTTGCTGTGAGTCATCCATCGTTCTTGTTCTTCTATAGATAAAATTCTCATGGTTTCACAATTCCTTTCTTCTCATTTTCTTGATCATACTCATGTTTAATGATCAGGCCGCGGGGGCTAGAATTGCAGGGGCTTCAAGGATTATTGGTGTTGATCTAAATGCTGGGAGATTTATGAAGGTGACCAATCTACTTCAGTGCTAGATTCTCTTCTCTCTCTCTCTCTCCTCTCTCTCTCTCAAATCTTGAATTTTTGTATGTGCACATGAAATCGTTCATTAAATTTTCTCCTATTAACAGCAAAGAAGTTTGGTGTCAACGAGTTTGTAAACCCAAAAGATCACTCCAGACCAGTTCAAGAGGTTTGATCTTTATAATATCCATCCATACACAGCTTATAACATGAGTTGCACTCCTTGCATTTTCAACCTCATAGCAATTCTGGGTCTCAGGTACTTGCTGAGATGACCGACGGAGGAGTCGATCGGAGTATCGAATGCACGGGAAATGTCGATGCAATGATATCTGCTTTTGAATGTTCATGATGTATGCATATATATATATACTTCTCAACTCCAGAAGCGTTTAACTACCTAAATATCTGAACATTCTAATGATTCATGATGATATGTGAATACACTTTCAGGGTTGGGGTGTTGCTGTACTAGTTGGTGTGCCTCACAAAGATGTCGTTTTCAAGACGCACCCCATGAACCTCCCAATGAGAGGACCCTCAAGGGAACCTTCTTCGGAAACTACAAGCCTCGCTCCGATCTCCCTTCGGTTGTTGAGATGTACATGAACAAGGTACATTTATGCAGAAAAGAATAAGTAAACAATCAAAAGCTTCAGATTCTAATTAGTTTTCGAGAATTCTGAACATGCATGGTTCTTGGTTCTTGATGCAGGAGCTAGAACTGGAGAAGTTCATCACTCACGAAGTGCCGTTCTCTGAGATCAACAAGGCATTCGATTACATGCTCCAAGGAGTAGGCCTTCGATGCATCATTCGAATGGATGGTTGACCTACTCCACATCGAACTTCCGGAAGAACAAAAATTAACGGAATTGCTCTGTTCCATACAGACATTAGGCCTGGTCTTTCTATCTGAATAAACGAGAAGTTATGTTTGATTGCAGATACATTTTGGTGTTTATAGTTTGCTTATTTTTTTTATCCTGCAGTGCTATGATCATCGAGATTATTCTATATCGTCGAGGGAGATGGTTTCCTCATTGCTTGTGCGGCATTATTCCCAATTTTTAAGCAGAAGTGTGGTAAGGTTGCTGCCTTTGCCGTGTCTCCAGAATGTCGTAGGCATTATTCCCAATTTTTTAAACCTTCTTGCACTTTACTTCATGTATTACACTGCTTTACATAACACTACTGTCCTGCAACTTCACATTTAACACACTGCATGCCTCCTTAGCCACAGACTTCAACTCCATGGAACGCTGTCAAAATCTAAGTTCATTTCATGGTGTATGAAATCTAAGTACTCTATTATAAAAACTGCTAGGTATCTGCTAGATATCTCTTAGTTCATTTTATGGTGTCAAATATTTCTATCTTATTTTTTATATCATAATGTATTTTCTTCTCAATTTTGTGTAGGTTGGCGTATATGTTTTTGATGGTTGTGGATAGCTGCTAGAAGGAAAGAGGCGATCGAGCTTTTTTTGGCCTACAGATATTTGTAAATGGAATGGTTTATTTTGGACTAGATACTTTGTAAATGGAATGGTTTATTTTGGCGTACAACTACTTTTTCTACATCTTGAATGTTTTAATGACTACTACTTTTTGTATATCTTGAATGTTCTAATGAAACATTTCATTTTTTGGCAAATCTTTACTATATCTTGATTGATCGAAATGCAAGTTGCGATTGAAATTGTTTGCGATTATTGTTATTTATATGTGATACAAAACAGGTTATGAAATATGAAATTCTGTAGCAGATATGAAATAATATGAAATTCTGTAGCAGGTTTATAGCACTCAAAACGTCTAAATTGCTGCTACCACGATAGCATATGATGAACGCTATAATAAATCAAACCATTCATCAAACGCTATAAATCATCCACAGCATTCACAAACGCTATAAAAAATTCACAGCATTCATAAACGCTATAAGTAATCCACAGCACTCACGAACGCTATAAACTATCTACAGCATTCTAGAATGCTATAAAGTATTTACAGCATTCATAAACGCTATAAACCATCAAAGCAAACACGAACGCTAAAACCTTCTACAGCATTCATGAACGCTATAATGTTATAGCGTTCACATGTCTGGACATACTATAGCGTGGGCGATCATAGCAGACAGAATATGCTATAGAAGCTTTCTATAGCGTTCTGCGCATGCTATTGTAGGCCATTTTGTTGTAGTGTGTGCAATTAAAATTAAGTAAAAAAAATTTTAACTTAGCGAGCAAGCTATTTATTTATTGGTGTCATTGCCCTTTTAAACAATTCACGATCAAAAAGCACAATTTGTTAGAAATACATTAATAATCACCTCCACACATAATAGATGAATCTACTAGACAAATTTATCTTAATATTTTTTTTTATCTTTATATATATATATATATATATATATATATATATATATCTATAATATATATATATATATAATATCTATATATATATAAAAGATAAATTATTATATCTCTAATGATATATATATATAATATATATATATATATATATATATATATATATATATATATCTATATATATATATATATAATTATATATATATATATATAAAAGATAAATTATATATATCTCTAATGATATAATATATATATATATATACATTATATATATATATATATATATATATATATATATATATATATATATATATAAAAGATAAATTATATATCTCTAATGATATCATTAGAGATATATAATTTATCTTTTATATATATATATATATATATTATAATATATATATATATATAATTATATATCTATCATTAGAGATATATAACTTAATGCGTAAATGCTAACTTAACAGTACGTGTAAAAAATCAAACTACTATTTTTCTAGGTACCATTTATATTACTAAATTTGAATACATGAAACCACTATTGTAATGACCCCAAGGGATAAACCTGGTATAAACAATCATCTATAAATACACACGAACCCTAATCCAAGATTTCATGTGGCATATTCTATCTTTAGAAAGCATATACTTTATAACTAACCTAGAAATTAGATAACTAGGTTAACCTAATAACCAGGTATCTATAAATGTGAAATTTAACTAATATTTGTGATAAATATACTAAACGTTCATAATTTAAAAATCTGGACAGAAATATATTTTTATAAATATATACATATTTATATATAAAATCCATAGTCAAGGTAATTCCTACCATGAACTAACTATGAATCATTACAAAATTTCATATATCGATTTGTCTAAACCGTATCTAAACCTTATTCCCGTACCATTGTACTTCAAAACTTCTCAAAATATTTACAACCAACCATGAATTATTCATAGCCATATCTAGAAGTAAATTCTTTTGTGAGAAAATTAATTGGACATTTTGTACTCATGGAATTCATGTGTATGTCATAATTATTAGGATCAAAATATATCCCAATTTCATTATATGCTAAAATAAGAATTAAAATCAAACATTAAGCCACACCATAAATTAAATAGTAATGATGATAGAGATTGGAAATTTTGGTTGAGGACTTGCCTTTGGTTCCTTGGAATGCACCTAAGTTTGGCTTCAACCCTTCAAATTTCTGAATCTAGGTCATAAGACCCAAAATGGAACCCATTAATAGATTTGACCTAAATTAAATTGAAAAAAGGAGGAAAGAGGGGTTTACCTATGTTGAAAGTGGAAGAGAAAGAGAAAGAGGTGGTGGTGTTGGAGGGTAGGCCGGCGGCGGCGGCGACGTGGCTTGCGGAGGCAGCAGTGGCTGCCGCAACAGCAGGTAGCAGCAGCAGCAGTGGGTAGTAGTAGCAACAGTAGCAAGAAAGAAGGGGAAAGAGGAGGAGGGAAAAGGAAGAGTGGAAATGAAGGGAAAGGAGAGGAAAGAGTATGAAAAGAAATAGGTAGGGGTATGTGGCAATACATAAAGCAACTCTCTTCATGCATCTTGCCACCTAGTCTAGGAATTTGACATCTAGCAAACTTAGTGCCACCTAGCCTCCATGGAGTGCCACATGGCCCATGAGGTGGCACAATCTTTAAATAAAATTGCAAAATTTTACCTTGGGTCAAATGCAAAATTTTATTTTATAAAAGAAAAATTGTCATGAATATTATCATTTGTTTAGAAATTATTAGAATTTAGTTAGGGCATAACATTCTACCATCCTTAAAAGAAATTCTGTCCTCGAAATTTATAAGAAAATAAGAAAGTTTGAAAATAGCAACAGCTAAAGTTACCTTGATCATTGTATATATAGGGATATTGTTGTCGCATCTCTTTTTCTCTTTTTCAGGTGGATTCTCCAGGTGAGTCTTTATTCCAAGATACTCGAACCAATGAAATAGTTTTATTCTTAAGAACCTTCTGTCTTCGATCCAAAATTTCCACCGGCTTCTGTTCTAGGCATAAAGTTGGACCCACTGTGATCTCTGAATGATCGAGTATGACTGAGGTCTGGTACATATTTTCGAAGTTGAGATACATGGAATACATTATGGACTCCTTCCAGAGAGGGTGGTAAAACCAGTCGGTAGGATACATCTCCTACTCGTTCCAGAACATCAAATGGACCTATATATCTCGGACTTAGCTTTCCTCTTGTTCCAAATCTGATAATTCTTCGAGTTGGCGAAATCTTTAAAAACACTTAACCAAATCAAAAGATTAAACTAAATCAAACTAAAATATGAATCAAATTAAAGTAAAAAAACCAAACTAAGAAAATAAAACAGAATGAGTTTGGCGTCAATGACATTGGAGCCAAGTTTTTTAATTTTATTTTATTTCTGGTGCCAGTAAAATCTGGCGTCGAGTTTTTGTTTTGTTTCTGGTGCCAATGATACTGTGGCATGATTTTGTTTTTTTTTTCTTTCGTCTGGCGCCAATTGCATCGGTGCCCAGAACCCTTATGTTGTAAATATTTCATTGAAGTTAGGTTTCACCCAAATTAGGTAAATTATCATTCTATACAAATTCTATGTACTTATTTTTAGCACATGGCCCCTTCTATCTTTTATATTATTACTTATAGAAGTTGACAACATGTGTGTGACATGCTGAAAAAATATGATAACATTGATACAAAATATCTGAAAGCTGGTAAAAAAAAAAGATACAAAATATCTGAAACGGTAGCTCTGTTTTCTTATTTGCCTGTGCAAATCAGCATTTTCGAACTAGGGACAGTAACAAGACCGTGACCGTGTGAATCTCGCGTTGCGACAGCTTCTCTTCGAACCTGTCAAACAGTTCGTCCATCACCGTCTCCCCGAAATGATTCACGAGCAGCGGCTCTATTACTGCTCGGAAACAATTTGCCTGCGTGCTGTGGTCGATCGTCCGGGAGCTCTCGTCGCTGTCGAGTCGGCTTGCTTCGCGTGCTTCCACTAGTCGGCCGACGTCGAAGGACCCTTGGGCTTTAATTATCTCCTCGAGCTCTTCTCTGTGCGGCTCATAGAATGGCAAGTTGAAGGACTCCAGCTTCTCTTCTCGGAACATCCCTGCTGCTGCCAGCTCTCTGATAGAGGAAGCTAAGTCCCCACACAGAGTAATTCTCTTCCGCGAATGGGTCCCTTCTTCTCCTGATGACCAGGGATAGAATCATGCGGCCTCCGGGAACGATCTCCTGCGACCTCGCGTCGAGAAAGGCTGCGAAATCTTTCTGAAACTGTTCCAAATATGCGTCGAATATATCAATGTTGCTGCTCTTTCCGAGTGCTATCTCTCCCTTGTTGAGGGGACGAAGCAGCTCGTCCTCTACTCTCGGAGGAATCTGGATGAGAGTCTGCCTAATTAGCTCACATGAACCAAAAAAATAATAATAAAAAGAGTTATTTGTATTTATTCCCTCAATTGCTAATCATATCTTCACTTTCCCCTATTTTTATTTTAGTTAGTGTTACCACCCAATTCTTCGGGTAAAGTGCAAACAAACCCTCCTTAGATTTGGGTTATTGCATTTGAAGATCCCTTGTTTAAAAAAAAAAAAAACTCTCACATTTTCGTTTTTGCTCAGTTTGGACTCCTGTCGTTAGAAATGACTGTTAATGACTTTTTTTAAAATAAAAAAAAAAAAATGCTCTCCCTTCCCTACCAGTGGTGGGCAGCCCCCTCCCTACTCCCTCCGTCGGCCGCCCCCTTGACCCGTCGCTCCCTCCTCCCTCCGCCGGCTGGCCCCCCTAGACCCCTCCCTCCTCCCTCCGCTGGCCGGCCCCCTCGACCCCCCCCCCCCCCTCTCTCT
Organism: Iris pallida; assembly: GCA_029216955.1. Classification (NCBI taxonomy): domain Eukaryota; kingdom Viridiplantae; phylum Streptophyta; class Magnoliopsida; order Asparagales; family Iridaceae; genus Iris; species Iris pallida. Next base: position 55,003 of record JANAVB010015575.1, on the reverse strand, counting down.
CTCCTCCCTCCGCTGGCCGGCCCCCTCGACCCTCCCCCCCCCCCCCCCCCCCTCCTCCCTCCGCTAGCCGGCCACCTACCCCTCTCCTCTGGTCTGTCCCGCTTGACCAGCCCCCACCACCGGAGAGAGAGAGAGGGAGGAGAGAATAGGAGGAGAGATAAAATCATATTTTAGATGTATTTTAACGGTTGTTAACGACAGGGGTGCAAACTGAGCAAAAATACATTAAAATACGTCTAAAAATACAATTTTATTCCTCCTTCCACTCTCTCCCCCTCTCTCTCCGGTGGTTGGGGGGTTAAGCGGGACCGACCAAAGAAGAGGGAAGGGTGGTCGGCTAGCGAAGGGAGGGGGGGTGTTGGCCAGCGGTGGGAGGAGGGGGAGGGGGAGGGGGTTTCGAGGGCAAGTTCAACAAGACATGAACTACTATTGCGTGAAGGCAAGTTCAATATACATATAATAATTACTATTGCGTGAAGGCAAGTTCAACAAGACATGAACTAGAAAAATTATAACTTATTATAATGTAAAATTTATTATTGTTTATAGCTATTCAACTTGGGATCGTAATTTTCTTCATATATACTGTATCACTGGAATGAGATTTTATTGTAGCTCAAGACATGAAATTGTTGCTTTTAAAAAAAGTTATACATGGATAATTTGAAAAAAAAAGGGCTAAATTGTACTTTGATACCCTCAACTATTTCGGTTTTTCAACTTCATAACGCTGCCGTGTCCTAGGGGATGAGGCGGGGGCGGTGGCCGGAAGCGGGAGGGAGGGGGGGGGGGGGGGGGGGGAGACGGCCGGAAGCGGGAGGGGGGGGGGGGGGGGAGACGGCCGGAAGCGGGAAGGGTGGTGGGAGGGTAATTTTCAAATTTGACTAAGGATATTTTCGTCCAAAAAAAATTTCGGTATCAACTTGTTACAAAAAAAATTTAGGGTATCAAGTTGAAAAACAGAAATAGTTGAGGGTATCAAAGTACAATTAAGCCTTGAAAAAATAATATATATTTTTTGAAATTGTAGTTGTTGTATTGAAGACTGATCATGAGTCACCTGAGAGAGCCAGTGGAGACTATTGGCACAGTAAACAAAATGCAGGGTTTTGGCGGGGAAAAGCCTCTCGTGGAAGGAGCCCGGCGTCGCCGAGACGAAGCACTGCCCAAACCCTTCCCCCTTCCTCTCTCTCAGCCGCCGGCAGAACGACGGCACGGACTTCATAACGGTATTGAAGTCGTTCCCCGGGAGGTCGTTCAGGAAGACCTGGAACTCGCGTGGCGAATTCGTCGTCGCGCCGCGCTCGAACGCCCGGCCGATGGGCGCCTGCACCTCTCGACGACGTCGTGTACCGCATCCAAGATCAGTGCGGTCGGCAGCAGGGAGTTCGGTCCCGAAGAGCAGGCCAAGTCCGCTATGTTCAAGCACTCAAGCGGTTTGTCGATGGCGGAGAAGAACTCTTCCAGTGCTGCTTCTATGAGCGGCTTTGTTTTCAGTATCACTGACCTCTGCATGCATGCATGCAAAGTTCAAACACATATATTAATGGTGGAAAATTTGAACAGAACTTTTAATGCATGCAAATCAGAAGATATAAATCTAAGAATATTAATTAAAGAGTTTTGAATTCGAGACAAGTTACAATATGTTCTTAAATAGAATTTTGCCTCCACGAAAAGTACAGCAGGTTGCAGACGATCTATTCCCGAGATACAATGATTGTCTTCCAATCCACATCACCTGGTTGTGTTTCTTCTGTGCGAACAAGCTTTCAGGCGAGGGAGAGAGAGCGAAAAGATTTTTTTTCGTATCAAAACAGATAATTTGTTCTGTTTTTAAAATCTCTCTCTGTTCGTGGCCAGAATAATCTCCACGATCCACAAATCCCATAACGAAATTTCGTGGTAGCAGGTCTATGGAAGACACATGCAACCCAACCAGATAATTCAAAAACTAAATCAAAAAAAATTAAAAAAGAATTAGAGAATCACTTTATATCATTGGTCAAGTGCTAAGTGCTAAGTGCTAAGTACGACAAATAAACGCGTCAAAAACACGTATTAAATTACGCACCTGCTCGCGGATTGGATGAGATGTAGTACATCTCCTACCAAATTGACTTACCCACTAAGAAAGTTAAAATATTATATGCAAATGAGAACTTTTTCTTCTTTTCCATGTGAGACTAAAAGAAAAGAACACTTTTTGAATCATATTGATGTTGTTTTACAAGTAACAAAAACCAACATATAAACAATCAATCATTATAATATAAGAATGATCTAATAGAGAGAGTACGTACTTGAGGAAGAGAGTTGCGAGCGTAGCTGGTTTCTCCTTCTCCGCCGTTCATGTGAAGAACTTGCTTGACATCCATGCTTCTTGTTGATTCTCGGTACGTACTACTGCTCAATTATTTGGCTATGTGAACTACGTTTACGGACCGGTACATTTATAGCGTGGATTCGACTTTTTTTTTATAAATTTTTTAATACTTATTAAAATTATCTACGAATATTTGACGAAAATTTTGTGATATCAATGGCCACCCACCTATGGATTAGAACCAAAAAAAAAACATGTAACTATGGGTATCACAAACAGAACATGTTGTTGTTTTTTGCAAAAGAAAACATATGTTTAATATCACAAATGGCATAAATTGCTTATAGTCTTAGATTTCTTAAAACTGAGGACACGTGGAGGTTTTACATTGGTTCGGACTGGAACCAACAATATTTTAGCCCGCCTGCTAACATCCAGTATGTACACATTAGTGTTTTAAAAATCCGAGATCGTTCCGAATAATGTATTAGGTCGGATCAAACTGGTTCAATGACCCAAGTTCATGAATTCCTTCTGGACGCTAATTTTTACAAAAAATATTTATTTACAACCAGTTTTTGAAAAACAGGAGATCAACTATGACTTTGCCTAAAAAGGCCACCGGTTCACATGTCAATACTATTTTGTATTTATCGATTCACATTTTAAGTGAAAAATGTATTGATAAATGTGCTGACGAAAAAATATTCATGTAAAATATACATTTATTAATGTATTAGTATGTGGTTCGCGGAATGGAAGGGAAAGGAAATCAATTCCTTCTCATTTCCTTTCCTTTGGAAAACTTTAATTCCTATTGATTTTCCTTTCCGATGTTTGGCAATGCCAAAGAATTTGGAAAGGAAAGTGAATACTTCAATGTGGGAAAGTGATTCCTTCCTTGGATGGATGGAATCACTTTTCCCATAATTTTCCTTCCATTGGGAATCACTTTTCTTTCTTCCTCAATTCCTTGGGCACCCAAACATAGGAAAGTAATCACTTTCCTTTTTCAACCGGGAAATTCCGAGAACCAAACGAGGCCTTAGAGCACGTTTTAACATAGTCCAGCACCACATATGTCCTTAGGATACATGTTAACAAAACCACAATTTAATTGATGTGTTAAAAATAAACATGAGCTGATAAAAAAAATTAATTAAATCATAAACACACTAAATTTATCACAAACCGCTTGCCATGTGCAGCGTTTACCAAGATTAAATTATCTAAGAGTTGACTAAAATTGTGTGATATCAATGGTACACCCAACACAAGAGAGCATTCTCTTATATTCTAACCTGACCTACAACAAACTACATCAAACTTGTATATTATTTAAATTTAACAATTCTTATTCTGTATATAAAACTTATAAAAATATATATAAAGAAAAAATTCAAAACAAACTTATAAAAATATTATTAAAAAAAGTCAAAACTTCTGTTTGCAAATTTCTCACACTATTTTTTCTTTCACAATTTTTTTTTTTAAATGTGATGCTATGTATAAATATTTCTGATTACATAATTACTTCAAACACATGCTAATGCTGCATGCAACAAGTACATCTAATTACGTGGGCACTGACGCTACATGTCGATTTCCTATTGGTCTTGATGTTTGACAGAAGCTAGCAGGAGCGGTTTTTTTTTTTGCCCAGGTTATTTGACTATGTGAACTACGTTTGCGGACCAGTAATTTTAGTGTGTAAGATTTAACTATTTTTTTTTAATTTTAATAGTCATTAAAATTATGTCCGAATATTTGACGAAATTTTTGTGATATCAATAGCCACCCACCTATGGATTAGAAGTTAGAACACATAAAAACATGTAACTATGGATATCACAAACAAAACATGTAGTTGTTAATATCACAAAGGAGATTACTTGCGGATAGTCTTATATTTTTCGAAAATCGAAAATACGTGGCGGTCTTCCATTGGTTCAGACTGAGACACAATGTTTGAGCCCGTCTGCTATAACATATAGTGTGTACACATCAGTGTTTTAAAAATTGGACCGGAGATCGATTTGAATAATGTATTAGGTCGGATCAAACCGGTTCAATGACCCAAGTTCAATTCCTTCTGGACACTGATTTTTACAAAAGTATTTATTTACAACGGTTTTTGAAAAACAGTAGATCAACAATGATCTTGCCTACAAAGGATACCGGTTCACATGTCAATACATATTTTGTATTTATCGACACATATTTTAAGTAAAATGTGTATTGATAAATGTACTGATGAAAAAATATTCATATAAAATATATATTTACCAATGTATTAATATGTGTCCTTAGAGCATGTGTTAACATAATCCAACAACACATATGTCTTTAGAACACATGTTAACAAAATCATAATTTTATTGATGTCTTAAAAAATAAACATGAGCAGATAAATAAATAAATAAATAAAATTATAAACACACTAAATTTATAACAAACCGCTTGCCATGTGCAGCGTTTACCATGATTAAATTATCTAAGATTTGACTAAAATTGTGTGATATCAATGGTACACCCAACACAAGACGGCATTCTCTTATATTCTAACCTGACCTACAACAAACTTGTATATTATTTAAATTTAACAATTCTTTCTTCTGTATATAAAACTTATAAAAATATATATAGAAAGAAAAGAATTCAAAACAAACTTATAAAAATATTATTAAAAAAAGTCAAAACTTCCGTTTGCAAATTGCTCACACTATTTTCTTTTCACAATTTTTTTATAAATTTGACGCTGTGTATAAAAATTTCTGATACGTAATTACTTCAAGCACATGCTAATGCTGCATGCAACAAGTACATCTAATTAAATTCCTTACGGATCGCGTGTGGGCACCAACGCTACGTGTTGCTTTTCTATTGGTCTTGACATTTGACAGAAGCTAGCAGGAGTGTGGATTTTGTGGACGCCACGGTCCAGCCAATAGGAGGTGACATGTGGCGGGGTTAATGTACATGTTACCTATTGTTACGGAGTATAATTAAGCAGTTTGACCAAAAAAAAGAAGATATTTATTGCAACATACAATTCTTTCTATTACTCCTTCTACCAACTATATGATCATTATATTATGTTTCATTTTTAGTGGTTTCGAAAATTAATTTGAAGAGAGATCATTTCGACGAAAAGAGTTTTTTTTGTCTATACTTTTTGTCTTCTCATTTTCACTAATCTTCAACTTGTAATCAATTTTTATTGTATTTAGGTCTCATTTGGTTCACGGAAAGAAATGAATTCCCTTGTATTTTTCATGGGAATGAAAAATTAGGATTCATGTCACATTTCCTTTCCGTTGTTTGGTAAAACAAGAAAACTACCTAGAAAATAAAAGCAAAATATAACAATGTTCCAATAATATTCTTACCTTTTAAAATAAAAATAATATTATAAAAAATAACATTAATGGTAAAATAAGCAATGACACATGGTTACTTTTGTCATAACTTTTGTAATAAATGTTGGAAAATGAGGAGGAAAAATCAATTCTATGGGTCTTGAATGGAATCATATTCCCACCAATTTTCTCCTTTGTCATAAAATTGATTCTCAAGTTTGTGGATACCAAACAAAGGAAATGAACAACTTTTCTTTCTTGGTTCCTTAAATCCGTGAACCAAACGAGGCCTTAAAGTATTGTGTTGATCTATGTTGGATTGGTGAAAAAGTTTGTAAGGAATCAGTATTTTACTTTATTTCTTTAGGGCCCGTTTGGTAAACCGTATTTGGAGGTGGGATTTGGATTTTTATGGATTTGGAGACAAATCCATGGAATCCTATGTTTGGTTGAAGATGGATTTGGATATGGAAAGTATGACAAAATCCAAAACTTGGATTTGGTTGAATTTTGGAGGAAAAAAATAATTATTCTTTAGTAATTTCGTTAAAATATTTATTATTTAATAATTTTGTTAAAAATTAGTAAATTAAAAATTAGTTAATCTTTAATAATTTCGTTAAAAATTAGTTAATTAGTTAATTTCGTTATAATCATAATTAATAATTTATTAGTATTATTATAATATTAATTAATAATATTTTATTATTTAGTTAATAATCATAATTTACTAGTATTATTATATTATTATAATATTAATTAATAATTTATTAGTATTATTATAATATTAATTGATAATCATATCCTATGTTTAGTATTATTAATTAAAAAATTGGTTAATTAGTTAATTAGTTAATTTTGTTATAATCATATTAATTATAATATTTATTAATAATTTATTAATAAGTATTTTATTATAATCTTAATTAATAATATTTTAATCACAATTAGAATCATATTTTATAATAATTTAATTAATAATTTACTAATCATAATAATATTAATTATAATTACTATTTTTAAAATATTTAATTTATAGTTAATTAATCATTAATTATTAATTATTAATTATTAATTTATAATTACTTAATTACTTAATTATTAATTTATTACTTAATTATTAATTATTAATTATTAATTATTAATTATTAATTTATAATCGTTATTTATTAATTATTAAATATTACTTAATTATTTAATTATTACTTAATTTATAATTACTTAATTTATAATCGTTAATTATTAATCGTTAATTATTTAATTATTAATTATAATTACTTAATTTATAATCGTTAATTATTAATTATTACTTAATTATTTATTACTTAATTATAATTACTTAATTATTATTATTAATTATTAATTTATAATTGTTAATTATTAATTATTAATTATTAATTTATAATCGTTAATTATTAATTATTAATCTATTAATTTATTAATTATTAATTATTAATTATTAATTATTTAATTTATAATTACTATTATTAATCGTTAATTATTAATTATTTAATTTATAGCTATTAATTATTAATTATTAATCGTTAATTATTAATTATTAATCTTTAATTATTAATCGTTATTTATTTAAAAATTAACTAATCATTAATTATTAATTTTATAATTAATAATAACTAATCGTCAATTATTAATTACTAATCGTTAATTATTAATTTTGTAAATAATAATAACTATAATTAATCATAATTAATTAATAGCTTAATTATTGATCATGACTATAATTTAATTATTAATCATAAAACCAAATCCTATGTTTGGTTGGAGTTGGATTTGAATAGTAAAATTCATGATTTGGATTTGGAGGATTTCTAAATCCAAATCCAAATAGTAAAATCCGGTTACCAAACAAGCCCGCTGATTTTTTTTTTCGTCAGAATTTTTTATGTAAATATATTTGTTGTTTGCCTTGTGCTGTCTTTGTTTTTTTGTACATACTTTTTTTCAGGCTCCAACAAAGTCATCACCAAATTGTACATTTTTTTGGTTTGACCAAGCCAAACATATTCGCTAAAAAACCAAGTTTTTCAAGAGATGATAGGAATCAAGAGATCATATTACTTTAGAACAGACACCCGGAGGGGTCGGTAATATTTGAGTCTACCAATTGTGTGTACGTGTATGGGATTAAAAAAAAAATCCTAGCTAAACTTTATTCGGAGGAAAGCAATATTACCAGTACTAGTGCGTGTACCCGTGCGATGCACGGGACGGATAAAGTGTCATCTATTTTTGTATTTTATATGAATATTAATATTTTGGTAGGAAGCATAAAATAAATAATTAGTGATTAGTAATGCAGTCATATATTTTGTATATATATGTATGTACATATTTATATAAACATGCATAGGTAGCGTCCTATCATTTGCCTTTATGAATTTGCATGAAAAATTCTTGAATCTGCAATAACTAATTTTAAAGTAATGCATATCATAAGAACATGATAATGATAAAGTTTAATTGAAAAATTACATAAGTGACGGGCCAAATTTGCAACTGCAATACTTTTGAATGTTCCAATCCTGTATACATAAAAGACAATGAATATAGTTAGATAAAAAAAAGTTGCTCTAATATAGTGTATTTCAATTAATATAGAATAAATAATAAATTTATCATGTACCTAATTTAGATTTTGAAAAACTTCTTTGTAAACTACATTTGTAGTTTCATTAGTGTCTTCACCATCGTCATCAGCAATAAAAATTTTCAAACCTTTGCGTGATGTAACCCTTGAAACAGCAACATACAGTTGGCAATGAGTAAAAACTGGTTTTGGAAGGTATACTACAACATATTTAAGAGACTGCCCCTGACTTTGTTGATTGTCATTGCGAATGATATTGCAATAGGAAATTGCTTGCGTTGGAATTTAAAAGGTATTATGAGATCAGAGGGAGTTAATGACAATCTTGGAATAAACACTTTCTGACCAATATTGCTTCCTGATATTACCCTTCCTTCTAAAATGTAGGAACCCATGTGTGTAATAATAAGGCGTGTTCCATTACATAGTCCAGCTGTCTGATCAATGTTTCTCAGCAACATAACAGGGACTCCAACTTTAAGATTTATTTCATGATTTGGCAATCCTGATGCTTTTATTGTGTTCAAGAATTCAGGTGTTTGAATATTCTCTGTTCCATCCATGGTTTCACTATCTGAACACCGTGTATTAGCAGACATATATGTTTTGGACTCCCCAGCTGGAAGCAATGACATGATATAATTATTGATGATGTCAACATTATCATTTTTTGGAGTTAAAATAGCTCTATCCTGGAAAAAGGATGCATCATAGAAATTATCAATAAAGATGGATAAGTACTGTTGACGATTGAGGCAAGTTGATCTCCAGAATTTTTGATAACAATATCATCTGGAATTGCAATCGACACATCACCATCACTATCATTACCAACAGTTCCTTCTCCAATGCCTAACAACCAATCTGAGAATTCCTTTAGTTGATTAACATCAGTAACCGCACCAGCAGATTCAAGTCTCATGTTCTTAGTTAAGGTCAGGACTGTACAAAATTTCGACAAATAAGAAGAATTAATTGTCGCATGCACGACATCTTGCCTTGTTCCCTTTACAACAACAGGAAGAATCGGTCTAAAGTCACCCAATACGACAACTTTACCTCCAAAAGGAAGACTTGTACTATTTATATTGGAGAATCGCATAATATCCCAGAATGTTCGGTCAACAGCTTCAAAACAATGCTTGTGTGTCATTGGTGCCTCATCCCATATAATAAGCTTAGCCTTCATTATTAGCTTAGATAGAGGACTACCCTGCTTAATGTTGCAAGTAGAATCTTCATTTATATTCAACGGTATCTTGAATCGTGAATGCGATGTCCTCCCTCCTGGTATAAGCAGTGCTGCTATACCACTTGAAGCAACCGTCAATACTATATCACCTTTTGACTGTAAATCTGCAGTGATAGCTCTCCAAATATATGTTTTTCCAGTACCACCATATCCATAAAGAAAAAAAAATCTTTCGAGATCTTCATTCACATGCAACAATAATTTGTTGAAAATATGTCTTTGCTCATCAGTCATTGTAGATACCAATGTTTCACGTTCACCAGCCAAAGCAACTCTATCATAATTTAATTCATCATGAATAAGTGGATTTTCAGTATTGTCTAATAATGCCATGTCTGGTTGTGTCATTGAAGGGAAGTCTCGCAAAGATCTATTATTACATTGCAATAATTTTTCTATTTCAACCTAAGCCAAATTTTGTAATTCTTTTGCACTTAAAAGCAGAGCTGTAAAAATTAAGAATATCATTAAGAATCAATCCAATGAATGATTAGTAATTAATATAGTCAAATTGGAAGTAATTTTTCTATTTCAACGCAAGAAAGATTTTATAATTCTTCTGCACTTAAAAACATATATGTAAAAATTAAAAATGTCATTAGAACTCAATCCGATGAACGATTAGTAAAATATAGTGAAATTGAATTCCCTGGAATTTGAAGATTTTCTCTTTGTCTATGCAAAAGATCATCGGTCAAATACTCCCAAGTTTTGTTCCAAACCAAATCTAGTTGAGCAAGTTGATTTGATGCCAACAAAATTGCAGAAAGTCTCCGCAAGTAGTGACCAATGCCCCAATTGATGGCTTCTATAATCCCATCGATATACTCCTTTTCATCATCTAACAACCCTTTTGCATAGCATGCATCTCTGAAAGATGGGTAGACAACATTGTTGTCACGACCCGATCCCAATAATCTGGGTCTAGTCGGATCATGCCCAGCCTGCACCGTTGTTGAGACGGCGGCAGTAAGCTGTTCAGTAGCAGGTAACCATACAACAATACTATATTTGTCACAACTCAAATTCGAAAATAAACTTTATTTAAACTGAAATTTAAATACAAATAAAAATTTGTTCTGAAAGAAAATACAGAATTTTGAAACAAATGAACAATGCATAAAGGAAATCTATCTAGCAGCTGGGTCATCGGCCTCAGTCCCATCGTCCTCCTGTGGGGACTCTGGCAGTACAACTGGGTACAACACAGGATCATAATAGCTGTTGTAACACAGCTCAGCATCCTCAACATCCCCTAAAAATATATCTCCAGTCAGGAGGGAGCAAAGTACAATTTATGCTAATTTTTAAACAGTTAAATAAGTAATAGAATCATGCAGTTCTAAACAGTTTTAAAACAGGAACAGCTTGTTACAGTATAAAACAGTGATTTGAACAGGTAATGACATATGACCGGCTTGGGTTTGTTACAGGAGGGAGAATGGATTTTGTTACAGTAGTGGTCATAATCATTACGCTATTCCCCAGTCTCCAGTAGTTACAGTACAGTACTCTCGGAGAGAGTTTCGTGTTTGCATCGTGGTTTAAAATTGCATTAAAGCGATTAAGTAAATAACTGTAAACTAACATAAACTATACTTGCCTCAATGAAAATGACTGGAGGGGTAGAAGAACTTCGAGACGGGGAGTTAGAGTTGTCCTCGAATTCCTACATTCGAGAGATAAACTCAGAGATTAGGTTTACCAACTTAGCCATGCTAGTTGTACTCTCTATTTGCGTCCTAGTCAAATTTTAGTTATTTAATTAACCAACACAGAAAAACACGGTTATTAAGTGCGTTGATTAAACACGAGGGATAATATCATTTTAACTTTTGAATTCGGAAAATCATCGTTGATGGCAGATTATTAGAAAAACTTGGTAATTTCTATAAATATAAATATAAAACTAATTTTCTTATTTTAGTGAGAAAACACGTGATTTTTAATTATTAATAAACTTGTCAGTTTTTAGGTGAGAAAATAATAATTAATTTTATACGAAAAATACTTTTTAATCCTTTTAATCGTTAAATAATAAAAACTCGAAAAATCAGAAAAGACAGGAAATCTAAGCTATTACAGTCACAGACCAGCCAGCTGGGCTTATGCCCATTACAATTTATTTACATAAATTGAAATAAGATAAACTGCTGTTAGTCCTAAACTGAAAATATTAAATAAATGTAAACAGAAATAAATAATAAAATAATGATAAATCATAAGTCTCAGATATGGTCCGATCCTCATTTTGGCTAATTGTCTCAACGTCCGGGCGGGGCCGGAATCGTTTGCACTTAGCCGGGTCCATTGACCGATACGGTCGTCACCCAAAAATCAAATATCGAATAAATTCTGAAAATCACTTAAATTCATTTTGAAAATAATTCAGGATTTACGAAAAAAATCGGGCAGCATCTCCTCTGTTTTTGGTCAACCCAAAAACTGGGAAAATGGCGCCGATAATTCCTGCAAGTCCCAAACCAGGGAAAAACCCGCATTTTATATATATTTAAAGTCCACAACCAATCCACAGAATAATCGGGACGACCCGAAATAATTTTGGAAGTCCGATTCCAATTCCACAAATCACAGAACGTTCCCGAAAAATTCCGGAAAACTAAAACACACCAAAAACCATTCCCAAAAAATTCCGGGAATTCAAAATAACTCACAGGACCTTTCCGAAAGTCCCGAAAAATTACGACGTCGCTAAAACCGAATTCCCAAAGGGAATCGGGGACCATTTCATCATCGACAAATAATAATAAAATAGCGGGACAGGGGAATTATACCTCGGATTGCTCGGCTAGAGCTCTCAGATGTAAAATAGAAAGAAAATGATGAGATCCAGATCATTGAACGTTCCCGAAACAGTGCTAGAACCAGCGTCGTCGAAGCAACTCTGAGAAATTTAGAGTCTAGGGCACGACAGGGGCGCCAACAGGGAGAGCTCGGCCAAGGCAGCGAGCTCGGGCAGCGAGCTCGCGAACGCCGATGACAGGGAACAGCGGCTAGGGCGCTGGCGACAGAGGCGCAGAGGGGCACGCCGGAGTCGGGCTTGGCCACGGGGAGAGGGCGGACAGGGCGCTGCCGAGAAGGGGCGCGGGGAGTCGCCGAGGGAGTCGACGCTATCAGCGGGGAACGTCGGCGTCGGCGCGCAAGGGCGACGCTGTCGGCCGGAGGGTGGCACGAAGGGGGCGGACGCGCGCTCGCGGGGGAGCGAGGGCGCCGGCGGGAAGGCCGCACGGGGGTCGGCGCTGTCAGCGCGCTGGTCGAGGCGGATGCCGGAGGAGGCGCTCGGCGGGGCACTGCCGCGAGGGGGCGGCGAGCTCGGGGCTTGGCGGAGGTTGGTCGGGTGGAGCTCGGGTAGAGGGGTTGGGCGAGGGTTTGAGAGTAGTTGGTAGAGAGATGAAGCTTCTGTGAAGTTGGGAAAGGTTCTGTGAGGGGGAGAATTAAAGTGAAGTTGATTTGTCTTCTGTGAAGTGAGAAGTGGAAAGAGTGGGGAGAGATAATAAATGGTGTGAGGTTGGTTGCTGGAGAGAAAATGGGTTCGTGTGTGGAGGAGAGGAGTTGGGGGGTGAGTGAGAATAGGGAGTGGAGAAGAAGTCTCCACACGAAAATGCTGGTCCTTCGGGACCAGCCCAAAATAATATTTTTTTATAGCAATTAATTAGCCAAGACAAAATCAGTTTTAAAAGAAAGAGATTGGGCTCAGGCCTGGGTCTGGGTTCGGACTCGGGTCTGGGTCTGAAATCCAAAATCCTATTTATTATTTTCGAAATCCTTTTCACTCAAAAACATTTTAATAATAATATTAATAATAATTAAAAATACTAATAACACTACTAAAACATTAATATTAATAATTACATAATTATGGGTTTCACAATCTTTCCTCCTTAGAAAATTTTGTCCTCGAAATTTAAAGTAAGGTTAGGGATTACCTCAAGTCTCAAACAGGTACGGGTACTGCTCCCGCATCTGGTCTTCTCGCTCCCAGGGTGACTCGCCTGGTGAGTTGTGCCGCCACATCACTCTGACTATTGGCGTCACGGTGTTCCTGGTTCTCTTCTCGCCTCGGTCCAAGATTGCCACTGGTTTCTCCGGCACTGTAAGGCTGGGTCCAATCTCCAGCTCTGAATGGTCCAAGATATGGCTCGGGTCTGAGATGTAGCGTCTCAGCTGCGAGACATGGAAGACGTTATGGACGCCTTCGAGACTTGGGGGTAGAGCCACCCGATAAGCCACTTCTCCAATCCTGCTAAGTACTACAAATGGACCAATGTACCTGGGGCTTAACTTTCCTGCTCTGTCGAAACGAATTATTCCTCTGGTAGGCGAGATCTTCACAAATACACTGTCGCCTTCCTCAAACTCCAAAGGCCGTCTGCTGCAATCAGCCCAATGCTTCTGTCTGTCTTGGGCTATCCGGAGCTTGTCTCTAATCATTCTCACATTCTCTGCTGCTTCGGTCACCATCTCAGGTCCAAGCAACACTCGTTCTCCGACATCGTCCCAGGCAAGTGGGGTGCGGCAACGACGTCCATAGAGTGCCTCGAACGGTGTCATCCCGATGCTAGCTTGGTAGCTGTTGTTGTAAGAGAACTCTACCAAGTGCAAATGGTCTTCCCAAGACCCTCCAAATTCCAGGACGCAGGATCTCAGCATATCTTCTAGCGTCTTGATGGTTATCTCCGTTTGCCCGTCAGTCTGAGGGTGGTAGGCGGTGCTGAACTTCAGTTGGGCTCTCAAGCTGTCATGCAAACTCTTCCAAAAGTGAGAGGTAAATCTGGTATCGCTGTCAGATACGATACTTACCGGAACTCCATGAATCCGGTAGATGTGCCACATGTACAGTGCTGCCAACTTCTCGGTGGATAAACCAACCTTGAAGGGGATAAAGTGAGCTGACTTCGTCAGTCGGTCCACTATAACCCAGATGGCATCCTTCCCTTCTTGGGATCGAGGCAGTCCCGATACAAAATCCATCGTTATGTGCTCCCATTTCCACTCCGGAATGTCAAGCGGCTGCAATAATCCTGCTGGTCTCTGCCTGCTAGCTTTGACTTGCTGACAAATTAAACATCTAGCCACATACCTGGATACGTCATTCTTCATTCCGTACCACCATACTATAGTCCACATATCCCGGTACATCTTGTTGGCTCCAGGGTGTATGGAATACTGCGACTGGTGCGCTTCTTGTATCAGCTCGTTCCTCAGTTCGCCTGTTGGTACGCACAGCCTCGTACCATTCTTCAATGCTCTATCGCTGGCGATTGAGAATCCTTCAAGTGTTCCTGCCAGCACTTGGTCTCTGAGTTTGCAAAGCGTCTCGTCTTGAAATTGTGTCTCCTTGATCTTGTCCATAAGACTCGAACGCACTTGCAACTGCATCAATGATGATTCAGCTCCTGGTACGATGGCTTCTCTTCCAAGCTTCTTCATTTCCTCCTCGGGCAGTATAATTTCCAATCCAAGCTTCTCCATGTCCTCCAGCAAATGGCGCTCCTTGGTCAAGAACATCGCCATTGGGTATCGACTAAGTGTATCTACAACAACTTAGGAAAACATACCTAGAAATAATTAGAACACTAGAACATTGATTTGTCACGACATAGGACCGAAATATATAAATAAATATTTTTGTTTGATTATAAACTGGTAGGATACCATGCTTATGTATGTACCCTAAACCTTCCAGATAATGGCCAAAGGAAAGACTACCCGCTCCGGCCCTACTGACGATGAGGTGTCATCAACCGATCACACCCCTTCTCAAGCACGCCGGGACCCACATCCCTTGCAGCTGATAGACCGTCCCCATGCTGCACCAGCTCCCTGGCCCGTTTACGCTTCCACAACGCAAGCGGCAGAACCGGCACTTTCCCGGGCTGAGCCGCAGACCCCTGCGATAGCGGCCGCACCAGCTGCTCCACCAGTGCCCGTGGATCCCACTGACCTAGTGGGAATGCTACGAGGAGTGCTTGAAGCACAGAGAGCTCAAGTAGAAGCCCACAGAGAGCAGACTGCTGCCCAAGCTGAAGCCCATCGCGAGCAGACCGCGATTATGAGAGAAGGCATGGAGAATGCCCACAACGTGGCCATGGCTGCCCTCGAGAGAGGAGGAACCACTGTATCAGGGCCACGACCTACCAAGGTAAGCATGATTCAGGAGTTAAGTTATTTTTCTTTAAGGCCATTCTTTTGATTAGAGGCGTATTATTGCATGAAGGTGGGAGACATAGAAAGCTTTAAGAAGCAAGACCCTCGACCTTTCAAGGGAACCAAAGGTATCATCTACGCCGATAAATGGCTGGACCATATGGAGCGTCTCTTGAGCGTCGCTCGACTCCCGGAGGACCTCAAGACGTAAGCTGTAGGACTCCAACTACAGGATATGGCGAGCACCTGGTATCGGAATGAACCTCGACTCCAGGACAAGCAGCTCGGCTGGGACACCTTCAAGAAGCTGTTCCGCAGGAAGTTCTTCCCGACATCTGAGATACGGGAAATGGAGAGGCAATTACAGAACTTGAAGCAGGAAAACATGACGATCAGCGAGTATGCGGCAGAGTTCGACCGACTAAGCCGCTTTGCCCAGAACCTGGTAGCTGACCCCAAGGATCGTGCTGAGCGATTCAGGTATGGCTTACGAGAAGAGATTCGCCCCTGTGACCGCAGGTGGCGCTAAGACCTATGAGAGGATCCTGATCCGAGCTCAGGACGTGGAGAAGAGCCAACCTTCTCAATCCAAAAGGGAGTACCCTGGAACTAGCAACTTCCAGGGTAATCAGAAGAGGCCCAACAACAACAACAACAACAGGCCCTCGCACCACCAGCAGCATCATCATCAGGCGAGGACCAATGACCGGGCACACCAGAAGCAGATCCATGTCTGCGATTATTACAAGAGGCCAGGGCACCAGTCGAACATCTACAGGAAGAGGCTAGGTCACTGCCCAGTCTGTGGGTCTGCCACCCACCAAGTGAAGGACTGCCCCATGTGAGGCTATCGGCCAGGAACCAACCAGCAGAGAGCTCCCCTACATATTCAGCAACAACAGTTTGGACAGCACCAGCAGAAGACTGGGCGAGCTTTTGCCCTAGCAGCTGATGAGCAGGAGCCAGAGCAGGAACCCACCGCTGATGTCATCATAGGTTCCATTTATGTGTTTTCACATCCTACTCTAGCATTATTTGATTCGAGTGCATCACATAGTTTCATATCATCCAAGTTTATATCTGCACACCACATAGATTCGGGACTTAGCAAAGTGATTAGTAGGGTTATGACCGGAGGTGGACCCATACCCATTACTGAGGCTTGTAATTGTCCCATAACCATTTCTGGCCATCAGTTCTTAACACCTTTACTAGTGATGCCCCTGCCCAACTATGATGTAGTCCTAGGGATGGACTGGTTAAGTGAACAGCATGCGCTGATTGATTGTCACCGAGGTTGTGTAATCTTCAGCCCACCAGGAGAACCGAAGTTTGAAATCTCTCGGGCTCCGGAAGATATGAAGAGTATTTCCTACTCCTCTATCACCGAAGAACCCGGGCCTCCTCATCCTATCATCGCAGAATTTATGGATGTCTTTCCAGATAGTCTTCCAGGATTGCCGCCAGATCGAGATGTGGAATTCAACATCGATCTAGTACCTGGCTCTTCCCCTATTTCTCGGGAATGCTACCGAGTCAACCCCAAGGAGGCTAAGGAGATGATGGATCAGATCGACGAGCTGAAGTCGCAAGGATTTATCAGAGACGGAGCTTCACCCTGGGGAGCACCAGTGTTGTTCGTACCCAAGAAAGATGGAACCGTGCGGATGTGCATCGACTACCGGGCGCTGAACAACATCACCATCAAGAACAAGTACCCCATGCCCCGGATCGACGATCTGTTTGATCAACTGAGCGGAGCCAAGGTATTTTCAAAGATAGATCTCAGATCAGGCTATCATCAAATCAAGGTCAGGAAGGAGGATATTCCCAAGACGGCGTTCAACACCAAGTATGGACAATTTGAATTCTTGGTCATGCCGTTTGGACTGACAAATGCTCCTGCGGTATTCATGAACCTCATGAACAAGGTTTTCCATGAATATCTGGATCAGTTTATTGTTGTCTTTATCGATGACATACTGATCTACTCGAAGATGGAGGAAGAGCATGAAGAGCACTTGAGGAAAGTGCTAAGTACCTTGAGGAAGGAGAAGCTCTATGGTAAGCTATCCAAATATGAATTCTTTTTAGACAAGGTGGAATTTTTGGGCCATGTTGTCACAGGAAAAGGAATTTCGGTGGATCCAAAGAAGATAGCTGCTATTGAGAAGTGGACTGCACCAAGCTCGGTTGCAGAGATCAGGAGCTTTTTGGGACTAGCTGGCTACTACCGAAAGTTCGTGAAGGATTTCTCCAAGATTGCGGAGCCAATGACGAAGCTTACCAGGAAGAATGAAGAGTTTCATATGGTCTGAAGCGTGCCAGTCAGCTTTCGAGGAACTGAAGAAGAGGCTCACAACTGCGCCGATTTGTGCTACCCGCAGGTACCGGCGGTTTCTCAATCTATAGTGATGCTTCCGGAAAAGGACTGGACTACGTTCTTTAACAACACAGGAAAGTGATTGCCTATGCATCTAGACAATTGTGGACTCATGAGAAGAACTACCCCACACATGACTTGGAGCTTGCAGCAGTGATTTTTGCTTCGAAGCTATGGAAGCACTACCTGTATGGAGAGAGGGTGGAAATATTTATGGACCTGCTGATAACGCGAAGGTCACAGGTTCGAGACCTGCAAAGGCCACCACTGAAAACATGTCACGACCCGATCCCAATAATATGGGTCTAGTCGGATCATGCCCAGCCTGCACCGTTGTTGAGACGGCGACAGTAAGCTGTTCAGTAGCAGGTAACCATACAACAGCACTATATTTGTCACAACTCAAATTCGGAAATAAACTTTATTTAAACTGAAATTTAAATACAAATAAAAATTTGTTCTGAAAGGAAATACAGAATTTTGAAACAAATGAACAATGCAGAAAGGAAATCTATCTAGCAGCTGGGTCATCGGCCTCAGTCCCATCGTCCTCCTGTGGGGACTCTGGCAGTACAATTGGGTACAACACAGGGTCATAATAGCTGTTGTAACACAGCTCAGCATCCTCAACATCCCCTAAAAATATATCTCCAGTCAGGAGGGAGCAAAGTACAATTCATGCTAATTTTTAAACAGTTAAATAAGTAATATAATCATACAGTTCTAAACAGTTTTAAAACAGGAACAGTTTGTTACAGTATAAAACAGTAATTTGAACAGGTAATGACATATGACCGGCTTGGGTTTGTTACAGGAGGGAGAATGGGTTTTGTTACAGTAGTGGTCATAATCATTACGCTATTCCCCAGTCCCCAGTAGTTACAGTACAGTACTCTCGGAGAGAGTTTCGTGTTTGCATCGTGATTTAAAATTGCATTAAAGCGATTAAGTAAATAACTGTAAACTAACATAAACTATACTTGCCTCAATGAAAATGACTGGAGTGGTAGAAGAACTTCGAGACGGAGAGTTAGAGTTGTCCTCGAATTCCTACATTCGAGAGATAAACTCAGAGATTAGGTTTACCAACTTAGCTATGCTAGTTGTACTCTCTATTTGCGTCCTAGTCAAATTTTAGTTATTTAATTAACCAACACAGAAAAATACGGTTATTAAGTGCGTTGATTAAACACGAGGGAAAATATCATTTTAACTTTTGAATTCGGGAAATCATCGTTGATGCCAGATTATTAGAAAAACTTGGTAATTTCTATAAATATAAATATAAAACTAATTTTCTTATTTTAGTGAGAAAACACGTGATTTTTAATTATTAATAAATTTGTCATTTTTAGGTGAGAAAATAATAATTAATTTTATACGAAAAATATTTTTTAATCATTTTAATCGTTAAATAATAAAAACTCGAAAAACCAAAAAAGACAGGAAATCTAAGCTATTACAGTCACAGACCAGCCAGCTGGGCTTATGCCCATTACAATTTATTTACATAAATTAAAATAAGATAAACTGCCGTTAGTCATAAACTGAAAATATTAAATAAATGTAAACAGAAATAAATAATAAAATAATGATAAATCATAAGTCTCAGATATGGTCCGATCCTCATTTTGGCTAATTGCCTCAACGTCCGGGCGGGGCCGGTATCGTTTGCACTTAGCCGGGTCCATTGACCGATACGGTCGTCACCCAAAAATCAAATATCGAATAAATTCCGAAAATCACTTAAATTCATTTTGAAAATAATTCAGGATTTACGGAAAAATCGGGCAGCATCTCCTCTATTTTTGGTTAACTCAAAAACTGGAAAAATAGCGCCGATAATTCCTGCAAGTCCCAAACCAGGGAAAAACCCACATTTTATATATATTTAAAGTCCACAACCAATCCACAGAATAATCGGGACGACCCGAAATAATTTCGGAAGTCCGATTCCAATTCTACAAATCACAGAACGTTCCCGGAAAATTCTGGAAAACTAAAATACACCAAAAACCATTCCCGAAAAATTCTCGGAATTCAAAATAACTCACAGGACCTTTTCGAAAGTCCCGGAAAATTACGACGTCGCTAAAACCGAATTTCCAAAGGGAATCGGGGACCATTTCATCATCGACAAATAATAATAAAATAGCGGGACTGGGGAATTATACCTCGGATTGCTCGGCTAGAGCTCTCAGATGTAAAATAGAAAGAATATGATGAGATCCAGATCAGCGAACGTTCCCAAAACAGTGCTGGAACCAGCATCGTCGAAGCAACGCCGAGAAATTCAGAGTCTAGGACACGACAGGGGCGCCAACAGGGAGAGCTCGGCCAAGGCAGCGAGCTCGGGCAGCGAGCTCGGGAACACCGACGACAGGGAACAGCGGCTAGGGCGCTGGCGACAGAGGCGCAGAGGGGCACGCCGGAGTCGGGCTTGGGCACGGGGAGAGGGCGGACAGGGCGCTGCCGAGAAGGGGCGCGGGGAGTCGCCGAGGGAGTCGGCGCTTTCAGCGGGGAACGCCGGCGTCGGCGCGCAAGGGAGGCGCTGTCGGCCGGAGGGTGGCACGAAGGGGACGGACGCGTGCTCGCGGGGGAGCGAGGGCGCCGGCGGGAAGGCCGCGCGGGGGTCGGTGCTGTCAGCGCGCTGGTCGGGGCGGATGCCGGAGGAGGCGCTCGGCGGGGCACTGCCGCGAGGGGGCGGCGAGCTCGGGGCTTGGCGGAGGTTGGTCGGGTGGAGCTCGGGTAGAGGGGTTGGGCGAGGGTTTAAGAGTAGTTGGTGGAGAGATGAAGCTTCTGTGAAGTTGGGAAAGGTTCTGTGCGGGAGAGAATTAAAGTGAAGTTGATTTGTCTTCTGTGAAGTGAGAAGTGGGAAGAGTGGGGAGAGATAATAAAGGGAGTGAGGTTGGTTGCTGGAGAGAAAATGGGTTCGTGTGTGGAGGAGAGGAGTTGGGGGTGAGTGAGAATAGGGAGTGGAGAAGAAGTCTCCACACGAAAATGCTGGTCCTTCAGGACCAGCCCAAAATAATATTTTTTTGTAGCAATTAATTAGCCAAGACAAAATCAGTTTTAAAAGAAAGAGATTGGGCTCAGGCCTGGGTCTGGGTTCGGACTCGGGTCTGGGTCTGAAATCCAAAATCCTATTTATTATTTTCGAAATCCTTTTCACTCAAAAACATTTTAATAATAATATTAATAATAATTAAAAATACTAATAACACTACTAAAACATTAATATTAATAATTACAGAATTATGGGTTTCACAATTGTCAATTGTTCTGATATCACGAAATGATTGTGCTCCTTTTGCGTAATTAAGCAAATTTCTCAAATAGTTAGTCCCTTCTGCCTTTCCATCCATTCACCATTATCTCTTTTCCATACAAAGTGAGTAGGAAACTGACCATATATTAGTTCCCTTGCTTGAGAAAACTTTTTATTTGCTTCAAACCATGCTAGCAATTTAGATTTTTGAGACTTAGGTCTCTCAAGCACAACATCTATTGCATCATTGTCTGAAAAAATTACGGTTTGCTCCTTTGGCAAGTGGAAACTCAAACGCTCAACGGCAGGTTCTCTATAATTGATATCAAAAGCAAAAAAGTCTCCAAGCAGATTCACACGAAGATAAATATCTACAATCGTAATACAACTTTATTTCATCCACTATCTGAGCATTACGACGTTGCGCAGAACTCTGATAAAAGGTTGTCGTGACACGATCCTGTCCTTTGTTGACGTATTTAAAAAGATACTTAATTGAACGGGATTGGTTATACCATTCAATATTTATATGAACATTATACCTCAAAAGTAAGTGTCTTTTGTATGGAACTACATATCTATTGTCAATAATAGAACCACCCTTTTTAACAGTTATGCCATTGTCCCTTCTTCTATAGTTTGGATATCCCTCATCATCAATTGTAGTCCTTTCAACAAATTTTTTTGGAAAATGTTTTGTATACCTCCCATTTTGCATACACGGAGATCTTCTATTTGCAGCTCCACATGGACCATGTATCATTAGTGAGGACACAATATCATACAAAAATGGATCGCTATCTTTATCTGGTATTTCAGCAGATATAATGTTATCTATATCATTAGCTGTTTGATACCTATATTCAGGATGTAAGAAAACCAATATATGTGCATGCGGCAACCCTCTTTTCTGAAACTCTATTGTGTAAATAACTACAAAATAATATAACTTTATGAGTAAATGTTTAACCAAAGTGGTAAGGTTTAAAAACTGGTACTTGTATTAATTCTTACATGCCTTCACTTGCCCGAAAATATTGCCTTGCTTGATCTCCTTTATCAAATGATCCAGCTTCATTTTGAAAACACGACAGAGTAAGTCTGGCCTATCTTCAGGTTTGAGTCCATAGAGTGTTAAAAATCTATGTAATTCTGGCCACTTTTGGTTGTAAGTAAATGTTATAAATAGATCCGGATAGCCAGCCCATCTGCAAATTGTCATTGCATCTTGATAATTTTGAAAGAGATATCGTGCACTTCCAGTAAAACTCGATGGTAACACAATTCTTTTCCCAATTGTAGCAGGATCAGTTTTACCTCGCAATACTGCATCTGCTAAACCCTTGTAGATATCAGCTCTGAGTTGCTTCTGATGAGTTCTTATAAAATAAAGCATTGATGATTCTACATACTATATGCATCCACCAAAAATTGTCGGAATAACTGTCACCCTCACTTTTCCAAGATAGGGATAAAATGGTAATTTTCTATTTTAGAATATTTTAGGAATTTTATTTCATGAATGTTAATATTTAATGATTATAGGAGTCGAGTTCGAATTTCATCGCATTCCGACTTAATTCGGGACTCCGAAAAATTTTGACTTGAGTTGTGTTTAACACATTAATTAGCCATGGCCCACAAAACTTAACATTTATGTTTCGGAGTTTGGACTAATCCCACATGAGTGTTTAGGCTTAAGTATGATTTTTATTTAGTCTAAACTAACTCCCAAAACTAATTTAGGAAGATAACTTAGCTAGGAAGATAAGGGAGAGGCAAACTTGTAAATTGCAGGTGCCCCAAACCCTTTCCAATAAGGCCGGCCACCACCCTCCCTCTTTCTTCCATTCATTTCAAAATTTCTACATCTTCTTCTTCTCCAAGTCTTCTTCTCAAGAGCTAGAATAGGAATTCCTTAGGAATCATCTCCAAAAAGATTTCATTTTCCAAATATTCTTCCATCCAACTCTTCCTCTATCCCAAGTGGTGCTTCTCCAAGCTTTTGGGAGCAAGAAGTGAAGGGGTGTGTCCTAAACAATTCGTTTTGTGTCGGAGCCGTGTCGGAGAATTTTTCCATTGGGATTCATCTCCCGATAGGTACAACCTATTCTCTAATTCATTCTTTTCATCATGATAACTAGATTGGACCCCGTAGGATTGATCCCCGTATTTGTGTCCCTATTCGTGTCAAGTTTGAGTCTGTTTGGTGTGTCCTAGGAGAAGTTGTGATTGTGTCCTTGAGTTTCCCCTAATTTTGGACACTTCTAGAATAATTAGGTTTTGCCTCTAAGTGGCTTAGGCATTCTAATTCCATATTTGTGTTGATATTGTGGAGTGTAATATTCATATTTAGTGTGTGTGTGTGTGTGTGTGTGAGTGTGTTATATATAGGATAGGAACACACACACACACACACACACACACACACACACACACACACACACACACACACACATATATGTGTGTGTGTGTGTGTGTGTGTGTGTGTGTGTGTGTGTGTGTTCCTATATATATATATATATATATATATATATATATATATATATATATATATATATATATATATATATTATATACACATATATATATATATATATATATTAGAGAGATATAGAGAGAGTTTAGAGAGGAATTAGAGGAGAAGAATAGAGGAAAATAGAAGGAGAAGACAGGATGAGAAGAGAGGAAGAAGTAGGACAGCAGTAGCAGCAGCCAGGGGGGGTTTTGGGCTGCTGCCACCCCCCCCCCCCCCACAGCAGCAGCAGCAAGGGCAGGAGCAGCAGAAGCAGTAGCAGCAGCAAAGGCTGCTATTCCCCCCCCCCCCCCCTTTTGACCCCCATTACCCCCACATATATACCTATATGTATACCTATATATATATACATATATATACCCATATATATATAGCTATATATACACCTATATATACCCTCTAACTAACCCCTAAAACTAGCCCTAAGTGGGAGTTGAAAAGTGAGATAGAGTGATAAGTGGTTGAGTGAATTAGAATCAAGTGAAGGGGGATTTTGAGATAGGAGCGTCGGAACGCGTCCAAACTTGGAGGGGAAATAGAGTTTGTGGGTAGGCTCCTAGGTTGAAATCGGAACTTCGTGTAGGATTAGGAGGATGGTATCGCACGATACCATTGAGTATCTTGCGATACTCGAGATAACGGGTAAACAGATAACATGGACCATAAGATGGACTGGATGTCCACCCTACCTAGAGAACTTGGTAGGTAATGATTGTATAGGCTAGTATCCTACTACCCTAGGAAGCCGGGAGTGGAATTCCTAAGGGAAAGTCACTTGGCTTCAATGTTAGAGTGGTTTAAGGGTATGTTTATATAAAGGGTAATCGGGTAATTTCAAGATACGGGATACGGGTATTCGGTTTGACTTGAAACTTAGGTGACTTGTTAGGTGCACCCTACAAATATCATATTTGAACCGATTTTGGCTCGGTTGACCCAGAGTTGACTTTTTACCCAAAAGTCAACAATGAGTCAACCCTTTGTCTAAATTTGACCAAATCCAAACTAGAGTTGACCAGTTGACCAAAAGTCAACAGTTGGTCAACATTTGACCAGTTTGACCTAGGGTTGACCTAGAGTTGACCAGAGTTGACCAAGGTTGACCAGTTGACTAAAAGTCAACTATAAGTCAACTCTTGACCCCGTTTGACTTGTTTCAACTTGTTTTGACTTGCTATGACTGGTATGACCTAGGGTTGACTTAATTTGACCTAGATTGACTTGACAGGACTTAGTGTGACTTAGTGAGACATAGTTTGACCTAGATTTTATATCGTGCATTAGAAATCATTTTTAACTTTGTTAAACCTAAATTAACATACGATATCTCATCTTTAGGTCTCTGATTACCACTCTGAGCATTGATATACCCTACAGCTCAGGACAGCAGGCGAGTACATTCTCTGATAGCGGTTACTTGTCTTGATATCTTCTCTACCAGCTCAGTTATAGTGTTTACTTGATTCTCGACACATTGGTGCACGGATTAGTATTGTCGGATTCCTGTCATGAGATGTCATTCCTAGATTTTTTGGGATACTGGTACTTGCTTGGCCTTGATTCTTGTACTTGTATTGATGCTGATTCTTGGAGAGGACTTGCTCCCCTCTTAGGGAATCTCGCGTTGTCACTCTCCGTTCCCGGAATGCGTATTTTTATATATGTACAACTCGTGTGTATTTATTTAGTATTTATCATGTATTATTCTGTATTTAAATTCCTTTAAATTTTTATGTTAATTAATTATCTGCTCTTTAAATTCCATGTTAATTTATTTCCTACAAGTTTTATTTTTGTATTTTATTTCTTGCTTTAGCCTTATTGGGTTTCGGCTTGGATGGATCTGTGCAACCCGGTCCACTAGCTCCCACCTACCACCCCTTCCTATTTAAAGCTTCCATCTCTTTCTCTCTCCTCATTACTTCATTCTCACCATTACTGCTTCTTCTTCCTCTCATTACTCTCCACCACCTACCAGCAGCAGGAGAAGGCAAGTGCAATCTTGCTTCTTGCTTGGAGAACCATTTTTGTGGTTCATTTCCCTTCCTCTCATGATTCTGAGAGAGATTAGTTCTTAACGTTTTGATTTCTGTGGCTGGTTTCTCCTAGATCTAATTTGTTATATTCTCGGTTGTCATGGGTTTTTGATCTCCCAACATAGCGTGTATTTCTGGCACTGGAACGAAGGCTCCATAGGACTTGGAGTTCGGGAGATGTTGTACGCACACGTTCTTACATGCTCGCGTGAAACATCAGCCTAGTCACGTACACGTCTCTACGTGTCTGCATGGATTTTGAGACATGCTCATGTTCTTACATGTTAGCGTGTATCTTCAGTCACGCTCACGTTCTCATGAGCGTGTGTGTATTTTCAGTCACGCTCACGTTCTCATGAGCGTGCGTGTATTTTTAGTCGCGCATGCGTCTCTACGTGTTTGCGTGACTTTTCACGCTCACGTCTCTATATGGGTGCGTGGATTTTCAGTCACGCACACATCCATGAGTGCATGGCTTTTTAGTCACGCATACATCTTTGCGTGCATGAATTTCTTGTCACGCTCACACTGTGCATGAGTGCGTGTATTTTTAGTCACGCTGTGCGTGCGTGTATTTCTTGTCACGCTTCACTTTTCATGCCCACGCTTACCAGAGTGTACTCCTTTTACGCTCACTTCTTCATGCTAGACTTAGCGTGACTTGTTGGTCTTAGCAGAGACTTCTTGCGTGACTTATGGTCTTAGCCTAGACTTGTCAGCGTGACTTCCTGACCTTGGTGTTTCTATTGCTTTATAAGTTATTCATCTAATAGTAGCATGATAATTCTCCTATTATATCCTTACGCCTTTTTCATGAACTTGAAATCATAGCATGTTAATGATTGTGTATTAGTGCCCAGCGTCTTGATTGGTTTATGGATACCCAGTAAGACTGGAACTTGACCTCGAGAGTTATAGACTCGACCCTATTTAATGCTAATTGACTTTCATGCCTTGTCACCATTTATAACGATGGTTATCTTGACTAAATTGATCAAGCGTTCCTAGTTGGAACTAAGAGACTGGCTAGTCGTCTTATTAAAATAAATGAATGAGACACGTTCACGTCATGAACTATTATAATCGACTAGCTGATCCCGAATATTGACATACATGCACATGCAGGCTTCAATCTATTTATTTATTTATTTATTTTCTATAAAAGAAGCATGTGTACTTTATGGTCAAGGCATGATTATTTCGTGGTTAGTTTGATTGTTGTATTACGCTATGTAAGACCTACAACATAACCGCACGGGTATCATTGTAGAGTTGCGCATATCGTACCCCGTAAGAAAGTACTCATTGAATGACCATGATCTACAGTATGGAACTTCATTCAACGTAAAGACTATTAAGTTAAATAAAATAATGATTGCATGGAGAGAATGGATTCCCGAGTTCTTACATGGCAGCCCCCTTGGAACGAGTAGTACCCGACGGGCCGGCTGGTTTCCACAGATATTGTAAATCTGCCACACGGGCAGGAAACGGTATCTGCTTTTATTATTATTGTATATTGTATATTGACGGGCGTCCTGCTAGGACTCGTCTAATTCATGTATGGCGCACATGATTGACTGGATAGACTAGCCTTGCTCGCACATAGTAAGAACTGAGAAATCTTTATTGCATTATTCCAGGATAACTTGGGACTCACAATAGTAAGCCGTAGAATTTGATTGGCCGTTCAAGATGATTTGTTTGTGTACTATACCTACTCTGTTACCTAACTGGGATAATCAGAATGTCAGGACATGACGGGCCAACTTCTGTCCTTGTTTGGTTGGGAGGTTGGTTCGAAGTGTCGTGATGTGATGTGAATCCTAGTAGCAAGCAGAGATCTATTATTATATTCTTTTACTTACTGGTTTATGTCCTTCATATCGTCCTTCCTTGTGGTACTTGCTATTAGAGGTCTAACCTCTCTGGTTTTGTATGGCCAGATTTAGAGCCGGTCCCCGAGGATCCAGCTTACTTCTACCTCCAAGATGGTCAACACTAGGGGAATGATTACAGGAGGACTCGAGTGGGTTCCTTACTTCACCGCTCGTTTTGTTATTTACCTTTATACTTAGCCGTTTGGCACCGACATGTTAGTCGGATTGTCTTGTACTTACTTTTACATAATTGTAATTAAGTCAGACTGCAGCTGATAACAATTATGTATACTTGCTATATCATCTGGCTATGTTTTGAAAGGCCAGATCTCAAGAACATTTTGACTGAGCGTTTGGGACGCCTTACTGCTTTTTCTTACATGTTCTCTATTACTGTTTCTTGCTTGAATGATTGAGACAATAGATGTGAAATGACCATAGTAAGACCTTTATGTAGTATGCACCCCCTCGTCTGGTTAGACAGTATTGATCGTATTATACGGTATTCATCTACTCGTAATACGTAGCTGGCTGAGTCATTCTCCCGCTCTCCAGTATTCTGGTTCTGGGGCGTGACACGCGTCATGACGTGCTATGTCCGGATCCGTATACTATTCGGAGAATGGGAAATTTTATAGATAGTGTGATCAATGCCCATCTTCAGTTACTACTTGTATCATAGCTATACCCTCACCTCACGATGGGTATAGCCTGACCTGTGCTACTACTTGCTCCATAGCTTGCCATCCCGGCCGGGCTGAGTCCACATACTTGTAGCCGGTCGACTGGAAGCCTGATCTTGACCCATACCGATCATATTATGCTATAATATTCGAGGCACATTTTACATTTATTACATCAGTCACATATTACAGTTCAGCTTACTTTCCTGCATGATTTATCCTGACATGATTTTCAGTTTACATATCCTGTTATACTTACATCTTGATATGTTCATCTCGTACTCTGTTATGATTGACTGTTAGAGCATTTGTCATTACTATGGAATTTGTTGCCAGCGTTGTACTCGTTCATTTTTCTGACAGGATACCATTATGATATATCCAGATGACATAGATGCGGACTGCTCTACCCACTATGGGTATGGTCAGGACATAGACTGCGACCAGTTGACACCCTTGGAGCCAGTGGATGACAGTACTTCTATCTAGATCTATTAGCTAGGTTTGACTGGACTGCGTTCCAGCTAGTACTATCAGACTGTAGCTTCTATGTTATATTTTGAGACCCTATGATGATGTATATATATCTGGGCTTGTGTCGGACACTGGACTTATTTCCTATTTCATCTATCATATGTTTCCTTCTGTGCTATCTACCTTAGTTTTATCATGTGATTGAGACTGTATTGCTATGTCACCTTCATTCGGAGAGTATATACTGTACAGGTACCTTTATACTGTTAGTCGTAGTATTTACAGACGTTATATACAGCGTTCTACCGCCAATACTGCGGAGTAGGCTGGACGTACCCACGTGCTCGTGTCCCTCATAAGGGTGCAGGTCGTGACAATAACCTTCTAGCAACTAATAAAAGTGGAGTCTGATTGATCCTTTGTTGGATAAAGTAAGCCAAAAATTCTCGAATCGCAATGAACTATCGTTTTTTGACTCATTTTCTGTTGATTGCTTTATCTTAATACCCTCCTCCCATCCATCTTCCCCCCTTGGAAATAATAGTGGATACTGTAATGACAAATAAAGCTTTGTTAATATGGAAACACGTTGTAACATAACCGATTGGGTTTCAACAATAATGTCTCTCTCAGAATCTGCTGCATCAAAGTCAGCAACAATTAGAGCAGCAACTTCTGATACATTAGGAAGATTGTGAGTTCTAGCATCGCGTCCTTTTTTTCCAATCAGTTTCAGCTTCACATTAGCAAATTCATCTTCAGCTATTTTATCACAACCATTCTATATATTTTGACATATGGATTACACGAATCCAATGTTTCTTTTAAATCCCTAACAATTGATTCTCTCAAGGAAGAAGAATCCCTTTCCATCCTGTATCAAAGAAAATAATATTAATTATGTAAACCATAAATTTTTATGAATTTTAGTAATAAGTGTAAAAAAATTATAGTATTGCATACCCAATAACAGACATTCGATTGCGTATTTTATTATCCGTATCATATATGTACAATTGGAAAAAATTTGACGTCGATCCAGGAACTGGAAGTAAGCTACCAATCTGGTGGTAGTTTTCCCCGCTCATGACAAACATAGGGGGGCCATTACCATCATTTACTGAACTAACAAAGTGACCACCCATTGAAGTAAAAGAAAACATCATGTTGAATGCCCGAATATTTTTCAAAAAATATTTACTTCTATCATCGTCACCAAAAAATAATTGTCGAATCAATGACGGTGGATCTTCATAAGAGCAAGTTGAATTTTGCCTTACAAGCAACATAGAGAAAATTTTGGGACAGTTACATTTCTATGTTTTTCGTCCCTTTCACCATACCACATCATTGCCCCACAATCTTGACAAATCGAAGACGGATCTCCTATGTCAAAATAATCTGTAAAATAGCATATAATTATGACTTTGCACGACTTTTAATTTTATAAATGAAAAAACGTGTTTAAATAAGTAACAAAAAAATATAACTTATTGCAAAAATGTTAACAATACCTGCATGACCATGCCCATCAACATGATGACTTGGATCACTATCAGCATCATTTTGAAGGACCGATTGTTGAATATTAGCAGTTGTTATTGGATTCGAATGATTAAGTGCTGATAGTTCCAGTAATAAAAGATTAATTAATTATTTTAAAACATTAAAATTTAATAAATAATTAAAGAATAACTTCATGACATTTACTTTATAAGATTAAAAAATTTGTATACCATCATGCTCAAAATGACTGTTATTAGAAGTTTGATTTTTCTGCAGCAATGTTGACGCAATACCATTTCTATTGAAAACAAATCTTTGACATTTTTTTACATTGGATAAGCCACTCGATAAACAACTTGTTTTCGCTGCATAATACATATAAATTTAAAATAATAAAGCAACATTAGGTTTATTAATAAATAAAAATTGTTATCAATCATAAATGAGTGTATAATTATGTTAATTAGCTTATAATATACCGTTGGTTATATCCCTCAAAGGAGCCATGCTGTCACGACCCGCACCCAATGTAAGGGCACGGGAAGTAACGAACGCCCAGCCTACGCCGCAGTGTCGACGGTAGAACGCTATCCTGAGTCACCATATCTAATACAATCTAAATAAGCTATAAATAGAGAGTAAAATAATACGTAACTCAATCACAATACTAAGGTGGAATAGAAGAAGAATCTCAAGAGAGTCACAATAAAAGTCTAGGTGTAAACTACCAGAAATAATCTCAAGTACAACTCATAAAGTCTCAAACAGAAAATACAAATAAAGTACTAAGTCTCAGCTAGACTATGGGCAAGTCCTCAGCGACTGTGGGATCCTCCTGTGGGTCCACGTCGCCAGTGTCATCTAAGACAATGCCATAATAAGTAGGACAGTACTCCTCATCATCACCTGTAAAATTTTTAACGTACCCAGTCAGGACAGAACGAGCACATATCTCTCACAACAGTTCATATCAGGAATGGACATATAAAGCAAGCTATAGAAAATTATACATGAATCGCTGTAAAGAGAAATCAACAGGAGAGAAGATATAAGCTGAGATATAATGTGATAAATAAAGAATGTAACCTTCTACGTAAATCAGAGCATGAATTGGTTATGTAAACAGCTTGGATTGCACATGGATACAGCTATGGAATGCACATGGATACCTACTAGGGATAATGATCACATAACCAACTATACTCTCCCTGCCCCCAACCAATACACAAGGATCAAAGCATGTTATGTTATTGCACATGAATAACAACTACTGTATACATGGAACTCATATGGTCATGAGTGTACATGAATAACATATGAGTGCACATGGACAAATAGGAATACATGGAGTACATGATGACCATGATAAAGTACATAAACATGACATACTCGATGTAAGCCCCCTGAATTTCCTGAATTATTTTTTGAATTTTCTAATGAATTATTTTCAATAATTTATTTCTATATAATTAATTTTTTGATCATTAATGCTCTTTACCGTGACTTGGAATTCTAGAGCATCAGGGATGCCAGTCTCTGGAAACTTCCTTCTTGGAGTTTGTAGTAGACGAGATTATCTTCATTTTGATATATCCTGTCCCACTTGAACTCGTTCCCTTGTGCTCCTTTTACTTCGCACAAGTTCGGGTCAATATTAGACCATTTAATTATTAATTGAATTCCCACTCTTTTCCTTGATCATCGTTTGCACGTTACCGTGACTTTTAATCTACGAGCACCAGACCAGTCATTTTCTCAGAACCAACTTGTCATGTTTGATCTACTCGAGGCGCTCTTCACCCATGACCTTCGTGTCCCACTCAGACACTCCATTTTGTGCTCCATTTCCTTCGTACAGCTTTCGGGTCAAATTAGGCCAATTAATTATCTACCGTAAAACCTGATTTAATTTCCAATTTAATTTCAAGACCCGACATCGACCTAACCTAGTCGACCCCAAATAGGGACATGACCCACATGAAGTCTACTACCCGTCTGCCACTTGCGTCCCATTTATTTGAGCCCCCACATGCTACTTATTTGCCCATGATCATAAATACATGTTTTTAATTCAAATATTGCACCCTGTCTATTTTGGCCCAACCCGGCTCCACTGAACCCAGTCCAAGCTCCTTGTTACCCTTCATTAATATCCATACACTAATTTTTCCCTACTCTAAAATATCCTCCTTATACAAATATCTCTCTTTCTCTCTCTTCTCTCCCCACACATCACACCTACACCCCTCCCCTCTCCCATCAGGACAACCCTCCCTCACCCATGTGGCCGGCCTACACACCCTCCCCACCTCTCTCTATTCTAATTCTCTCTCTCTTCTCTCTTAATATCTACACACACACATATTAATATCTCTCTCTCCCCCTTTTATTTTAAAAAACATAACTCACCCACAACACCCGAGCTCCCCCACAGCTGAGCCCAGCCCCAGGCCGACGGCCAAGCACCGCCAACCAAGGCCGAGCTCCTCCCCGACTTCCTCTCTTCTCCTCCTTCTTCTCCATCTACATCATTCATCATCATCACCATCACCCTCTTCTTCTCCTTCAACAACAACATCACCACCATGCACCACTCTCACCCCCACCACCTTCACCATCACCCGCGCCACCGCCACTGTACCGTGCCGCCGCCGCCCTGGCCGGCCGACGCAGCTACTCAGGCGTACCGCAACAGCAGCAGCAGTGCGCAGCACCGTGCGCGCGAAAGCAGCCACGGCCTGCCGCGCGTGCACTGCCGCCGCCGCCGCCGCAGTCGCCGCCGCCTCCGGAGAGCCCCCCTCGGCCGGGCGCACCTCCGGGCAGGCCCCGTGGCGAGTCCCTGCGTCCCTGGCGCGAGAAATGCTCGATTCGTGCGTTTTGCACTGAATCACGTCGACGCGCGCGCGGACGGAATTCAAAATATGCGCCTCGTCGCAGCGACTTCGCACACGTTTTTCGGGGAATCCGTCCGTTGGATCGACGATTTCTTCATTCCGTTACAATCTCGGTATATCCTTCTTCACCTCTGTCAAATTTCACCCGTTAATTTTGTCGTTTGATACATCAAAACCGGCCACCAAGTTGACGTTTTAAATTGTGTTATTTTTGGACAGTTTTGTGACGCCAACTTCGTGGGTTCGTATCTTCGTCGTCGCAGCTCCGGTTGGCACGCTACCAGTTCCTGTGCGAAGCTGGTATAACCCTCTTCCTGCCCCCTTTAGATTTTATTTCAGTTTGAGCTTGTTAGGTCGGTCGAATTCGACGCCAAAGTTGGTCGTTCGAATTCTTAGTGTTGCACTTGTAAAATTCTATTTTTGAACCCAGGACTCCGGATTCAATTTCTGACACCACCAGTAGACTCGTGGCGTCATTCTGGCATGTTTTTATATAACGTTTACCTGATTTGGAGAATGTGGGCCCTGGCACGCATTTCGGTGCAAAGCGGGTCCCACTTTCTAGGTCAACGTGTCATTTTGAGTTCGGCTCATCGGAATTCAATTCCGAATATACCGTTGAGTTCGTATCGTCGTTCTGGACTCGTTGACATATAATTTGCTAAGTTTTGAGGACATTGGCTCCGACACGCTTTTTCGTGCAAATCTTTCTCCTTTGTGGTATTTTGAGTTCCATCGAATCCGGTGATTTCACAATCACTGAAATGGATGTGTTGACCCTGTAGATGTTTGTAGAGACTAGCTTTGACCCAGTTTGACCATGGTTGACTACTTTGACTGAACATCGAAGTAGAGTCAACATTTGACCTAGGTTAGACTCGTTTTGACCCTGGTTGACCACGGTTGACTATTTTGACCAAAAGTCAACCGGAAGTCAACCGTAGCCTAAATTGACCAGAACTGGACCAGAGTTGACCAGTTGACCCAAAGTCAACTGTTAGTCAACGTTAGTCAAGTTTAACCCGAGTTGACATAGGGTTGACCAGAGTTGAATTGTTGACCAGAAGTCAACTGTAAGTCAACCCTTGACTTAGATTGACCTAGTTTGACTTAGTATGACCTGATTTTACTTCCAAACCCTTATATTGATACAGTATTCCATCTATAGGTCCTCGAGGCACTGTTCTTGGACTCATTTGACATATTCCACCAGATCTCAGGCGAGTACATTCTCTGATAACTTTTTTCCAATTTATGATAACTGTTATGATTCATGTACTTAGTGTAGATATGCTTATTCCTGACACATGGTTCTCACGGATTGGTATTCCTGGATCCCGACGAGAGATGTTTCTCCTTCTTAGGTTGGGATGTATTGTGCAAGCTCCCTTGTAGCTCTTGCACAATATATGGTCACTGATTCTAGAGAAGACTTGCTCCCTTCTCATTAGAATCCCGTGCAGTGACGTGTCCTGTTTGGATCCATTCTACCAGTTGGGGTAGGGGGAGTAGTAGCGTATGCCTGTGATCAGATCCATCCCGCATTCCCGAACAGTGTGAGTCATATACCGCACATATAACTTGCCAGGCCAGTTCTTGACATGAACCCAAGCCGATCACAAGTTGAAACTGCTACTCACACACATTGGATATATGGCTTACCTTGATTTGTGTACATACCATGATTCAGTTCTACTTTCTTGTTCTAGCTCTAGCTCTACATCCTACCATGCCATGTGTCACGACCCGCACCCGGATATACGGGTACGAATACGTGGGCCACGCCCAGCCTACGCCGCGGTATCGACGGTAGAACGCTGTCAAGTATACTATACTAACTACAACATCTAAGAATCCATAACTAGAAATGTACTCATATCACATCACGAAAACTAAGGAAGATAAGACAAGAATTAATAACAATATCACTAGAACAAATAGAATCTACAATAATCATAAGACATTAAAAATAAAGAAGGAACAACAAGACTAACTAAGGATAACTACCAGGCAACTCCCATAGAAGAATAGTGAGATCCACCTCAGCTAGCAACATCATGAAGTCCAATAATGAGGGCACAACTACTCCTAAAATTTGTCAACATATCCGGTCAGGATGGAACGAGTACATATATCTCATAACAGATCTCAAGATAGAATAAAAGCTATAAGGCTGTAAATAGAGCATATACAATGAATCATGGAGTGTACATATATGTATCATGGCATGGTAAGCTGTAGAGCTAGAGCTAGAACAAGAAAGTAGAACTGAATCAATGTATGTACACAAATCAAGGTAAGCCATATATCCAATGTGTGTGAGTAGCAGTTTCAACTTGTGATCGGCTTGGGTACCTGTCGAGAACCGGCCTGGCAAGTCATAAGTGCGGTATATGACTCACACTGTTCATGAATGCAAGGGGATGTGATCACAGGCATACGCTACTACTCCTCCTACCCCAACTGGTAGAATGGATCCAAACAGGACACGTCAATGCACGGGATTCTAATGAGAAGGTCGCGAACCTTCTCTAGAATCAGTGACCGTATATTGAGCAAGAGCTACAAGGGAGCTTGCACAATACATCCCAACCTAAGAAGGAGAAACATCTCTCGTCGGGATCCAAGAATACCAATCCGTGAGAACCATGTGTCAGGAATAAGCATATCAACACTAAGTACATGAATCATAACAGTTATCATAAATTGGGAATAAGTTATCAGAGAATGTACTTGCATGGGGTCCTGCTGTCAATATGAATCAGGGTTCAGAGTAAAGCCACAGACCTAAAAATAAAATAATACAAGAGCTGATCAGGGTCAAAAGATATACTAACATCTAGGTCAAACTAAGACAAACTGGGTCAAGGTTGACGTACAGTTGACTTTGGTCAACTGGTCAACTCTGGTCAACCCTAAGTTTAATCTAGGTTAAATAGGTCAATGGTTGACCTACAGTTGACTTTGTCAAAAAGTCAACGTTGGTCAAGTCTGATCAAACCTAGGTCAATTGTTGACTCTATTTCGACGTCTAGTCAAAGTAGTCAACCATGGTCAAACTAGTCTCTATAAACATCTACAAGGTCAACTTATGAATTTCAGTGTTTAGAAATCACTGAAATCGACGGGTCTCTAAAACAACCAAAAGAAGAAAATATAATAATAATAGGGTGACACAAAAAGGGAAGAAATCTACAGATGTTGTCGGATGATAAAACTAACATCACCAACGTGTCCAGAATGCTCAAATCAGCTAGGATAGCCTGCCAAAAGTCCAATTTGGACACAGGAGCAAAACGGTAATTTCGGACCAAAATGATGTCCGTCGTTGGACACACTTTGCACCGAAAAATATGTCAAAATAAAAGTGCACAAAACCTAACAAATTATATGTCCACGAATCCAGAATGACGATACGAACCCAACGGTATATCCAGAATTGGATTCCGTTGACCCGATCTCAAATTGGTCCGTTGACCAGGACATTGGAAACCGATTTGCACGGAAAAGCGTGTCGGAGCTAATATCCTCAAAACTCAGCAAATTATATGTCAACAAGTCCAGAATGACGATACGAACTCAACGGTATATCCGGAATTGGATTCCGATGAGCCGAACTCAAAATGACCCGCTGACCCGGATATTGGTATCCAACTTGCACCGAAATACGTGTCGGAACCAATGTCCACTAAAACCTAGCAAATTATATGTCAACGAGTCCAGAATGACGATACGAACTCAAAGGTATATCCGGAATTGGATTCCGATGGGTCGAACTCAAAATGACCTGTTGACTCAGAAAGTGGGACCCGTTTTGCACCGAAATACGTGCCAGGGCCCATGTTCTCCAAATCAAGCAAACTTTATATGAAAACATGCCAGAACGACGCCACGAGTCTACTGGTGGTGTCAGAAATTGAATTCGGAGTCCCGGGTTCAAAAATGGAATTTTACAAGTGTAACACTAAGAATTCGAACGGCCAACTTTGGCGTCGAATTCGACCGACCTAACTAGCTCAAACTGAAATGAAATCTAAAGGTGGCAGGAAGAGGGTTATACCAGCTTCGCACAGGAACTGGTAGCGCGCCAATAGGAGCTGCGACGGAGGAGATACGAACCGCGAAGTTGACGTCACGAAACTGTCCAAAAATAGTTCAAATTAAAACGTCAACTTGGTGGTCGGTTTTGATGTATCAAACGACGAAATTAACGGTTCAAACTTGACAGAAGTGAAGAGGGATATACCGAGATTGAGACGGAGCAAGGAGTTCGCCGATCCAACGGTCGGATTTCCCGAAAAATATGCACGAAGTTGCTATCCCGGGCGCGAATTCTGACTTCGTTCCCGTGCGCGTCACGGCGGGATCTCGTGCAAAACGCACGGATCGCCTCCGATATACGTCGGAGAGAGGAGCGGAGGCCGCGGGGCCTTGCTTGGGGGTGCGCCCGACCGAGGGGGGTCTAGCCGGCGGCGGCGCCGGTGGCGGCGGCAGCGCGCGCTCGACTGGCCGCGGCTGCTGCCGCGCGCACTGCTGCTGCCTCGCTGCTGTTGCGCTGCTGCGGGTGGCGCGCCGGCCACGTGGTGGCGCACGGCTGTGCGGTGCTGCTGCGGCCCAGCGGAGCACAGCAGCGACGAGCGGCGCGGTGGTGATAGTGTGGGGTGGTGGAGATGGTGGTGGTGTTGAATAATGGTGATGGTGGTAGTGGAGATAGGGATGAGAATGGAGGAGGATGAGAGGAAGAAGATGGAGAAGTGAAGGAGGAGGAAGTTGGAGGTGGGGAGCTCGGGGAGGCTCTCGGCCATGGAGGGAAATGGCTGTGGGGATGGTGGTGTTGATGGGAGAGGTTGCGTGAGAGAGAGAGAGTTGACTTTATGTATAGAAGAGAGAGAGAGAGAGAGAGAGAGAGAGAGAGAGAGAGAGAGATTAATGAGAGAATAGAGAGAGGGGGGTGTTGTCCTGGTGAGGGGGAGTGGGGTGTGCGTGTGTGTTGGAGAGAGGGGTGAGGTGGTGTGGTGTGTGTTTGTTTAATAATAGGAGAGAGAGTTATTTATATACACATATATATTTATATATATATATATATATATATATATATATATATATATATATATATATATATAGATATAGATATATAGATATATAGATATTTGTAAAGTAGAGAGGAAGTGATATTTCCAAAATAGAAAAAAATAGGAAATTTAAGCGGGGTATTTGAGCAGTCATGAGAGGGCAACATGGAGCTTGGGTTCGAATTTGGTCGAGCCGGGTCGGGTCGAAATCGGATCGGGTACAATATTTGAATTAAAAACAGGTATTTATAATCATGGGCAAATAAATAACATGCGGGGACTCAAATAAATGGGACACAAGTGTCAGGCGGGTAGTAGGCTTCGTGTGGGCCATGTCCCTATTTGGGGTCGACTAGGTTGGGTCGATGTCGGGTACCGAAATTAAATTGGAAATTAAATCAGGTTTTACGGTAGATAATTAATTGGCCTAAATTGAACCGAAAGTTGTGCGAAGGAAATGGAGCACAAAATGGAGTGTCTGAGTGGGACACAAAGGTCATGGGTGAAGAGTGTCTCGAGTAGATCAGGCATGACAAGTTGGTTTCGAGGAAAATGACAGGTCTGGTGCTCCTAAATTAAAAGTCACGGTAACGTGCATATGAGGATCCAGGAAAAGAGTGGGAATTCAATTATTAATTAAATGGTCTAATATTGACCCGAACTTGCCCGAAGCAAAAAGAGCACAAGGGAACGAGTTCGAGTGGGACACGATATATCAAAATGAAGATAATCTCGTCTACTACAAACTCCAAGAAGGAAGTTTCCAGAGACTGACATCCCTGATGCTCTAGAATTCCAAGTCACGGTAAAGAGCATTAAATCAAATAATAATATCTGTTCAAAATAATTGATTTATAAAATTGAAAAAAATAAGCCCAAAATTCATGGGCTTACAATCCTACCCACCTTATAAAAATTTCGTCCTCGAAATTAAAGGTTGGTAGTGGGGTTAAAACATGATAGAAGATTTAGGCAATATTTTAGGCACGATTCAAGAATGACGAGTTTGCACGATCAAGAAAATCGATTTACAATTGTTCAGGCACGATGAGGGATTTGGCACGATAGAATCATGATATGAACAAAATTATATGTGCATGATTTCAGAAATAAGCCAAGTCATTGGGACACAATTCTAGAGACGATTAGAGGAATCGACGATATAAATGAAGTTCAAGTACGGGGTGACCCGTAGGACTTAGGTTGATGGAAATCAACATGAAAGTCGCACATGCTTGATCAAGATGAAAAGCTAACCATGACCAAAACAAGGTTTGGCATAGTTGAGATAAAATTTCAGACACAAACAAAAATCGAAGTCAATGTCTTATAGGCCCGATCAAAGATTAAGGAGGATGATTGATAAAATCATGAAATACGATCCAAGTTCGAACGCGATTAAAATCAAAAATAGTCTAAGTTCACTTGGCACGATTTGAGGGTTAAGATTATCAAGATCTTAAAAATCAAAGTTGGATAGTCATGATCTAAAACAGGGCTAAGAGAAGCAAATGGAGAGAAAATTTTGAGAATAGCACGATTGAGAGATAGATCGGATAGAAATTTGATTATAGGTTACATAAGCACGATCAAGATCCAAGTTCAGCTATGAAAGACGGTAAAATCATGAATTCGAAATCAAGGTCCTAAAAGCACAATTTAGAAAGGAACCCAAGTCACAAGGAATTCAAAGTCATCTAGAGTCTAGTCAGCAACCAAGACTCTTTGGCACGATAAACAAGACGACCAAAATTGATTGGTCATGGACAGAAGGGAATTAAAATCTTAACAGTATCGAAATTTAAGAAACAATTTAGATATGAAATTTTCAAAATTTTCAGAGTTTCTAAGTGTAGATGACAGATGTAGATATGATGTAGGTGATTTGTGTAATCAAGACATAGCTAAACAAGGCAAAGGAAATGACGGCAAGATGAGAAAATCATCATGCGATGGGAGAGAAAATAATGATAAATAAGAAATAATGGTTAGAATTTATCTTGCTCAATTGGTAAAAGAAGTGAATCAACTTAAGATATGACCTGATAACCATACACGTCTATCCAAAATCATGTTGCTAGAATTTACGCCACGCCAGTAAACATAGCTACAATAAACAATAGAGTCCATAACCAAGGTATACACCCTATAATCATGTCATCTAGATTTCTTACCACGCCAACCGGTATGGCTGCAAGAGAATCTAAATTCCATAACTAGGATAGTATATCCAAAATCAGGCTCCATGTCCTTGTTCCGCTAGCTAATATGACTGCGATAAATTCTAAACTCCATAAATAAAGTAGACACTTACTGTTCTCATCGTCCTCGCCCAAAATATGTTTATCAGGATATCTTAACTCAATTCTTAAAAGAATTATCCAAAACAAAATCAAAGGTCAACAACGAATATTAAGATTTAAAATTCAACAACGAATCAAGGATAATTAAATAAAAACTAGCTAAAACAGATTCTGAGGTAGAGTTTAGAAGAAAATTCTCAGGAGATGTCCAAAGGTACCATCTAGGTCAAGATAAAGGAAATCATTGGAATATAATCTAACACAATCTCAACCTGATATGAGACTGGTAAATCATATTCTCGTCTCGACCTAGAAGATATATAAGTTCAACTTATACCTTCCCTCTGGGGTCCACAAACTCATTCCAAGAAAGAATAGAGTTGATAACGGACAGATGTTTCAGAAATCAGGACGGACAGAACAAATGGAAAAAGTTTCGAAAAGTTCGAAATAAGATTCCCAGGGGTCATCCCTGGAATCTACCAAGAGTTCCTAATATGTGACTGAGTACCAAATTCCTAAAATATTCTATGACTCAACCTTAATCCTAGGACAGGCTCGCAGTAGTACAGAAAAGCTCAAGTACTACCACGACTTCGCATTAATTGCAAAGACTGACCTGCATGGGCCACCACTAAAAACGTGTCACGACCCGCACCCGGATATACAGGTACGAATACGTGGGCCACGCCCAGCCTACGCCGCGGTATCGGCGGTAGAACGCTGTCAAGTATACTATACTAACTACAACATCTAAGAATCCATAACTAGAAATGTACTCATGTCACATCACAAAAATTAAGGAAGATAAGACAAGAATTAATAACAATATCACTAGAACAACTAGAATCTACAATAATCATAAGACATGAAAGATAAAGAAAGAACAACAAGACTAACTAAGGATAACTACCAGGCAACTCCCATAGAAGAATAGTAAGATCCACCTCAGCTAGCAACATCATGAAGTCCAATAATGAGGGCACAACTACTCCTAAAATTTGTCAACATATCCGGTCAGGATGGAAAGAGTACATATATCTCATAACAGATCTCAAGATAGAATAAAAGCTATAAGGCTGTAAATAGAGCATATACAATAAATCATGGAGTGTACATATATATATCATGGCATGGTAAGCTGTAGAGCTAGAGCTAGAACAAGAAAGTAGAACTGAATCATGGTATGTACACAAATCAAGGTAAGACATATATCCAATGTGTGTGAGTAGCAGTTTCAACTTGTGATTGGCTTGGGTACCTGTCGAGAACCGGCCTGGCAAGTCATAAGTGCGGTATATGACTCACAATGTTCAAGAATGCAAGGGGATATGATTACCGGCATACGCTACTACTTCCCCTACCCTAACTGGTAGAATGGATCCAAACAAGACACATCACTGCACGGAATTCTAATGAGAAGGTCGTGAACCTTCTCTAGAATCAGTGACCATATATTGAGCAAGAGTTACAAGGGAGCTTGCACAATACATCCCAACCTAAGAAGGAGAAACATCTCTCGTCGGGATCCAAGAATACCAATCCGTGAGAACCATGTGTCAGGAATATGCATATCAACACTAAGTACATGAATCATAACAGTTATCATAAATTGGGAATAAGTTATCAGAGAATGTACTCGCCTGGGGTCCTGCTGTCAATATGAATCAGGGTTCAGAGTAAAGCCACAGACCTAAAGATGAAATAATATAAGAGCTGATCAGGGTCAAAAGATATACTAACATCTAGGTCAAACTAAGACAAACTGGGTCAAGGTTGACGTACAGTTGACTTTGGTCAACTGGTCAACTCTGGTCAACCCTAAGTCTAATCTAGGTTAAATAGGTCAATGGTTGACCTACAGTTGACTTGGTCAAAAAGTCAACGTTGGTCAAGTCTGATCAAACCTAGGTCAACTGTTGACTCTATTTCGACGTCTAGTCAAAGTAGTCAACCATGGCCAAGCTAGTCTCCATAAACATCTACAAGGTCAACTTATGAATTCCAGTGTTTAGAAATCACTGAAATCGACGGGTCTCTAAAACAACCAAAAGAAGAAAATATTATAATAATAGGGTGACACAAAAAGGGAAGAAATCTACAGATGTTGTCGGATGATAAAACTAACATCACCAACGTGTCCAGAATGGTCAAATCAGCTAGGATAGCATGTCCAAAAGTCCAATTTGGACACAGGGGCAAAACGGTAATTTCGGGCCAAAATGATGTCCGTCGTTGGACACACTTTGCACCGAAAAATGTGTCAAAATAAAAGTGCACAAAACCTAACAAATTATATGTCCACGAATCTAGAATGACGATACGAACCCACGGTATATCCAGAATTGGATTCCGTTGACCCGATCTCAAATTGGTCCGTTGACCAGGACATTGGAAACCGATTTGCACGAAAAAGCGTGTCGGAGCTAATGTCCTCAAAACTCAGCAAATTATATGTCAACAAGTCCAGAATGACGATACGAACTCAACAGTATATCCGGAATTGGATTCCGATGAGCCAAACTCAAAATGACCCGCTGACCCAGATATTGGTATCCAACTTGTACCGAAATACGTGCCGGAACCAATGTCCACTAAAACCTAGCAAATTATATGTCAACGAGTCCAGAATGACGATACGAACTCAACGATATATCCAGAATTGGATTCCGATGAGCCGAACTCAAAATGACCCGTTGACTCAGAAAGTGGGACTTGCTTTGCACCGAAATACGTGCCAGGGCCCACGTTCTCCAAATCAAGCAAACTTTATATGAAAACATACCAGAACGATGCCACGAGTCTACTGGTGGTGTCAGAAATTGAATCCGGAGTCCCGGATTCAAAAATAAAATTTTACAAGTGCAACACTAAGAATTTGAACGGCCAACTTTGGCGTCGAATTCGATCGACCTAACTAGCTCAAACTGAAATGAAATCTAAAGGGCGCAGGAAGAGGGTTATACCAGCTTCGCACAGGAACTGGTAGCGCGCCAATCGGAGCTGCGACGGAGGATATACGAACCCGCAAAGTTGACGTCACGAAACTGTCCAAAAATAGTTCAAATTAAAACGTCAACTTGGTGGTCGGTTTTGATGTATCAAACGACGAAATTAACGGTTCAAACTTGACAGAAGTGAAGAGGGATATACCGAGATTGAGACAGAGCAAGGAGTTCGCCGATAAAACGGTCGAATTTCTCGAAAAATATGCACGAAGTTGTTGTCCCGGGCGCGAATTCTGACTTCGTTCCCGTGCGCGTCACGGCGGGATCTCGTGCAAAATGCACGGATCGCCTCCGATATACGTCGGATAGAGGAGCGGAGGCCACGGGGCCTTGCCTGGGGGTGCGCCCGATCGAGGGGGGTCTCGCCGGCGGCGGCGGCGACCGCGGCGGCGCCAGTGGCGGCGGCAGCGCGCGCTCGATTGGCCGCGGCTGCTGCCGTACGCACTGCTGCTCCCTCGCTGCTGTTGCGCTGCTGCTCGCTGCTGCGGTGGCATGCCGGCCACGTGGTGGCGCACGGCTGCACGGCGCGACGGCGGCCCAGCGGAGCACAGCAGCGACGAGCGACGTGGTGGTGATAGTGTGGGGTGGTGGAGATGGTGGTGGTGTTGAATAATAGTGATGGTGGTAGTGGAGATAGGGATGAGAATGGAGGAGGATGAGAGGAAGAAGATGGAGAAGTGAAGGAGGAGGAAGTTGGAGGTGGGGAGCTCGGAGAGGCTCTCGGCCATGGGGGAAATGGCTGTAGGGATGGTGGTGTTGATGGGAGAGGTTGCGTGAGAGAGAGTTGATTTTATGTATAGAAGAGAGAGAGAGAGAGAGAGAGAGAGAGAGAGAGAGAAAGAGATTAATGAGAGAATAGAGAGAGGGGGGTGTTGTCCTGGTGAGGGGGAGTGGGGTGTGCGTGTGTGTTGGAGAGAGGGGTGAGGTGGTGTGGTGTGTGTTTGTTTAATAATAGGAGAGAGAGTTATTTATATACATATATATATATATATATATATATATATATATATATATATATATATATATATATATATATATATATATTGTAAAGTAGAGAGGAAGTGATATTTCCAAAATAGGAAAAAATAGGAAAATTAAGCGGGGTATTTGAGCAGTCATGAGAGGGCAACATG
Source organism: Iris pallida (assembly GCA_029216955.1). Classification (NCBI taxonomy): domain Eukaryota; kingdom Viridiplantae; phylum Streptophyta; class Magnoliopsida; order Asparagales; family Iridaceae; genus Iris; species Iris pallida. The sequence continues at coordinate 10,114 of JANAVB010015575.1, read as the reverse complement.
GAGCTTGGGTTCGAATTTGGTCGAGCCGGGTCGGGTCAAAATCGGACCGGGTGCAATATTTGAATTAAAACAGGTATTTATAATCATGGGCAAATAACTAACATGCGGGGACTCAAATAAATGGGACACAAGTGTCAGACGGGTAGTAGGCTTCGTGTGGGCCATGTCCCTATTTGGGGTCGACTAGGTTGGGTCGATGTCGGGTCCCGAAATTAAATTGAAAATTAAATCAGGTTTTACGGTAGATAATTAATTGGCCTAAATTGAACCGAAATTTGTGCGAAGGAAATGGAGCACAAAATGGAGTGTCTGAGTGGGACACAAAGGTCATGGATGAAGAGCGTCACGAGTAGATCAGGCATGACAAGTTGGTTTCGAGAAAATGACAGGTCTGGTGCTCCTAAATTAAAAGTCACGGTAACGTGCATATGAGGATCCAGAAAAAGAGTGGGAATTCAATTATTAATTAAATGGTCTAATATTGACCCGAACTTGTGCGAAGCAAAAAGAGCACAAGGGAATGAGTTTGAGTGGGACACGATATATCAAAATGAAGATAATCTCGTCTACTACAAACTCCAAGAAGGAAGTTTCCAGAGACTGGCATCCCTGATGCTCTAGAATTCCAAGTCACGGTAAAGAGCATTAAATCAAATAATAATCAAATAATAATATCTGTTCAAAATAATTGATTTATAAAATTAAAAAAAATAAGCCCAAAATTTAGGGGCTTACACCATGATACATATATGTACACTCCATGATTCATTGTATATGCTCTATTTACAGTCTTATAGATTTTATTCTATCTTGAGATCTGTTATGAGATATATGTACTCGTTCCATCCTGACCGGATATGTTGACAAAATTTTAGGAGTAGTTGTGCCCTCGGTATTGGACTTCATGATGTTGCTAGCTGAGGTGGATCTTACTATTCTTCTATGTGAGTTGCCTGGTAGTTATCCTTAGTTAGTCTTGTTGTTCCTTCTTTATTTTCTAGTCTTATGATCATTATAGATTCTAGTTGTTCTAGTGATATTGTTATTATTTTTGTCTTATCTTCCTTAGTTTTTGTGATGTGACATGAGTACATTTCTAGTTATGGATCATTAGATGTTATAGTTAGTTTAGTGTACTTGACAGCGCTCTACCGTCGATACTGCGGCGTAGGCTGGGCGTGGCCCACGTATTCGTACCCGTATATCCGGGTGCGGGTCGTGACACGTTTTTAGTGGTGGCCCATGCAGGTCTGTCTTTGCAATTAATGCGAAGTCGTGGTAGTACTTGAGCTTTTCTGTACTACTGCGAACCTGCCCTAGGATTAAGGTTGAGTAATGGAATATTTTAGGATTTGGTACTCAGTCACATATTAGGAACTCTTGATAGATTCTAGGGATGACCCCTGGGAATCTTATTTCGAAACTCTTCGAATCTATTCCCATTCGTTTCTATCCGTCCTAATTCCTGAGATATCTCTCAGTTATCGTACTTTATTATTCTTTGGGATGAGTTTGTGGACCCCAGAGGGAAGGTATAAGTTGGACTTATATATCATCTAGGTTGGGGAGAGAATATGATTACCAACCTCGTATCATGGTCGAGGTTTGTTTTAGATTATATTTCACCATTTTCTATCTTGACCTAGGTAGTACCCTCGGGACTTTTCCTGAGATTTTCCTCTGAACCCTATCTCAGAAGTTGTTTCCGTTGTTTCTATTAACTTACCCTTGACTTGCTGTTGAATTTTAAATCTTAATATTCGTTGTTGACCTTTGATTTTGTTTTGGATAATTCTTTTAAGAATTGAGTTAAGATATCCTGATAAACATATTTTGGACGAGGACGATGAGAACAGTAAGTGTCTACTTTACTTATGGAGTTTGGAATTTATCGCAGACATATTAGCTAGCCTGACATGGACATGGGGCCTGATTTTGGATATACTATCCTAGTTATGGAATTTAGATTCTCTTGCAGCCATACCGGTTGGCGTGGTAAGGAATCTAGATGACATGATTATAGGGTGTATACCTTAGTTATGGACTCTATCGTTTATTGCAGCTATGCTTATTGGCGTGGCAGTAAATTCTGGCCACATGGGTTTGGATAGACGTGTATGGTTATCAGGTCGTATCTTAAATTGATTCACTTCTTTTTGACCAAATGATGCGAATAATTCATACCCTTAATTCTCGACTTATCATTCATTTCTTTTTTCATCGTATGATGATTTCCTCATCTTGCCATTATTTTCTTTGACTTGTTTAGCTATGTCTTGATTTCACCAATCACCTATCTCATACCTACATCTGTCATCTACACTTGAAAACTCTAAAAATTTCGAAATATTTATATCTCAATTGCTTCTTAAATTTTGATACTATTAAGATTTTGATTCCCTTCTGTCCATGACCAATCAATTTTGGTCGTCTTGTTTATCGTGCCAAAGAGTCTTGGTTGCTGACTAGACTCTAGATGACTTCAAATTCCTTTATGTCTTGGGTTCCTTCCTAATTGTGCTTTTAGGACCTTGATTTCGAATTCATGATTTTATCGTCTTTCATAACTGAACTTAGATCTTGATCGTGCTTATGTGACCTATAATCTAATTTCTATCAAATCTATCTCTCAATCGTGCTATTCTCAAATTTCTCTCTCCATTTGCTTCTCTTAGCCCTGTTTTAGATCATGACTATCCAACTTTGATTTTCATGATCTTGATAATCTTAACCCTCAAATCGTGCCAAGTGAACTTAGACTATTTCCGATTTTAATCGCGTTCGAACTTGGATCGTATTTCATGATTTTATTAATCATCCTCCTTAACCTTTGATCGGGCCTATAAGACCTTGACTTTGATCCTTGTTTGTGTCTGAAATTTTTATCTCAACCGTGCCAAACCTTGTTTTGGTCATGGTTAGCTTTCATCTTGATCTAGCATGTGTGACTTTCAGGTTGATTTCCATCAAACTAAGTCCTACAGATCACCCCGTACTTGAACTTCAATTATACCTTCGATTCTCTTAATCGTCTCTAAAATTGTGCCCCAATGACTTGGCTTATTTCTGAAATCATGCACATATGATTTTGTTCGTATCATGATTCTATCGTGCCAAATCTCTCATCGTACTTGAATAATTGTAAATCGATTTTCTTAATCGTGTAACTTGTCATTCTATGATCGTGCCCAAGTTTTTGCCTAAAAACTTTCTATCTTGTTTTACCCCTACTACAACCTTAATTTTGAGGACGAAATTTCTATAAGGTGGGTAGGATGTAAGCCCCCTAAATTTCCCGAATTATTTTTTGAATTTTCTAATGAATTATTTTCAATAATTCATTTCTATATAATTAAATTTTTGATCATTAATGCTCTTTACCGTGACTTGGAATTCTAGAGCATCAGGGTTGCCAGTCTCTGGAAACTTCCTTCTTGGAGTTTGTAGTAGACGAGATTATCTTCATTTTGATATATCCTGTCCCACTTGAACTCGTTCCCTTGTGCTCCTTTTGCTTTGCGCAAGTTCGGGTCAATATTAGACCATTTAATTATTAATTGAATTCTCACTCTTTTCCTTGATCATCGTTTGCACGTTACCGTGACTTTTAATCTATGAGCACCAGACCAGTCGTTTTCTCAGAACCAACTTGTCATGTTTGATCTACTCGAGACGCTCTTCACCCATGACCTTCGTGTCCCACTCAGACACTCCATTTTGTGCTCCATTTCCTTCGCACAGCTTTCGGGTCAAATTAGGCCAATTAATTATCTACCGTTAAACCTGATTTAATTTCCAATTTAATTTTGGGACCCGACATCGACCTAACCTAGTCGACCCCAAATAGGGACATGACCCACATGAAGCCTACTACCAGTCTGCCACTTGTGTCCCATTTATTTGAGCCCCCACATGCTACTTATTTGCCCATGATCATAAATACCTGTTTTTAATTCAAATATTGCACCCTGTCTATTTTGGCCCAACCCGGCTCCACTGAACCCAGTCCAAGCTCCTTGTTACCCTTCATTAATATCCATACACTAATTTTTTCCTACTCTAAAATATCCTCCTTATACAAATATCTCTCTTTCTCTCTCTTCTCTCCCCACACATCACACCTACACCCCTCCCCTCTCCCATCAGGACAACCCCCCTCACCCATGTGGCCGGCCTACACACCCTCCCCACCTCTCTCTATTCTAATTCTCTCTCTCTCCTCTCTTAATATCTACACACACACACATATTAGTATCTCTCTCTCCCCATCTCATTTTAAAAACACAACTCACCCACAACACCCGAGCTCCCCCACAGCTGAGCCCAGCCCCTGGCCGACGGCCAAGCACCGCCAACCTAGGCCAAGCTCCTCCCCGACTTCCTCTTCTCCTCCTTCTTCTCCATCTACATCATCATCATCATCACCATCACCCTCTTCTTCTCCTTCAACAACAACATCACCACCATGCACCACTCTCACCCCCACCACCTTCACCATCACCCGCGCCACCGCCACTGCACCGTGCCACCGCCGCCCTGGCCGGCCGACGTAGCTGCTCAGGCGTGCCGCAACAGCAGTAGCAGTGCGCAGCACTGTGCGCGCGAAAGCAGCCGTAGCCAGCCGCGCGCGTGCTGCCTTCGCCGTCGGCGCCGCCGCGATCGCCGTCGCCTCCGGAGAGCCGCCCCTCGGCCGGGCGCACCTCCGGGCAGGCCCCATGGCGAGTCCCTGCGTCCCTGGCACGAGAAACGCCCGATTCGTGCGTTTTGCACTGAATCACGTCGACGCACGCGCGGACGGAATTCAAAATGTGTGCCTCGTCGCAGCGACTTCGCACAATTTTTTGGGGAATCCGACCGTTGGATCGGCGATTTCTTCATTCCGTTACAATCTCGGTATATCCCTTATCACCTCTGTCAAATTTCACCCGTTAATTTCGTCGTTTGATACATCAAAACCGGCCACCAAGTTGATGTTTTAAATTGTATTATTTTTGGACAGTTTCGTGACGCCAACTTCGGTGTTCGTATCTTCGTCGTCGCAGCTCCGGTTGGCGCGCTACTAGTTCCTGTGCGAAGCTGGTATAACCCTCTTCCTGCCCCCTTTAGATTTCATTTCAGTTTGAGCTTGTTAGGTCGGTCGATTTCGACGCCAAAGTTGGTCGTTCGAATTCTTAGTGTTGCACTTGTAAAATTCTACTTTTGAACTCGGGACTCCGTATTCAATTTCTGACACCCCCAGTAGACTCGTGGCATCGTTCTGGCATGTTTTCATATAATGTTTGCTTGATTTGGATAATGTGGGCCCTGGCACGCATTTCGGTACAAAGCGGGTCCCACTTTCTGGGTCAACGTGTCATTTTGAGTTCGGCTCATCGGAATCCAATTTGGATATACCGTTGATTTGTATCGTCATTCTGGACTCGTTGACATATAATTTGCTTAGTTTTGAGGACATTGGCTCCGACACGCTTTTCCGTGCAAATCGGATTTCAATGTCCCGGTCAACGGACCAATTTGAGATCGGGTCAACGGAATCCAATTCTGGATATACCGTTGGGTTCGTATCGTCATTCTGGATTCATGGACATATAATTTGTTAGCTTTTGTGCACTTTTATTTTGGCACGTTTTTCGGTGCAAAGTGTGTCCAACGGTGGACACCATTTTGGCCCGAAATTACCTTTTTGCTCCTGTGTCCAAATTGGACTTTTGGACAGGCTATCCTAGCTGATTTGACCATTCTGGACACGTTGGTGATGTTAGTTTCATCATCCGATAACATCTGTAGGTTTTCACCCTATTATTATAATCTTTCTCCTTTGTGGTATTTTGAGTTCCATCGATTCCGGTGATTTCACAATCACTGAAATGGATGTGTTGACCCTGTAGATGTTTGTAGAGACTAGCTTTGACCCAGTTTGACCATGGTTGACTACTTTGACTGAACATCAAAGTAGAGTCAACATTTAACCTAGGTTAGACTAGTTTTGACCCTGGTTGACCACGGTTGACTATTTTGACCAAAAGTCAACCGGAAGTCAACCGTAGCCTAAATTGACCAGAACTGGACCAGAGTTGACCAGTTGACCCAAAGTCAACTGTTAGTCAACGTTAGTCAAGTTTGACCCGAGTTGACCTAGGGTTGACCAGAGTTGACCAGTTGACCAGAAGTCAACTGTAAGTCAACCCTTGACTTAGATTGACCTAGTTTGACTTAGTATGACCTGATTTTACTTTCAAACCCTTATATTGATACAGTATTCCATCCATAGGTCCTCGAGACACTGTTCTTGGACTCAGTTGACATATTCCACCAGATCTCAGGCGAGTACATTCTCTGATAACTTTTTCCCAATTTATGATAACTGTTATAATTCATGTACTTAGTGTAGATATGCTTATTCCTGACACATGGTTCTCACGGATTGGTATTCCTGGATCCCGACGAGAGATGTTTCTCCTTCTTAGGTTGGGATGTATTATGCAAGCTCCCTTGTAGCTCTTGCACAATATATGGTCACTGATTCTAGAGAAGAATTGCTCCCTTCTCATTAGAATCCCGTGCAGTGACGTGTCCTGTTTGGATCCATTCTACCAGTTGGGGTAGGGGGAGTAGTAGCGTATGCCTGTGATCAGATCCATCCCGCATTCCGAACAGTGTGAGTCATATATCGCACATATGACTTGCAGGCCAGTTTTGATATGAACCCAAGCCGATCACAAGTTGAAACAGCTACTCACACACATTGGATATATGGCTTACCTTGATTTGTGTACGTACCATGATTCAGTTCACTTTCTTGTTCTAGCTCTAGCTCTACAGCCTACCATGCCATGATACATATATATACACTCCATGATTCATTGTATATGCTCTATTTACAGTCTTATAGCTTTTATTCTATCTTGAGATCTGTTATGAGATATATGTACTCGTTCCATCCTGACCGGATATGTTGACAAAATTTTAGAAGTAGTTGTGCCCTCAGTATTGGACTTCAGATGTTGCTAGCTGAGGTGGATCTTACTATTCTTCTATGTGAGTTGCCTGGTAGTTATCCTTAGTTAGTCTTGTTGTTCCTTCTTTATTTTCCAGTCTTATGATCATTATAGATTCTAGTTGTTCTAGTGATATTGTTATTATTTCTTGTCTTATCTTCTTAGTTTTCATGATGTGACATGAGTACATTTCTAGTTATGGATCATTAGATGTTATAGTTAGTTTAGTGTACTTGACAGCGCTCTACCGCCGATACTGCGGCGTAGGCTGGGCGTGGCCCACGTATTCATACCCGTATATCCGGGTGCGGGTCGTGACACTCGATGTATCCGAGGGGATAACATCGCATGAAAAGATCCTGAGGGTACTGATCCGTGTGAACGTCGTGTCAGCATCAAGTATACTAGTCTATAACAAGAGTACATATCCAAAGAAGCATGAAAAGATCAGAGAATGTACTCGTCTGGCAATCCGAACTGCTAATGATGAAAAGTGGACTGGAGTAATAAGATCTATTTAAAAGAACCACATGTCATAATACAGTCTAAAATATCATAAGGAAAGCCCTCAATGCAAATTCACATGATTTGGGTCAATCTAAGTCAAAGTCAACCTTGGGTCAACTTTGGTCAACCAGACTAATCAAACTAGGTCAAAGTTGGGTCAACTAGCCTACAAGTCAAATTTTAGGTCACTACTAGTCTTAGTATTGATTTTAGGTGTTGAGTTGGTGTTATCTTAGGTCCAAGGAAGCCTAAGCCTAACAACCAATGAAATTCAAATAATACTACCTTATCCCACAATATCCTATGTCTAGTATCCATACTTAGACTAATATCTACTAAACTCTAGGCTAGGATATCTTAGTAAATTTTTTAGTTTAAACAAGGTAATCTTAAATCCTAACCTCACCACTCAACCAATGCACCTTCACACTTGAATACATGCAATAGGCCAAGCCTACTGCTACTGCAGTTGCCTACTTCCTCCTACTTCCTGAATTATTCATCACCAACACCCCATATCAGTTCAGCCTACCCTAACCAATACACACATACATGAACACATCTCAAAACCAATTTCCTACTTTAACTTCAACAAACAATCCTTAACTAATTTATCAAACTTAACTGGACATTAACCAATTTATAACCCACAATCATACTGAACTTGGTGTTACCCAACTCTGTAACTCCTCATCCCGTATATATATATATATATATAATATATATATAATATATATATATATATATATATATATATATAATATATATATTCAAGAAAATTTTTAGTTTGATTACTGTGTTTAAATAAAAATCTTTCGTCGAGACTTGGCAAATGATATTTGATCAAAACTTGTTTGAATTAAATATTATGAGAAGTGCTAATTGTACTTGAGAAGATAATTATATACTTTTGAGGGACAAAATATTTACTGACCTATTTTATGAAATGTACTTCTAGAAATATTTGTTTTAATATTATCGTTTATTTTATTTATCCTTGATTTATTACAAAGAGATTAAATAGTATTTTGAATAAGTTATTTTGAGCAGTAGTAGATTAGATCGATAAACTTATGACTAATAATTATGGTCAGGAATTTTATAATTTAATTTATAATAGACTTTATTTATTTTGATAGAACTAGCTGTTTTTAGTTATTGTGATGATAGTTTATTTGATTTGAATATGATCTTACATAACTTGATTTAATAATATAAACTAGTATCTTTTAAATTTAATTTGATAATATCGAAATATTACTAAGATAATCAAATATTTGACTATTATGGTTCATGTAATTTAAAATTATCTAATTAATAGACTAAATATTTTAAGATAAGTATCTTAATTTAGTCTAAATCTAGAATTCTTTTTGAACCTAATCATGTGGATTCTTCTTAAAAACAACCGCATCTTCCTATATAGTATATATATATGAGAGGAACATCATCTCCCTCCTAACACACGTTCCTTCTCCAATACGTGGATTCTCTCAGCATACATGATCTCCCCTCTCCCTTAAACCTCACATAAGCCACATCTCTGCCGACCTCCCGACCCGAGTCGGGCCGATCCTACCACCATCACCATCATTACTAGCATCACATCCCCGCCATCACCACAACAAACCACAGACACCCCAGTGCAACCACCGTCCTCCTGCCAACACCATTATCCTCCTCACAACTGCATCATCACCATCACCAGCACAACACAGTCCGGTTGTGTCTATGTGTCCACAACAGAGAGCATAATATCATTCGTGTTCGGACCCGTGCGTCCGTGTCCCATCCATCTTATTCCAATCATTACAGTACAAAAATCTTCCATGTCCAAGCAATCCAGACAGGACACCAAACAAGGAATCAAATCAAAGTCCTAAACCTAACCTCTGTTCCGATCCGAGGCCTCGCTCGGCGGAGTCTCCCGAGCGCCGCCTGTCCCTTCGGGCAGTTTCGGCCAGCGTCTTGGCGCTGCCCTCCGCCAATCCGCGGCGGCGGTCATACCCCGTTCTTCCTCGCAACCGCCTCCCACGCAGGCTTCACGCGCCGCTGGAGCCGTCACGGTCGGGTAGCCACGCCATCAGCGCCGTGATCCGTGCTCCTCTGTGCAGTCCTTCTTCGTCGAGCTCCGGTCGGCCTAAGCACCGCGGCGTCGCCCCAGACCTGGAGTCCGCCGCTACACCTCCCGTGGCCGGCGCTACGGCTCCCGTGCCCTCGCGGTAAGCCGCCGCCCGCGGTCGGTCTCCTAACTCTCGAGCCCTCTCACTGCCTGGCCAGATCCGTCGACGACCTGGACGAGCGCCACCGTGACGCACGCTCTCTCGGATCCGACGACTGACCCCATCAGACCCCTCGACTCCCCGCTGCGCTCCTCCTCCTTCCACCTGAAGCCCTAGCCGGACTCCGCCATCGGCCAGGAGCTGAGCGACTGGAAACCCGTGTTGAGCTCCGGTAGAACCCTCTCCGCCGCGTCAGGGTTAGTGGCCGCCGGCCCCCGCTCCGTCTGGCGCCATTTTGGCCACCTTCCGTTCCACCGCCGAAGCCGCGCTCGCCGTGTGCCGCCCTCCTTCACTCCGGTGAAGCCCAGCCCCGACCCCTCTCTCGGT
>JANAVB010015574.1:0-75650 GCA_029216955.1 Iris pallida | reverse complement strand
GGTTAGGGTTGGGCACTTGGCTAATGGGCTTTGGACTTAGTCATAAAACAAATGACTTAAAAATTACAAGCCATGACTTGTGGTCAAAATCCTTCCATTCAAACTCAAATTCCTAATTGATTTCCTAATTAGAGTATGGTTAACTTAACTTAACCTAGGATCTCATATCTAGTCAAGGTCCAACTTAACTAGGGTTAGGTCACAAAGTCAAAGCTAGTCAAAGTCAACCTAGTCAACCCTCATTCAAACAATTCCAAAATAAATTCTAAAATTTCCCAAAAATTCAAATAAATCCTAAAATGACCAAAATATCCTCTAGCCTAAATGTACTAATTAAACATCCTAATCACATGGCTAGGCTCTAGGTCAACAGTCTCTAAGGCTACACTAGTCAAACACCAAAATCATAAGTCATGATTTAAATAGTTTAAAAATGATTAAAAAATTACCAAAAATTATATTATTAATTAAATATCATAATTAAATAAATTAAAATACAAAATTTCAAAATTACCCTCATTTTAGAAAACTGGGTGTTACAAGTACCCACCTTAGAAAATTTTGTCCTCGAAATTAAAATGGTAGTAGTCCTTCTAGGTCAAACACCCCACAATCAGAGTCTCAAACATACCGTCAGATAATCATATGCGTCTGTCCAAAACCATGATACTCAGAATCTCTGTCATGCCAGTGAGCAAGGCTACGATATTCACAGAGTCCTCAACTATGGTACATACCTCTAGAATTATGGTATTTAAAAAATTTCGCATTACCGCGCGCTTGGCAGCGAAAACCTTAAATTCTCACACCCGAGAAATACGTCCATAATCCGACTATATGTCCTCACTATGCCTGCTAGCATGACCCTAGAGGATTCTAAAATCTCATAATCGAGGCGACATAGCCCATACGATTTATCTCAGAAGAAAATTAAATTATAATGAAACACCAGATCAAACTTATCAACAATGAAGAAACATATAGGAATAGATGGAACTGAATTTCGAGATAGGAATTTCAGAATTGAATCAAAAGAACGGAACCTGCGACTAGATCTCCAACGGCCTGAGCATCCTCGGCTGTCATGGCGAAAGCTCGCCCTGGTTGGCCTCTCCTGGCCTGCTGCTGATGCTGGACGAACCTCTACTGCTGAGTCTGCAATGGTGGTCCCCTCTGCTGCCCTGCCGGAGCTCTAGCTCCTGGTGCTATCTGAGCCAATGGTGTCGGGTTCTTGGGACACTCTCTACTACTGATGCTCCACTGATCCGCAAAGTAAACACATACCCAAGCCTCTTCCTGCAGTCCTCCCACCCATGGCCTTGCTTCTTACAGAAGTTGTACACGGTGTTCTGCTGCCTGGGTGCCTGCTGATACTGCACCTGTCTCTGTCCCTGATGCTGAACAGGCCTCTGCTGCTGCTGCTGAAGGTGGACCGTCGGCTGCTGATACTGCTGCTGTATCTGATGCTGAACGTGCAGCCTCTTGGCCGGTCCTCCGCTGCTGCTGCCTCCAACTGAGTCTCACCCTCTCTTGAACCTAAGCTCAAGATCATCCTCTGCAGCTAAAGCATCCACCAGGATCTCTTCATAGGTAGCGCTGCGGGCGTTCTTGGTGTAGGACTTGACCTCCTTTACCAAGCCCTTCCGGAACCTCGGGCCTTCGTCGTCTCCGACAAGTCATCCATAAATCTGCTCAGGCGGCAGAACTCTCCTACGTACTCCTCCACAGGCTGGTTCCCCTGGACTAGGGCCTCGAACTGGGTCTCGAGGGCTCCCAGCGCTGCATCTGGAAAGAACTTCTCCTTGTACAGCTTCTTGAATGCTGCCCAGGTCTGTCCTGCTGTACCGACCTCTCGGGTCGGTCTGGTACCAGGTACGGGCCAGATCCTGCATCATGCTGGCCGCTGCCTTCTATCTGGAGCCTCGTCGGGATCTCAGCCAACCTGAAAATCTCCTCTATATGCTCGATCCACTCATCGGCATACAAGATCCCCTCTGTCCCTCGGAAGTCTCTCGAGTGCATCTTCTGGAAATCTTGGATGCCCTTCTTCCGTAGCTGGTACGACAGCGGGGCTACCGCTGGCTGAGCTATGACTCTCTCTACCGCAGTCATTGCCAGCTCAATGCCTCGTGTGAGCTCTGCTGTCTGTCCCTGCTGCTGGGTCTGCTGACCCTCCATGTACTGCCGGAAGAAGGCTAACAGCTGAACGGCGTCAACTGTCCCTGCAGGTGGCTACTGCTGCTGAAGAAGTACATCCGGAATCATCGGACTCGGCACATGCCTCACAGGTGGAGGGGCTCCTCCGAAAGCTGCCGAAACGCCTACCCCAGCTGGCATGACTGGGGCTGCGGTACCGAGAGCTGACTGCTGCTGCTGAGGGAGAGAGGTGGCAGACCCCTCTGCAGCGTCCCCGGTCCGTGGCGATGAGATCTCGTCTCAACCATCCTGGAGACAGATCAAACAAGGGTATCAATTGCTGAGAAAGAAAGCGATAAGTCAAGGGAGGACAGTTTATTTCAAAAGAAAGTATTAAAGTAGCAAGAATTTGATAACAAGAATCAGATTAAGAGCTTTTCTAATGTGATTGAGTACCTCCAAAATATCCTAATCCTACTGCAGGCTGTAGTGATACTCTAGTTCGAATACCACTACATAAACTCGACCTGCATGGGCCACCACTAAAAACGTGTCACGACCCGCACCCACTGTGAGGGTACGAGAACAGTAACAACACCCAGCCTACGCCACAGTATCGGCGGTAGAACGCTGTCCTAGGTCAATCATCTAACAATATAAAGGTACCTGTACAGTACATACACTCCGAATGGAGGTGACATAACAATATACAGTCTCAATCACATCTAAGGCAGAATGATGAAAATAAAAGATAGATAGATACTGGAATAAAAAGATCCACAGGATACAATCAGAGAGAAAGAGTCTAAGTGTCTACTGCCATACAAAACAGAACATCCAACTCAATACAATTCTCTAATACTGAAAATGAAATAATATATACAATCAGATCTCAGAAGACAGAAATAGTAAACCTAGACTAGGGAGCCTCAGTCTCTAAGCTAGTGGATCAGGCTGGAAATCTGGGTCACACATGGCATCTACAGCTGCCCCATAGTAGGTGTCTACGCAGGCCTCCTCCTCATCCTCTGTAATATTTTCAACAGGTCCAGTCAGGACGGGAGCGAGCACAAAACATCTCACGCAGTTCATATCGAGTTAGGAAATATAAAGCATGCAATAGAGTAAAGTACATGAAATGCTGAAAGAAGAAGATATATGAAAAATAGTAGAGATTTGATAACAGAAATATCTAAATATGATAAGTAAGAACTGTAAGGAACATGTGATTTTAGAGTACAATCTGGTTATGTAAACGGGCTAGGAAAATGCAATGGTAACTCCATTGTACGTGGGTGTACAATAGACATATACAATAGTTATACAATGTTGTACAATAGGATTTGAGTACATAATCAATTCTACTCCCCCTCCCCAATCAATACACAAGGATCCACTCCAGTTATGTTATCTTGCACAATAGTGTACAATGTTATACAATGGATGTACAATATTATACAATAGATATACAATGTTATACAATAGTTGTACAATGTTATACAATAGTGTACAATGGTCTATCCCTGGAACTCATGTGATACTGAGAGTACAATATGCACAAGGAGTATACAAGGATATAGGTATTCAATAAATACAATATGGAAGTGAAACGCACATCACAATATGTATCTAGTGAATACAAGGGGATAACATCCCAAAAGGAGATCCATATAGTACCAATCCGTGATAACAATCGTGTCAGCATCAAGTACAGTAATCTAGAGCAAGAATGTAAATCCAGACAAGTATGAAACGGTCAGAGAATGTACTCGCCTGATAGCCTGAGTGTCTGAAGAGAATATACTGTCCGAGGAGTGGTGTCTGTCTCCTATAGAACAGTACAAGTCACAACAAGTCCAGAATGGTAAAATGAAGTTTTACTATGCATTCTACATGAATCTAGGTCAATCTAGGCCAAAGTCAACTCTTGGTCAACTCTGGTCAACCCTAGAAGTCAAACTAGGTCAACTAGGTCTAACCAAGTCTAAACTAGGCTATCAAGCCTAAACTAGTCTATACTAGGCTACATTAGCCTATACTAGGCCTAACTAGTCCAAACCAATCTAAACTAGGCTAAACTGGCTATGCTAGTATACTAAGTCATTACGACTCATGCCACACAAGTCAAACCAACCATCACACAACCTAGTTTACATCTAGGCCCACACCTGAATTCACATAGAATATATATATATATATATATATATATATATACATGTATTTATTTAGGCTCAAACAAATTACACCTATGAGTAGGCTACCTATTCATTACATACATTACACATGCATTATTTATATACAAAATATATATCATATATATATATATATATATATATATATATATATATATATATATATATATATATATATATATAAATACATGATATAGTAGAGAGAGTGTATATGTGTGTGTGTGAAAACAATGTGTGTGGATGTGTGTGTATGAATGTGAGAGTGTGAATGAGGAATGTGAATGTGTGTGTGTGACTGTGAGGGTGTGAAGGGGGTAATGTTGGGCTGATATTGAGTGAACTAGGGACAGCCATATAGGCATGTTTAGGGGGGCTGCTATGGCTTAGTTTAGGACTGATTTCTGGGGGTTGCTAAGGCTGTTTTTGGACTTGCTTAATGGGGATATGGGGGACAGGTAATAGGCTAACAAGGGTGGTTTGGAGGGCTGCCAATGATGACAGGAACTTGAAATATGTAGGAAGTGGTTGTGTAATGCTTGAGAGATGCTAGAGAGTGAATAAGTTATGTGAGGGTGTGTTTGTGAATGTGAAAACTGTGTTAGAGTAACTAGGAAAAGAGACAATACACTGAAATCAGTAAAGAAGGGGAATTCTCAGCAAAATTCAAACAAAAGAAATCAATCCCAAATCAGAAAACTGAAACTTAGTTTCCAGTTTTCATACATCCCCATATTGATTCCCACACATCACCAAAACACACCAAAACTGACACACAACTAGATTATATATAGGAGAACCCATATTAGGACTTAAACCAACATTTTAACAGCATTGCATAGGTTAAAATAGGTGTCCAATGTCGTATTTGAAAACTGGAATTTCAGGAAAAAGATACCTATTATCAGAAATTTGGTAAATTGCTGAAAACCTAATGAAAACATATTAAAATTCAAAATAAAAGGTTGGTAATGTGAATACACATTGCATACGTGTTACGTGATGTGTTTGTGTCCACAAAAGTGGACACAAACGTGTCCAATCACTTTAAAACCAAAAACAGTAAAAACTGAACACATCAGTGCACAATAATCGTGCACGTGTGCACGCGTGTCGTGCACACGACACAAGACACAACGTGTCTCGAGGTCACTAACCTAGGTTCGCCTAGGATAGGTCCTCGTGTCTAGGTGTCTGCACTGGGTCCTAGTGTCCGCGTGTCTGGCTTACACACGCGTATCAGTGACACCCAAATCGACTGAACCTGTCAGTCTCGAATCAGTGCAGAGCCTCGTTCTCACTCGACACGACACGGGGACACGTGATACTTGACACACGTGGTGTCAGTCATTGCCCCCTAGTGTGTGTCGAGTTTCACGTGTCCTTGTGCTGTGTCCGAAGAGAAAAAGCCCCGCACAGCAGGACACGCGCACAGTCCCGCGCGCGCGCGCGCACTCGCGTGTGCACGTGTCGAATACGACACGATACGACACAGAGACACTCTCAGTCCAACAGAAATGCATAAGCAACCTCAAAACTAATTTTTTATTCAAAAAGATTTCGAAAATAACACAAATAGTTTTTTTGTGGCATTTTCACAAACACATGCATAGGGACACTGATACGTGTCCAAATAGGACACGAAATGGACCCAAATTTTGGGGTTTCCTATTCCTACAGATAGGTTAGGCCTAGGGTTCCCTAGAAATGCAATAAAACTAGAATTTCATGGTGAAAATAGGAAGTTACCTCTATGTATCAAAACCCCCAAAAAAACTCTAAAGAGAGATGCTCCTCTTGATGGTGAAACTCCTCCAAATTGATTTGAATCTGAGAATAAGTTGTAAAAACATCAAGAATACTCAGATTAAAACCTATTGCAATTTGTTTGGATTAAAAAGGAGGAAAAATGGATTTTCTAGGGATTTTTGAAGTAGGGACATTACCTCTCTCTAAAGCTTGTTCTTCCTTAGAGGCTAGCCCTAATTCTAAGAGAATATTTATAAGGGGGAATCCCTAGGGGGTTAAGTGGCTGGACAAAATGTTAGGGTTAGGGTTGGGCACTTGGCTAATGGGCTTTGGGCTTAGTCATAAAACAAATGACTTAAAAATTACAAGCTATGACTTGTGGTCAAAATCCTTCCATTCAAACTCAAAATTCCTAATTGGTTTCCCTAACTAGAGTATAGGTTAACTTAACTTAACCTAGGATCTCATATCTAGTCAAGTCCAACTTAACTAGGGTTAGGTCACAAAGTCAAAGCTAGTCAAAGTCAACCTAGTCAACCCTCATTCAAACAATTCCAAAATAAATTCTAAAAATTCCCAAAAATTCAAATAAATCCTAAAATGACCAAAATATCCTCTAGGCTAAAATGTACTAATCAAACATCCTAATCACATGGCTAGGCTCTAGGTCAACAGTCTCTAAGGCTATACTAGTCAAACACCAAAATCATAAGTCATGATTTAAATAGTTTAAAAATGATTAAAAAATTACCAAAAATCATATTATTAATTAAATATCATAATTAAATAAATTAAAATATAAAATTTCAAAATTATCTTCATTTTAGAAAACTGGGTGTTACAACTTGAGCTGAGTGCCCAAACTAGTCTGCAGACTCCGTCAGAAATAGGAAGTAAAGCGACTATCCCGATCCGAGACAATGCTCATCGAAACTCCATGAATCTGACGATCTGCCGCATATACATCTCTGCTAGCCTCTCTGTAGACAAACCTACCTTGAATGGCAAAAAGTGAGCTGATTTGGTCAACCTGTCCACGATGACCCAAATCGCGTCTTTTCCTCCTGGCGTACGCGACAATCCCGAAACAAATTCCATCGTGATGTGCTCCCACTTCCACTCCGGAATGGGCAACTAGCTGCAACAAACTACCTTACCTCTGCCTCTCTGCCTTCACCTGCTGGCAGACCAAACATCTAGCGATGAAGCGTGCTACCACCCGCTTCATCCCATACCACTATACATGCTCACTCAGATCCCTATATCTTGTTTGCACCTGGATGCATAGAGTACTGAGATCGGTAGGCCTTCTGTATAACCTGCTCCCGAAGCTCTCCACTAGCTATACACAGTCTGGAACCGTGCCTCAATGCGCCATCCTCTGCAATGGTGAACTCTTCATCCACCAATCCTGCTCGAGCCTGCTCTCGGATGCACCGCAGAGCAACATCATCGAACTGAGTCGACTTGGTCCTGTCAATCAAGTCCGACTGAATCTGCAGACCCCACATCTACATCTCCACTCCTGGCACTAGCACCTCGATCCCCAGGCTCTCTAGATCTGCTAGCAAGTGACGATCTACCGTCAAACACATGGCTGTCGGATATCTGCTCAAAGCATCGCAACCACGTTGGCCTTCCCTGGATGATTCTGCAGTACAATGTCGAAGTCCTTCATCAACTCCAACCATCTACGCTGCCTCATGTTGAGATCCTTCTGTGTAAACACATACTTCAAGCTCTTGTGGTCTGTGAAGATCTCTACACGCTCTCCGTATAGATAGCGTTTCTATAATTTCAGAACAAAGATAACTGCCATCAACTCCAAGTCGTGGGTAGGGTAGTTCTTCTCATGCGGACGTAACTTTCTGGAAGCATAGGCAATTACCTTCCCATGCTGCTGCAAGACACAATCCAAACCCATCCCCGAGGCGTCGCTGTAGATAGTGAACCCACCTGATCCTGATGGTAATGTCAGAATCGGAGCTGTCGTCAACCGCTTCTTCAACTCATCAAAGGCGACCTGACACTTCTCTGACCAGATAAACTCTGTGTCCTTCCGGGTCAGCCTAGTCAATGGCTCTGCAACCCGGAAGAAATCCTGAACGAACCTCCTGTAGTAGCCTGCCAATCCCAGGAAGCTCCTAATTTCTGCAGCTGAACTCGGTGCTACCCATGCCTCAACTACCGTGATCTTCCTTGGGTCAACTGACATCCTATCTCCAGTCACAACATGACCCAGGAAATTAACTCGGTCTAGGAAGAACTCACACTTCGAGAGCTTGCCATAAAGCTCTTCCTTTCTGAGAGTCTCCAGAACCACTCTCAAATGCTACTCATGCTCCTCAGGGGTCTTCGAGTACACCAAGATATCGTCGATGAACACCACCACGAACTTGTCCAAGTACTGGTGGAACACCTTGTTTATCAGGTTCATGAATACCGTCGGGGCATTAGTCAACCCAAACGGCATCACCATAAACTCGAACTGGCCGTACCGCGTCTTGAATGCTGTCTTCGGGATATCCTCCCTCTTCACCTTCACCAGATGGTAACCTGACCTCAGATTAATCTTCAAAAATACCCTAGCTCCGCTCAACTGATCAAAGAGATCATCGATCCGCTGCAGCGGGTACCTGTTCTTGATCGTAAGGTTGTTGAGTGTCCTGTAGTCGATACACATCCGTACCAACCCATCCTTCTTTGGTACAAAGAGCACCGGTGCACCCCATGGTGAAGAACTAGATCGGATGAAGCCCTTATCCTGCAACTCATCCACCTGTTTCTTCAACTCCACCAACTCGCTGTTGTTCACCCTATAGACGTGCTGAGATATCGGCTCTGCACTGGGTACTAAGTCTATAGAGAACTCAACGTCTCTGTCCGGTGGTAGTCTTGGTAAGTCATCCGGAAAGACATCCATGAACTTTGCTATCAATGGATGTGGCACTGTCTGCTCCTCAACTAAAACTCCGCAGAAGACTCAGCTGCTCTGCTCCACCTTCCGCCTAGCGAATCGAACTCCAGCTCTACTGGCGGACAGAAAAGAACTCTGCCGTCGCGACAATCTATACTGGCATTGTGCCTGCTCAACCAATCCATCCCGAGTACTATATCGTAGTTCAGTAGTGGCATTACGAGCAAACTCACTATCCAGTTCTCGGCCTCCCAAAACTACTCTCTGATCTTTACAATATCACTAACGAGGATAATGCCACCCCCGGTCGTGATCTTGCAAGTCCTAGGCAACGATTCAGAAGTAAGATGGTGTTGAATAGCAAAAGATACTGACTACAAAGCTATGGGACGCCCCAGAATCAAACAATGTGAAAGTGGAAAAGGAGTCGAGAAGAACAGAACCTGTAATCAGATCTCCAATAGCCTCTGTATCCTCTGCTGCCATGGCGAATGCTCGCCCCTGCTGGCCTTTCCATGGCCTGCTGCTGGTGCTGGACGAACCTCTGCTGCTGGGTCTGTAGGGCTGGTCCCTTCTGCTGGCCTACTGGAGCCGTGGTTCCTCCTCCTCCTCCTGGTGTCGGACGAGCTGCTGCTATGGAACAGTCTCTCATCTGGTGGTCTGGCGAACCACACACCAGGCACCTCCCTATCATCTTCCTACAGTCATTCCACCCGTGTCCCGCTTTCTATAAAAAGGACAACTGGTGGTCTACTGCTACCTGGGGGCCTGCTGCTGCTACACTTGCTAAAAAGGTGCTCGGCCTGTCCCTGAGGCTGCTGCTGGAACTGTCTCTTCTGGTGCTGCTGCTGGATGTGGGGCCTCTTGGCCACACCCCCGCTGCCACTGGCTCCGTGAAAGTCTCGACCTCTCTTCAGTTTCAGCCCTAGGTCGTCCTCTGGTGCCATGGCTCCTGCTAGGATCTTTGCAAAAGTAGTATCCCGGTCACTCTTGGTCAAGGACCGGACCTCCCTGATCAAGCCTTTGTGGAACTTCCTCGCCTTCGTCGTCTCGCTCAGATCCTCAATAAATCTGCTCAGCCAGCAAAACTCTCCAGCATACTCCTCGACGATCTGGTTCCCCTGAACCAGACTCTCGAACTTCTGCTCTATGCCTCCCAGTGCTACATCTGGAAAGAACTGCTCCTTGAACAGCTTCTTGAAAGCTGCCCAAGTCTGTCCCTCGGTTCCCACTCTAGGGTCCGTCTGATAGCAAGTGCGGGCCAGGTCCTGCATTTGGATGCCTAACGCCTCGATCTGAAGTCAGGCTGGTATCTCCTGCCAGCCGGAATATCTCCTCGATATGCTCGATCCAATCATAGGCATATAAGATCCCATCTGTGCCACGAAAATCCCTAGGGCGCACCTTCTGGAAATCCTGGATGCCGGGCGTCCGCTGCTGATACTGCTGGATCTGGCCTCCCTGTGGCTAGGGCAGCCACCATCTCCACTGTCGTCCTGACCAGCTGGTGGGCATTGTCTATACCATGACGGAAGTCAGCAGTCTGGTGCTGCTGTTGCTGCTGATGCGACTCTATGATCCTCTCTACGAAAGGAAAAGAGGTATGCAGCGTCAACCATTCCCTCAGGTGGCTGTTGCTACGGCGAAAAACACCTCAGGAATAACTGGGGTCGGCCTTCGAACAGGTGGAGGTGCTGTACCCGAAAGTTGCAGAGGCTCCAACATGAGTAGGTACTAGGGGAGCTAGTGTCTCAAGTCCTGGCTGAACTAGACGAGAAGTAGCAGACCTCTCTGACGTACCTTCCATGATGGGGCACTGCGCTCGTGTCTCAATCACCTATCCTGGAGACAGATCAAACAAGGAAATCAATACTGAGAAAGAAAGGATAATTTAAGGAGTACAGTTATTTCAAGGGAAAGCATTTATCAGCAAGAGTTTAAATGGTAGGAATTTATATAGGAGTTCTCCTAATGTGATCGAGTAACTCAAACTACATCCTATATCCTACTGCAGGCTGTAGTGATACTCTAGTTCGAATACCACTACAAATCTCGACCTGCATGGGCCACCACTAAAAAATGTGTCACGACCCGTACCCAGTGTAGCGGCACGAGAAGTGGGTACGTCCAGCCAAAGCCGCTGTGTCGGCGATAGAAAACTGTCCTAGGTCATAACATCTAACACAGCATAAGTATAACTGTACAAGATATACTCTCCGCACGGAGGTCAAATAGAAGGTACATCTCAATCACAATCAAAGGTAGAAATAGCACGATATCATAGATATGAAAATCTTAAAGGAAGTACAAACAGAAAGGAAAATAAGTCTAAGTGTCTATACGACACAATAACAACAACAAAACATAAAATAACTCAAGTCTCAAATGACAACAACAAGGTAAGATAAAGCCTAACTAAACTAGTCTAGGCAGTAGGGGTGATCTCATCAGCTATAGCTGAGGTCCTCCTGAGAGTCCAGCTCGTAAGTGTCGTCTAGGGCTGCTTCATAGTACGTAGGACAGAAATCCTCGGCATCATCTGTAATATTTTTAACAGGTCCAGTCAGGACAGAAATGAGCACAATACATCTCACGCAGTTCATATCATGGCAGGAAATGTAAAGCATACAAAAGAGTAAGATACACGAACTGTAAGAAGATGTACACGAAAATAAGAGAGATATTTATAAACTGGAAATATATACATGATAAGTAAGAACTGTAAGTGACTAGCGATTTAGAGCACAAGACGGTTATGTAAATGGCACGATGTTGCACACGAGTAATCTACAGAGGTTCACACGAGTAACTACAAGATTGATCACATAACCACTTCTACTCCCCCGTCCCCAATCAATACACAAGGATCCAGTCAAGTTATGTTATTGCACACGAAGTATAGTTGTACACGATGATCATGTGAGCACATGAGAGTACACGATTTCACACTGATTTGTACACGAATAATACGAACACAAGGAGTACACGATGCCCATGATAAAGTACACGAACACGAACACAAAATACCCGATGTATCCGATGAGGGGATAACATCGCATGAAAGATCCATATAGTACTAATCCATGATAATAAGTGTCAGCATCAAGTAAAGTAATCTAGAACATGATTGTAAGTCCTAGCAAGTATGAAAAGATCAGAAAATATACTCGCCTGAAATTCGAATGTCCGTAAGAAAATAAAGTCCGAACCGAGGTAACTGAGTCCTATTTAGAGCAACACAAGTCATGATGTATACAAAAAGATTATAATTTGAAGAGTACAATGTATCTACATGTTTCTAGGTCAATCTGGGCCAAAGTCAACTCTTGGTCAACTCTGGTCAACTCTAAAAGTCAAACTAGGTCAACTCTAGTCAAATTTAGTAAAACTAGTTAGGGTTTGGTCAACCATGCTCAACTAGTCTAAGTTAGTCTAATCTAGGCTTAAATAAGTCAATCTAGGTTATGTACAATACATAATACCTACACTACATTCATATTCAATTTTCCTATTCACATATATAATATATATATATATATTATATATATATATATATATATATATATATATATATATATATATATATATATATATATATATATATATATATATATATATATATATATATATATATATATATATATATATATATATATATAATATATATATATATATATATATATATATATATATATATATATAGGGTATATATATATATAGGGTATATATATAGGTTGTGTGTGTGTGTGTCACACAGGGATATGAGGGGTACACTCTGCAACAGTGTAAACAAAACAGGGTCTAAGTTATCATATACACTACAACACATAGATATACATGTATATGTATATATTAACATATGTATATATTATTTAGAAGGGGTAAAGTGTATATGTGTGTGCATATACATTGTATAGCAGTATGTAAGGTTGGAACTCTAGTTACATACATGTATACATCCATACATACATATCTACATACATTCATATATACATTTATATATACGTTCATCTACATACATTCATATATATACATTTATCTTAGTTTTCCTTTTCAGATTTTACCAATCATATAAACCCAGTTCAGTTAAGTTGACATATAAGCAACTGAGAAAACCATCTCAGATTTCAGTTTTAAAACCATGAACTATCAATCTCAGGTTATTCATTTCAAGTTCTCAGGTTCATACAAAAAGGAAAACTCAGTTTTCATGCATATAATGAAATTCAGTTTTCATGCAATAAGCAAAATCCCAGTTTTCCCTACACAACCAATTTCCAGGTTTTACTTAATACAAACCATTCTCAGGTTTGAACAATATTTCCCAGGTTCATAAAAAGGAAAAACTCAATTTCAGTTTCAAACAACAGTTCTCAGGTTTTCACATAAAGGGAAAAAACTCAGTTCAGTCTATACTGTTCAGTAGAACATTTTCTAATGCAGGAACTTAATCAGTTGAACAAAAATCTACACGAACTAAACCCACATATGTAACCCATCATCTAACATGTTTCTCAATTCAATATCTATACTAAAACTTTATAAATTAGCATTTCAAAACTCATGAACAGTGAACATTCATAGGTATCAGGATACATGAAACCCGAACATTTTAACCTAAAATTGATTCAAAACCTGAATTAATCATCAATTTAATGTGTACAGACATTAGATATACATTACACGTGTCAGTGGGTGGGGTCTCGTGTCTATATAACTGGACACGAGGTGTCCAAATAGTTTAGAACATGATTTTACACAGAACACACACGACAGCATCGTGCGGTGGGGTCAGGTCGAATTGGACACACTGTGTCGACTCTTAGGTCTCGTGGTCATACATATAGATAGCCTAGGTCTAGGTGAACATGTCTAGATGTCTGCATCATGTCCAACGTGCGTCAGGGTGTGATACAAAGTATGTATCAGTGGGGAATTTCCGTGCGTACAGTACAGTACAGTACAATTTCAGTGCACCCTTAATTTCGTGTCCGACATGACACGAAGTGTCGTAAAACTCGAGGGGGGTCTGTCAGTAATGGCCCCCACCTCTGTGCCAAGTTACATGGGCCCACGTGTCATATCCAAAGAGAAATAAAGGTCGGGTAGCAGGGGAGCACAGAACCCCTGTACAGTGTCTCGTACACAGTGTGCGTGTCCAGTTTGGACACGAACACAGCACGAAGTCACCTCAGAGTTAGGGTTTTGTGTTCCTCACCTATAGGGCTAAAAATCCCTTCAAATAGAATTTAAAATTACCAATAATAATTCCTATCAAGCATTTCATCGAACACCTATTCAAAAATACCGATACGTGTCCGATACGGACACGAATTCCTACCAAACTTGGGCTACACCTAGGGGAACCCTAAATGAATGCATCTATAGAAAGAAATCAGGAATTTATTAGGGTTTGTAGGGTTTTACCTATTGAGAGTTCAAACTCAATGTAAAGGGCTCCGAAATAAAAAGTTCCTTTCCCCGAACAATGTCCAAACGAGCTCCACTTCTTGCAAGCAAGCCCCCACTAGCCTCCACTTCTGAAATGGATCCCAATGCAAGAGAGTAGCCTCAAATTGGGGTCAATTTGGATAAAGGGGGAGGAATTTGGGGATGAACAAGTTAGGGTTCTATGTAGGTGTAAAAAGAGGCAAGGTTTTCTAAAGGATACATTATAGGAGGGGGGATTACTATTTGTGGCTGCCACTAGATGAATTAGGGTTAGGTTTTAGATGTAGATGAGTGGCTAGGGCTTGTCCACCCAATTTCAAGTCCTCCTATTTGTTCAATTAGTCCTAAGGCTTTCTTTTTTACAAATGTCCTAAGGAGAAAATATCCTACTTAGAAATATCTAGATATTGTTAACATTGTCATTTAGTAGGATATCCTAATCAAGATTCTAAGCTCAAGGCTAACCTAGATTAGGCTAAGATTCTAGGTCAAGTCTCAACTAAACAATTAGCACATGTTTAAATAATAAAAATTCAAAATCACCAAAAAGTTAAAATGACCAAAATACCCTTCAAGCCAAAAATATGGTAGTAACCGAGTCTGCGGAGGGAACTGCAGTGGTGGTGGAATGTCATCCCTGCGGAACCTCGAGTACTGCGGCTGAGTCGGGTCACCCTGGTGAGAAAGTTGTCCTCCCTGCGTCGATGGGGTCCCGTAGGTGAAAAGTCCGCCAACGGTCGGTGGAGTGTTCAGTGCAGCGTTGTTCCTGTCTTGCGAATCTATTGACTGAAAATAAAGGAAATCATTAGACGGTAGAAAGATTCAAACAGGATGCATAAAGGGTACTTGAAGTCGAGTATAGAAGTCAATAACGTAGTTTAAACTTGTGGAGATAGTCCTTACGTTCCTATTTCTATTCCTAGTTGCAGGCCCGTAGTAGTACAGCTAACTTAAATACTACCACGGTTTTACTGTCTTTGCGAAAACTGACCTGCATGGGCTACCATAAAAATGTGTCACGACCTGTACCCAATATTTGGGCATAAATCGTGCCCACGCCCAGCCTACGCTGCAGAGTCGACAGTAGAATGCTGTAACAATATGATGAAGAACCACGCATAATGATAGTCTAGACTTGGGAACCAACAATACCATATCACAACTCAGCTCTAAAGATGAATATAAATAGAACCATCTCATAATAGGAAATGTGTGATGTTTAAAGAACAAATAAAATCTCAACCACATGTCTCAAAGTCAACTCAGTATCCACTACAATGTCTCAGCACTAACTAAAGATAACTAAGCAAGCGCAGCAGGATCAGATGCTACGTACTCCTCCTGACAGTCAAAGTCTGTCTCTACGGTATCTCCCAAGTACGGGTCATACTGGTCAGGGCACACGACCTCTTCGCAATCACCTAAAAATTTGTTTGGTTACCAAGTCTTGATAGGAACAAGTACAATTCACTAAATGCAGTTCTAATATATGAAAATGACTATACAACAGAGGTTAGCCTTTAAATATATGATTTGGAAAATAAACTAAGAGAGGCAGATTAAAACTAAATACAGAAAGACAATAAATGAAATACAAAGGAAATACTCACCGACCGACTGACTGAAGTACTCTTGATATGTGACCGATCTCGGGACAATTACACGAACTGGCTACGATGTTTACACTGTATAATGTAACACTGTCTATACGGTATAATACAATAATGAATCACTGTCTACACGGTACAATGTAACGATAAAATAATGTCTATACGGTATACACTGTAATAGGTCAGGTCACACATCTTTGGTACTTCACCTCCCCGACACGACAAAATATATCAAAACATAAAACGGAAATCACATATCTAATTTCTAACAATGAGGCATAGTAAAGATCAATATCGAAAACAAACAATAAACTGTACTCGCCTGTCATCCCGGGCTGCTGGCACTAGTCAGAGTCCAAATCGAGATCCAAATAACCTATTTAAGGAATCACAGAGTCAAGATACAATTGATATGAAAGGTTGTTATTCAATCTAAAATTTGCCCTATTGTTTAGTTTCTCTATTCCCTTATCATTCTTACTCGTATTATTAGCTAGAAAGGTAGCCTACTATTATCTAGTGGTTCTGATGTGTTTATACCCCCTTCATGGACCTTCATTGCTCATTGTGCATTTTTATATACCTCTAATTGAGGCATGCTTATCTACCTGGTAGGTGCACTAAGTGAATTACTTAGTAAGTACTCGTACCCGACATTAGATGTAGGTTCAGCAAGCCTTCTTCCCTCTCTCATAATGGTTACAGGGAACCCAAGGGTGTTCCCACATGTTTGTACCCATTGGTACAAGGGGATTCATGTGACAGTATTCGAAAAATAAAAGGAAGTACACATGTCTTTATATAAAGAGTGTCTCTGTATATTCAAGTAAAGGGTTCTCCTATTCATATTAGTTACACACTTGATGCTGAGTATACATCCCTAATCCGCTAGTGGACTGTAGGATAAAACTGTGGGTTTGAACCTGGGTATCGATATTTCACCTGATACCTAACCTCACCAAAACTACTCTGATACTTAGGCATTGGGTTTGGTGTCAGGTATCAATTGGTCATAAAAATCAGTACCTAAACTCAACGTGATACCAGTGTACCCCTTCTTCTGCATATCGAATTTGACACGAAAAGAGTATGGTTCCAAAACCCAACCAGTTTCAGGGTTCGGATACGAAGTTAACTGGGTCTGATACCAAGGAGTACCATTCAATATCAAGTGCCATTCCTGATAACAGGATAATCTGCTGACATGTATCCTTGCTGTGAGTCCCTATATGACAATCAAAAGATATACAACTTAACGCTATATCAATGAATCACGGTAACTCTGTTTTCTATACTGAGTATACATACAGCGTCAACAGATACTCGAGGCCCTTAAATACCATATACTCAATTCATGTGTTACCAAGGACGAACTCTGATGCATAGAGACATTACAGGTCAGGCAGGAACGTAGGTCGAACTGGTTGTCAAGTGTCGGCCTGATCAAGCAGGATTCGATTATTACTACTAGTGTGTCGAGCACAGGTACATGGGTACCCAGGCAAACATCAAGGCATGTAATCACGGCCTAAAGTTTATTACGAATTCTTACGAACTCCTACCAGTTTCACATTACCCAGTATTTGTTCCTAGCTTGGGGTTGAACAGAACATGGTATTGCCTGTACCCACAGTAATACTAACAGGTGCTTAGACTCTCTATAGGATACTCCTATGCTTACCTAGTAAAGACCCCATGTGAGGATGCTACCAAAGTGTACCCCTCTTTGGTTCCTGATTTGTATGTTAAACTTATAGAACTTCACATATGGACAGAGGACTCTAGTCCCTTAGCCTGCCTCTTTGTACAGGCTTCCTATGTTTCCACTTAGGAAGAACATCAAGCATCTACCAACCCTTTCTATTCTAGTGTTTAATAAAAGCATATATTAACCTAGCAAATCGAAGAGTTGATGAACTTACCTCTGGTTGCACAACTCAACTGCTATTGGCTTCTACCGAAGGCTCTCTGCGGCAGGGAAAGGATAGAATTCTAGGGTTAGCAGGGGTTTTGGGATCGGTTGTTATATACTAGGGTTTGGATTGAATCAAAGGAAAACTGATAGAGAGATTTGAATTTAAACTAAGTTTGGTTTATCTCTTGGTAGTTGAAAAAACATATGAATTTGAACAGGGTTTAAGCATCAGCATCGGGGATTTGAAATGGTCGAACTAATAGAGGGTTCAAGTTTGGTCTTTTTGTATAAAGGCCCTCGAAAAAATTAATATTTGCAAGAAGTGTATATCTAATCTATTTGATTTTTGTGAAAACTTCTTCTCTCCATAATAATAAAAATAAAATAAAGAAGTATTAGCAGAATTGGATGAAGGGTTTACAACTCCAGATGCTCTAGCCAGCGTGTCAACCCCAATAAGAGTGTGATTTACGTGCACCACAAGGCCAATAGAGCCCACTCCTCTATTCTTACTAATATTACTTCCTTCTCTGTTGCATATCCCCCTTTCTATTACCTTGGGTACCCGTTGGTGTACGACATATCTAATACGGATATCTTTGAAGGGCTGGTGGTAGAATCAGAAAAAAGATTGAGGGATGGCACAACGTATTCTTATCGCCTGGCGGAAAGATGATTCTGATTCAGCACATTCTTTCTTCCATTCCAATTTGCACCCTGGCTGCTTGCTCTCCCCCTAAGAAGGTCCTCACCTCTATTGAAAACCTTTTTGCCAATTTCTTCTGGGGGCACTGTGACGGCAAGGATAAGCGTCATTGGGCTAGTTGGGACTTCATGACCAGACCCACAGATGAGGGTGGCCTCGAATTCTACAGATTGGCTCATGTTGTTGATGCTTGCTCGATGAAGTTGTGGTGGAAGCTTCGAGAGGGTCAATCTATTTGCGCTCAGGTTCATGAAGGCTAGATATTTTAAGCACATTCATCCGACGGCTGCCTCCGCAAATAGCATATCCTCAGCTTAACGGTCGATGTATCGCTGATATCCTCATGAAAGCTAGATATTCGAGAGGGTCAATCTATTTACGCTCGATTCTTGGCGCCACATCCTTAACGGTCGATGTCTCACTGAATCCCATAATACTACTTCCAGCTTGGCAGGTAGGGACTGATCCAGACTCTCTCAGGTGGTCATTAACAGCCAACGGTGCTTTCTCCTTAGCCTCGACGAGATGAGCAGTTCATGGCATTGGTCCGCCCTCCCCATTATCGGACCTTTTTGGCTGACGTACATCCCAAAAACAAGGTCCTTTCTGATTTGGAGAGAGGTCCGCAAAAATCTTCCCACAGACCATACCCTCACCACCATTGGCTTCAGCTTAGCCTCAGCATATAATTGTTGCTTGAGGCGCCAGATAGAAATTGCTGAGCACGTTCTTGATTCTGGAGACCTGGCTCGGTAGG
Source organism: Iris pallida (assembly GCA_029216955.1). NCBI lineage: Eukaryota > Viridiplantae > Streptophyta > Magnoliopsida > Asparagales > Iridaceae > Iris > Iris pallida. Next base: position 56,220 of record JANAVB010015574.1, on the reverse strand, counting down.
TGTGGTGCGCTCTCTGATTTTGTTGTCGCCAGGACCAGGTGGTTGGGGGCTACAATGATCGTTTAGTCAACTGGGGCAGCGCCTCGTACGGCCACCAGATCGTAGCAGCCGTGTCACGACCCGCACCCTAGAGTTAGGGCATGAGACGTGGGTACGTTCAGCCTACGCTGCAGTGTAGGCGGTAGAACGTTGTCCTAGGTCAATCATCTAACAATATAAAGGTACCTGTACAGTATATACTCTCCTAACGGAGGTGACATAGCAGATATAGTCTCAATCACATCTAAGGTAGAGCATGATACAGATAGATAAAATATAAATCCAAAAGAGATACATCAGATAGAAATCTAAGTGTCTAAGATACACAAATCCAGAAATACATCTAAAGCTCAATACAGTAATCCATAAATACAACTCAAGACAACTGAAAATAAACTATGAGCAAAACCCTAGCTATCTATACAACCTCTAATGTGTCTCCTCTAGGCTAGCAGGCCACCTCCAGGCTATCTGTAAAATTTATCAACAGGTCCAGTCAGGACAGAAGCAAGCACAATACATCTCACGCAGATCATAACAGGTTAGAGAATATAAACATACATGAGAGTACGATACATGAAACTGAAAGAAAGTACATGATGTAAACAGAGAGAGAACTGTAATAGTGTAACACCCAGTTTTTCAGATGAGGGATTTTTTGAAATTTTATAATTATAATTATTATTTAAGGATATTTATGTCATATGATGATTTTTAGTGATTTTTTAGTAATTTTTAGTAGAATTGATTTTGGGCCTATAGTTGACTTTGACTAGTGTTGACTAGAAGACTAACCTAGGTTAAGACCCCTTGGTTAGGTTAAGTAAACTTGGTTTGACATAAGTTAGTGAAGTTTAAGTCATTGGAACTTGTTTGGAGAGATTTGGAGTTGATTTGACAAATATGGCTTATGACTTCATAAGTCATGATTAATGACTTGACTTATAGCCCATAGGCCCACACCATGAACCAAACCTAGCCCTAATCAGCCCATGGCAGCCACTAGTGATCCTTTCCCCCTATTTAATCCCCTCCTAGAATTTAGGGCTAGCCTCCATTGGGATTTGTGCAAGTTTTGGAAGAGGTGAGTCTCCATCTTTGTAAAATCATAGAAAATCCTATTTCAACTCCATTTTCCTTCAAATCAATTGCATTAGGACCTAATTCTTCTATTCTTTTTGTGTAAGAATATTTCAAAGTAGGATCAATTTGTGAGAGTTTTTGAGGCTTGGAGAACCATTCCATTTGAGGCTTTTGTGAGCTTTGCACATCAATAGGTATAATCCATTCTAACCCATGAAATTCCTGTTTAATTGCATTTCTAGGATGCCCTAGCCCTAACCTAACTCTAGGAATAGGAATCCCCATAAGTTGTGTCCATTTTGTGTCCTAACAGGACACGTATCAGTGTCGTATTTGATGTGTTTGATGTAATGCCTCAACCAACAGTTTGTTATAATTTCTGAAATAGTTTTTGAATGGAATTTTAGTCCTAGGGCTTGCTTAATGATTTCTGCTTTTATTTCCTAATTTTTGTGTCGTGTCGTGTCCACACGGGGACACGAACACGCGGGGACTGAAACACTTGCTGTGTCCTGCATTACGGGGTCAATAACTTCCCGACACAGGACACGTGGACACGCCATTTTTGGCGAGGAGCTTGGGGCATCGACTGCCACCATCCTCCCAAAAAATGGGAGCGCGTGGTTGCGTGTGCGAGGAGAAATCCTCCTCGTACTGGCCGCACTGGCCGTGCGCGCGTGCTGTACACGCGTGGGATTCGACCACTGACACGGCTCTAAAGCCGACACGACACGATTCTAGGATACTGTGTAGGATGACACAATGTGTAGCCCTTTGAGAGGCGAACACGTGGCCACGAGCACGAGTCGTGTCGTGCCCTGTGTCGCGTGTACGAGGCCGTGTCCTCGCTGCACGAGGCTGCCTGTGCAGATTTTCGAACACTGAATGATTTGCATTTTGGACACGTTCGTGTCCTAGTATTGGGACACGATACAACTTGTGACACACCCCCACATGTGCATGATTATTTTTCAACCATTTATTTGGAGTTTTAATTGATTTTTTTAATGTGAATTGGGTTTTGAAAATGTTCTGATACTGGTTCAGTATCAGTAAAATTATCCAGTTTTTCGAATAGTTAATTCGTATTTTTCTAAACGCAATTAATGTTACATTATGTTAATTTGATGATGTTATATGTACATGATGGCTGGGCTTCATTAGATGTAAGTTGGATGTGGTTTACATTTCGAATTTGGGTTTTTCCAATGTCATTTGATATCAAACTGATTTTTTTAACTGTTAACCATAACTGGGATTTATTTGCACCCTTGATATCACAAACACACACACCACTTTGGCACTGTTAAACATTAGCTGAGATTGATTCCCTATATCACTGATGTGAGAATCCTGAGATTGGTTCACTAAATTGGTTTCCTGCCCTAGTTATTTTCTGAACATATTTTGAATGAAGGTTATTCCTTGGTATTTCTTTGAATTGTTTTCCCTTCCTTTGCAATGATCAATACCTGAGAGTTTTGGGAATGAAATAAACTGATTGTTCATTGTTAAACATTAGCTGAAGTTCCATCCTTAACCTGTCACTTGCACTCACTGTTTTAACATACCACACTGTTCAGGATTTTCCCACACCTCTACACACACACACAAGTCTGTTTTAAACTGAACCTATGAATTGATACTTGAGATTTCAGTCATGAACCAATGAAATCCTGAGTTTTCAAAGGGAATGAAGGTTGGTTCATTGTAATGAAATCCTGAGTTATCAATGAACACTGAGACTTAATAACCTGAGAATCCTGAGATAGGTTTTAGGATTGAAACATGAGATTGGGAATGTTGTGTTTTCAATTCCTGTAAACTGTCTTGGTCACTGTGGTTGCATTTGTATCAGCCCTATGCCTTCTAAACCAAATTGCCATGTACCTATACTACACACACATGCCACTTGACACACCCTAGCTAAATGTACACACACACAACTGTCAATAGCCATGTTAATTCCAGTTCATTGTTCCATTTTCCTGAAACACTAGTTTCAGCCACACAACCCCTGTCTCCTATTTGTTCACTGCTATATGTAAACTGAATTTAATGTTTAGGCTTCATAGTTCATATGTAGGTTGGCTTGAGTTGTGTGTTGCAATGTGTTCGTATTTTTCCAAATTCCTGAAACCTGTCACACTGAAACTATTGGGAACTTGAAAACATGTTTACACACACTTTGCACCATCTCTGAGACACTTGGACACTCATTTATACACTCCTTGGCACCCTAACTATTGACACCACTGTCATGAACACACACCCTTCATGATTGGTTATACATACATATGTTAGTTTACAGATTTCACACACAATCACCTTCCCTGTTTTGTTTGTGTATAAGCATTCCCTATGTATCTCTATATATAAGTATATAGATATGCCTCTATGTACTAATATATATATATATATATACATGTAAATGCCTTTGTACCTAAACATGAATACTTGTATGCAATATATGATGTGAGTGTCCTATCTATGCAAGCATGGGTATATAGAGCTAAATGAATGCATGAATATATGTATAGATGATATGTATAATGTGTGATGCCTTGTGGCTTGTGATGTTGCTTGGTTGTATGCTAGTCTAGGCTTGGTTAGGCCTAGTAAGACTTGACTGGACTAGGATTGACCTAGTTTGACCTAGACAGTTGACCATGTTTGACTTAGAGTTGACTTTGACCTAGATTGACCCAGAAATCATGTAGATTGCATCGTAGACTTCATTTACCTTGTTTTAAACACATTATAACCCATATTGCTCTATTTAGGACATTGTGACTCCGGTGCAGACATCTGATATTTCATTACTCTTTTCAGAGTATCAGGCGAGTACATTCTCTGATAGTTCTTTCATTTACTTGTCAATTACTGTACTTCAGTTCTAGTTAGTTTTATGTGATTCTTACAACACGTGTGGATATTTCTGGATTCATGTATGCGACACACATACCATCTGTCTGGCCTCTATTTCTGGAACCTACTACTGGCATCACCCTCTGGAATCACTACTGGAACCACCTACTGGAATCACTCTGGAATCTTTTGCTGGTATCATTATGTTTAGCTGGACTCATCTCTATTTCTCGTGTCGTTTCCTGGATTCACTTGTACTTGCTGGGCGGGGAAATATTGGAATAGGCATGTGAACATACCCAAATACTGGAACCACTTCCCTCGGAATTATACTGGAATGATAGCCGTCTCACACCCGGCCAGGTAGTGTGATGTGCCGTATTACCTACAAGTCGTTCACATGTCAATTCCGATATTTTAAAACACACTGTTAGAGTATAGGCTGGACTTACCCTGGAACCTTTGATCATCAACTGGACTCACCTTATACCGGACTCATCTTGTACTGGAACCACCCTGGTATCAGATTTATGTTGTCTGGATTTACTTAGGTTTTGCACTTGTTTACATTACATTCTGGACTTATATCATGTTGCTCTAGTTCAGCTAGTTTCTATTTATAGTCCTTATTGCTATGTTTCTTCTCTTGTTTTTACTTACCTTACTTTCCTTGCATCTTAACTGTTTCTCTATACCATCACCTGTATACAAACTGCCATATTTCATCAATAAAACTGTTTATAACTGCTTTATAGTTCTCTGTCATTTAATTGGGATTTCTTGATGAGTTGTACTCGTTCCTGTCCTGACTGGACCTATTGAAATTTTACAGATGATTGCCCTGAGGATACATGCCCTACATATTATGGACCCTGGAGACGGGATGACTACCTTTGGCCCCGACTCTCAGGAGTGATCGGGATTTAGTTAGTAGACTAGTATCTGTTTTCATGTTGATCTTGTTATAGAAGTTTTGAGACTTGTGTAGTACTTGAGATTTGTTGAGAGTTGTTACTATTTTAGTAGTTGTTCTTCTATTCTTAGTTAATTCTTCTGTGTTTATCTTATCGTGCTTAGACTGTGATTGAGTTCAATATCTTATACTCGTCCTCCGTTCGGAGTTGATCATGATGAGTACATTATACATTGTGTGAGTTGCTGGTTAGATAGTAACCTAGGACAGCGCTCTACCGCCGACTACTGCGGCGTAGACTGGGCGTCGTTACGTACTTGTACCCTCACAGTGGGTGCGGGTCGTGACACGTTTTTAGTGGTGGCCCATGCAGGTTGAGTTTATGTAGTGGTATTCGAACTAGAGTATCACTACAGCCTGCGATAGGTTTTGAGAGATAGGCTTTAACGGAGAGGTACTCAATCACAGTTAGAAAAAAAATTCTGCTTCAATTCATGCCATCTACATCTTATTGACTTGTCTTCTTTGCAATAAATTGTCCTCCTTTGATTTATCGATTCCTGCTTAGTATTAACTTCCTTTTCGATCTGTCTTCAGGATGGTGGAGACACGATCACATCGCTCTGGTACAGTAGCCGCTGGAGAGGGGTCTGCCACCTCTCGTCCATTGCAACAGCCTGTTGAGACTGTAGCACCTTCTGTTCCTGATCAGACAGGAGCTACTGTAGCCATTGGGGGTATGCCTCCACTAGTTCAGAGGACGACCCCAGTCATTCCTGAGATGTTTCAGCAGCAGCATCAGCAGCCACCTGCTGGGACAATTGACGCCGTTCAGCTGTTGGCTTTCTTCAGGCAGTACATGGAGGGTCAGCAGACCCAGCAGCAGAGGTAGACGGCAGAGCTCAGCAGAGGCATTGAGCTGGCAGTGACGGCAGTGGAGAGAGTCGTAGCTCAGCCAGCGGCAGCCCCGCAGCCATACCAGCCACGGGAGAAGGGCATCCAGGACTTCCAGAAGATGCACCCGAGAGACTTTCGAGGGACAGAGGGGATCCTGTATGCCGATGAGTGGATCGAGCATATGGAGGAGATCTTCAGACTGGCTGAGATCCCGACGAGGCTCCAGATAGAGGCAGCAGGCTAGTATGATGCAGGATCTGGCCCGTACACTGGTACCAGACCGACCCGAGGGTTGGCACAGCAGGACAGACTTGGGCAGCATTCAAGAAGCTGTTCAAGGAGAAGTTCTTTCCAGATGCAGCACTGGGAGCCCTCGAGACCCAGTTCGAGGCCCTAGTTCAGGGGACCTAGTCCGTAGAGGAGTACGCAGGAGAGTTCTGCCGCCTGAGTAGATTTATGGAGGACTTGTCGAAGACGACGAAGGCTCGGAGGTTCCGGAAGGGCTTGGTAAAGGAGGTCAAGTCCTACACCAAGAATGCCCGTGGCGCTACATTTGAGGAGATCCTGGTGGACGTACTAGCTGCAGAGGATGACCTTGAGCTTAGGCTCAAGAGGGGGCGAGACTCCCAGGGAGGACAGCAGTAGTGGAGGACCGGCCAAGAGGCCCCACGTGCAGATTCAGCAGGCACAGGCACCAGTGAGAGTACAGCAGGCACAGCATCAGCATAGAGGACAGGACCGCGAGGTGCCGACTTGTTCCTACTGCAGGAAGACAGGGCATGTTTGGGAGTCTTGTAGGAGGAGGCTGAAGGTTTGTCTATTTTGTGGGTCTGGTGCTCAGAAGATGATAGATTGTCCCGCTGTACCTTCTTATGAGGGAGCTAGGCCACCTGTAGCTCGGCACCAGAGGGGTAGAGCTTTTGCGATGGCGGTCGAGGAGACCGACGCTGCAGGTGATGGGTTAGCAGGTTTGTCCTCCTCATTCTTCCTTCCCACTCTCCTGTGTGATTTCCTTAGTACCTGCCAGGATATTAGTTTGTGATTGCTAGATAGTGTAGCTACCCTGTACGAGACTGTGGAATCACGACCAGTAAGATTTTGTTTGCATGATTATCTCTTGACCTTGATTGTTTGGGTTTGACCTAGAAGGGGTGTGACCATTTTAATTTCGAGGACGAAATTTTTCTAAGGGGGTAGGATTGTAACACCCAGTTTTCCAGATGAGGGTATTTTTAAATTTTGTAATTATAATTATTATTTAAGGATATTTATTTCATATGATGATTTTTAGTAATTTTTTAGTGATTTTTAGTAGAATTGATTTTGGGCCTATAGTTGACTTTGACTAGTGTTGACTAGAAGACTAACCTAGGTTAAGACCCCTTGGTTAGGTTAAGTAAACTTGATTTGACATAGATTAGTGAAGTTTAAGTCATTGGAACTTGTTTGGAGAGATTTGGAGTTGATTTGACAAATATGGCTTATGACTTCATAAGTCACTGATTAATGACTTGACTTATAGCCCATAGGCCCACACCATGAACCAAACCTAGCCCTAATCAGCCCATGGCAGCCACTAGTGATCCCTTCCCCCTATTTAATCCCCTCCTAGAATTTAGGGCTAGCCTCCATTGGGATTTGTGCAAGTTTTGGAAGAGGTGAGTCTCCATCTTTGTAAAATCATAGAAAATCCATTTTAACTCCATTTTCCTTCAAATCAATTGCATTAGGACCTAATTCTTCTGTTCTTTCTGTTTGTGTAAGAATATTTCAGAGTAGGATCAATTTGTGGGAGTTTTTGAGGCTTGGAGAACCATTCCATTTGAGGCTTTTGTGAGCTTTGCACATCAATAGGTATAATCCATTCTAACCCATGAAATTCCTGTTTAATTGCATTTCTAGGATGCCCTAGCCCTAACCTAACTCTAGGAATAGGAATCTACATAAGTTGTGTCCATTTCGTGTCCTAACAGGACACGTATCAGTGTCGTGTTTGATGTAATGCCTCAACCAACAGTTTGTTCTAATTTCTGAAATGTTTTTGAATAGGAATTTTAGTCCTAGGGCTTGCTTAATGATTTCTGCTTTTATTTCCTAATTTTTGTGTCGTGTCGTGTCCACATGGGGACACGAACACGCGGGGACTGAAATACTTGCTGTGTCCTGCATCACGGGGTCAATAACTCCCGACACAGGACACGTGGACACGCCATTTTTGGCGAGGAGCTTGGGGCATCGACTGCCACCATCCTCCCAAAAAATGGGAGCGCGTGGTTGCGTGTGCGAGAAGAAATCCTCCTCGCACTGGCCGCACTGGCCGCTCGCGCGCGCTGTGCATGCGTAGGATTCGACCACTGACACGGCTCTAAAGCCGACACTACACGATTCTAGGACACTGTGCAGGACGACACATGTGTAGCCCTATGAGGGACGAACACGTTGGTACTGAGCACGAGTCGTGTCGTGCCCTGTGTCGCGTGCACGAGGTCGTGTCCTCGCTGCACGAGGCTGCCTGTGCAGATTTTCGAATACTGAATGATTTGTATTTTGGACACGTTCGTGTCCAGTGTTGGGACACGATACAACTTGTGACACATCCCCCATATGTGCATGATTGTTTTTCAACCATTTATTTGGAGTTTTAATTGATTTTTTGAATGTGAATTGGGTTTTGAAAATGTTCTGATGCTGGTTCAGTATCAGTAAAATTAACCAGTTTTTCGAATGGTTAATTCGTATTTTTCCAAACGCAATTAATGTTACATTATGTTAATTTGATGATGTTATATGTACATGATGGTTGGGCTTCATTAGATGTAAGTTGGATGTGGTTTACATTTCGAATTTGGGTTTTTCCAATGTCATTTGATATCAAACTGATTTTTTTTAACTGTTAACCATAACTGGGATTTATTTGCACCCTTGATATCACAAACACACACACCACTTTGGCACTGTTAAACATTAGCTGAGATTGATTCCCTATATCACTGATGTGAGAATCCTGAGATTGGTTCACTAAATTGGTTTCCTGCCCTAGTTATTTTCTGAACATATTTTGAATGAAGGTTATTCCTTGGTATTTCTTTGAACTGTTTTCCCTTCCTTTGCAATGATCAATACCTGAGAGTTTTGGGAATGAAATAAACTGATTGTTCATTGTTAAACATTAGCTGAAGTTCCATCCTTAACCTGTCACTTGCACTCACTGTTTTAACATACCACACTGTTCAGGATTTTCCCACACCTCTACACACACACAAGTCTGTTTTAAACTGAACCTATGAATTGATACTTGAGATTTCAGTCATGAACCAATGAAATCCTGAGTTTTCAAAGGGAATGAAGGTTGGTTCATTGTAATGAAATCCTGAGTTATCAATGAATACTGAGACTTAATAACCTGAGAATCCTGAGATAGGTTTCAGGATTAAAACATGAGATTGGGAATGTTGGGTTTTCAATTCCTGTAAACTGTCTTGGTCACTGTGGTTGCATTTGTATCAGCCCTATACCTTCTAAACCAAATTGCCATGTACCTATACTACACACACATGCCACTTGACACACCCTAGCTAAATGCACACACACACACAACTGTCAATAGCCATGTTAATTCCAGTTCACTGTTCCATATTCCTGAAACACTGTTTCAGCCACACAACCCCTGTCTCCTATTTATTCACTGCTATATGTAAACTGAATTTAATGTTTAGGCTTCATAGTTCATATGCAGGTTGGCTTGAGTTGTGTGTTGCAATGTGTTCGTATTTTTCCAAATTCCTGAAACCTGTCACACTGAAACTGTTGGGAACTTGAAAACATGTTTACACACACTTTGCACCATCTCTGAGACACTTGGACACTCATTTATACACTCCTTGACACCCTAACTATTGACACCACTGTCATGAACACACACCCTTCATGATTGGTTATACACACATATGTTAGTTTACAGATTTCACACACAATCACCTTCCCTGTTTTGTTTGTGTATAAGCATTCCCTATGTATCTCTATATATAAGTATATAGATATGCCTCAATGTACTAATATATATATATATATATATATATATATATATATATACATGTAAATGCCTTTGTACCTAAACATGAATACTTGTATGCAATATATGATGTGAGTGTCCTATCTATGCAAGCATGGGTATATATAGCTAAATGAATGCATGAATATATGTATAGATGATATGTATAATGTGTGATGCCTTGTGGCTTGTGATGTTGCTTGGTTGTATGCTAGTCTAGGCTTGGTTAGGCCTAGTGAGACTTGACTGGACTAGGATTGACCTAGTTTGACCTAGACAGTTGACCATGTTTGACTTAGAGTTGACTTTGACCTAGATTGACCCAGAAATCATGTAGATTGCATCGTAGACTTTATTTACCTTGTTTTAAACACATTATAACCCATACTGCTCTATTTAGGATATTGTGACTCCGGTGCAGACATCTGATATTTCATTACTCTTTTCAGAGTATCAGGCGAGTACATTCTCTGATAGTTCTTTCATTTACTTGTCAATTACTGTACTTCAGTTCTAGTTAGTTTTATGTGATTCTTACAACACGTGTGGATATTTCTGGATTCAAGTATGCGACACACATACCATCTGTCTGGCCTCTATTTCTGGAACCACTGCTGGCATCACCCTCTGGAATCACTACTGGAACCACCTACTGGAATCACTCTGGAATCTTTTGCTGGTATCATTATGCTTGGCTGGACTCATCTCTATTTCTCGTGTCGTTTCCTGGATTCACTTTGTACTTGCTGGGCGGGAAAATATTAGAATAGGCATGTGAACATACCCAAATACTGGAACCACTCCCTCGAAATTATACTGGAATGATAGCCGTCTCACACCCGGCCAAGTGTGTGATGTGCCGTATTACCTACAGCCGTTCACATGTCAATTCCGATATTTTAAAATACACTGTTAGAGTATAGGCTGGACTCACCCTGGAACCTTTGATCACCAACTGGACTCACCTTATACCGGACTCATCTTGTACTGGAACCACCTGGTATCAGATTCATGTTGTCTGGATTTACTTTGGTTTTGTACTTGTTTATATTACATTCTGGACTTATATCATGTTGCTCTAGTTCAGCTAGTTTCTATTTACAGTCCTTATTGCTATGTTTCTTCTCTTGTTTTTACTTACCTTACTTTCCTTGCATCTTAACTGTTTCTCTTATACCATCACCTGTATACAAACTGCCATATTTCATCAATAAAACTGTTTATAACTGCTTTATAGTTCTCTGTCATTTAATTGGGATTTCTTGATGAGTTGTACTCGTTCCTGTCCTGAATGGACCTGTTGAAATTTTACAGATGATTGCCCTGAGGATACATATCCTACATATTATGGACCCGGAGACAGGATGACTACCTTTGGCCCCGACTCTCAGGAGTGATCGGGATTTAGTTAGTAGACTAGTATCTGTTTTCATGTTGATCTTGTTATAGAAGTTTTGAGACTCGTGTAGTACTTGAGATTTGTTGAGAGTTGTTATTATTTTAGTAGTTGTTCTTCTATTCTTAGTTAATTCTTCTGTGTTTATCTTATCGTGCTTAGACTGTGATTGAGTTCAATATCTTATACTCGTCCTCCGTTCGGAGTTGATCATGATGAGTACATTATACATTGCGTGAGTTGCTGGCTAGATAGTAACCTAGGACAGCGCTCTACCGCCGACACTGCAGGCGTAGGCTGGGCGTCGTTACGTACTTGTACCCTCACAGTGGGTGCGGGTCGTGACAAATAGAAATATCTACTATAAGTAGAGAGCTACCAGTGACTAGTGATTTAGAGTACAAAGTCGACATGTGAACGGCTGGATTTGCACATGACTATACTAAAGAGGCGCACATGGCTATACTACTTTAGAATTGTTCACAAGGCTATTTATACTCCCCCATACCCCAATCAATACACAAGGATCCAAACAAGTTATGTTACGTACATGGTTTTCACATGAAGCCCATAAATGGGTGCACATGAAGTATACATGAGAGCTCATACATGAGTGCACATGAAGTTCACATGGGGGGCCCATAAATGGGTGTACATGAAATTCACATGAAGGCTCATAAATGAGTGCACATGCAATATAGGTTATACATGAGATACATAGGAAACATGACCGATTCATGAGAGCACATGAGAGTACACGAGCATGCATGAACGAGCATGAAGCACATGAGAAACATGAATAACATGAGAGCGAGGAATACATGATGTACACGAAACACATGACATAATGTATCCGATGCTTCCGAGGGGGATAACATCTCAATGTAGGGATCCATATAGTACCAATCCGTGATAATATCGTGACAGCATCAAATAAGGTAAACTAGAGCAGGAATATAATTCTAAACAAGTTATGAAATGATCAGAGAATGTACTCGCCTGCTATCTGAATGTCCAAAGAAAATATACTGTCCGAGGAGAGGTGTCTGACTCCTATTTAGAACAGCACAAGTCACAACAAGTCCAAAATGGTAAAATAAAGCTCTACTATGCATTCTACATGATTCTAGGTCATTCTAGGTCAAAGTCAACTCTTGGTCAACTCTGGTCAACCGTACTAGTCAAACTAGGTTAACTAGGCAGTACTAGGTCTAAATCTAGACTAACAAGTCTCATTAGGCCTAACCAAGCCTAGACTAACACTCACACAAAATCACAAAGCTATACAAGTTATCAAATACACATTACATATATATTTATATATATTTTTATTACAAGCAAGGTGCATAAAGACAAGGAGTGAGTGATACTTGAATGTGGATATGGCAATGTGTACATAGCAGTACAATGTGTTCAAGTGTGAGGGGGTTATGTTAGAAGGATAACATTTAGCAAGGGTTCATTGTGTCACATAGAAAAAATAACATGTAAAGCATAGGTTTAGCATGTGTGTGTGTGGGTGTTAATCATAACAAAAGGGTTTATTTATACATCAAAGGGTTTACTCATAACAGTAAGTAGGTTTTATGTGTATTCATGCTTGGGGTTACTGTCAACATGTAGAAGGAGGTTTTAACATATGAACATGGTGCTAAGTGCTAATATGGCATCATACATTCCTATCATGTTGGCATTCATATATAGCATACATTCATACTTGATTACGTTACTTACTTACATATGGATACTTGCATACATGTTTCAATACCTTGCATTACCCATATGCTTGCATTTCATCCATTCATGCACCTATACATACATATTTGAATACATTATATACTTTCATATATTATATCATTTATGCATACTTTATATTATATTACATTATCTTAACACACACACACACACACACACACACACACACATATATATATATATATATATATATATATATATATACACATGCATACATACATATTTGTACATACAAGGATATACAAAATGCATATGTCGTATAGTAATCTTCTACTTAAAATCAATACTGTACAAATTAAGCATTCATTAAATTCTAGGATTAAAGTATGTTATAGATCTTTGTGTTAGCTTTTCGAAACTTTAAACGGATCACATTTTCGTGTCCGGAAGCTCCCGAAATCGCAAAAACACCGAAACGCGTTCGTCTTTCGTACAGCTGACACTCAAATAATTTTACAGAAAGTTTCAGAACGAATTTGGCTTATTAAAATATATATTTGGAAAGCTAACTTCGATACGGTTCTTTTAAATAAACGAAAGATAAATCGGAGTTTTAAGCTAAAAGTTATGACATTTCTATGTTGCTATTGCTACTAAAAACGTGGATAAATATTATGACGAATTTAGGTAGTTTGAGACAAAAGAAACACAAGTATATAACATAATATATCAAGAACTCACTCTCTACACTAATATATATATGAGACACTATAGAACACATCTCCAATACAAAAATATGAGATTAAACATGTAATAATTCATTCATACATAACAACAACACATAGTGTGTCCAAATTTGGGGTTTTCCCACATGAACACAACCACAACACAAAGGACACTCCTATGACCTCCAAATGGACACGAAATGGACACAAATAGAGATACAACCATGGGAGTCATTCCTATGGGGTCAAAATATTTCTATATGCATGTAGGGATGGATTAGAGGAGAGATTATACCTTTCGGAAGAGAGATTCAAAGGAAAATCCTTCCGACACGACATCGACACATAGAGATTCTAAAAGGACACGAACGAGCTCCGAATCCTCCCAAACTTGGCTAGCACCCTCTAACCATGGAGTAGAGGAGAAATGAAGAAGATTTGGTGGAAGAAGGGGTTGATTTGGAGATGAAATCAATGGAGGTTCATCTCTAAATTAATTTGGGGAAGAACAAGAGAGAGAAAGTGGATGAAAACAAATGAATGAAGGAGTAACTCACTCCTTATCCCCCCCATAGGTGGCTGCCCAAAAATGGTGTGGTGTCCCCTATTTGAATGTTCAAAATGCCCTCCACTAATCTATTTGATTTAAATTAGGAATGAGTTAAAGGTTGAGGTCAATTTAGTCTAGTTTTAAGTCTCTAATTAAACTAAACCTATCCATAAATAATTAGTCTAACTACTAACTAAAATTAATATCATGTGGACTAAAATTAATATCATATGGGCCATGTCTAACTAGTGTGTGGGTCCCACTAGAGTCAAACTACCCCCCGGGTCCCCGTTTCAAGTCGGATTGAGTTGAAATTCGAACCCGACTCAAATAACCCCAAAACAATATCATAAATAATAAAATAAATTTCAACCCCAAAATAATATCATAAATAATAAAATAAATTTTAAAAATATTCAAAAATGTAAAATGACAAAAATACCCCTATTTCTGAAAATTGGGGGTGACAAATCTATCCACCTTAAAAAAATTTTGCCCTCGAAATTAAAACAAAGCAATCACAGGAAACACATGCAGAAAACAATCTCATTCAAATACTTTTAAAAAAAATCAGCAATAAAAAAAATCTCTTTGAGGCACATCAAATATTTGTAAATAAAAACTGATACGTGTCCGATACGGACACAAAACCATCACAAAATCACACCTATCAAAGGTCAAAATCAACAATCACCAACGCAATAAATATCAAAATAATTTAAAGAGGTCAAATGTAAAATATCCTTAGGCCAGAATTGACATTAAAATATCCTAATCACATGGTTAGGCTCTAGGTCAAACAGTCTCTAGGGTTTCACTAGCAAAACATCAAAATCACAAGTCATGATTTTAAATAGTTTTAAAATAATTTAAAAATTATCAAAAATCATATCATGATTTAAATGTCAAATCAATAAATTACAAAATTTCAAAATTACTCTCATTTTAGAAAACTGGGTGTTACAAGTCTACCCACCTTAGAAAAATTTCATCCTCGAAATTAAAATGTTCATACTCCTTCTAGGTCAAACCCCCCACAATCAAAGTCTCAGAACTTAAACAATCATACGATTTAAAAGGATGACATACAGGGTCATGGCATACGGTGGTAGTGAAAGTCTCATCTAGGTATACTAGTCATGCTAAACCAAAACGGTCATAGGGTATCAAAATACACAAGCAATCTAGGGTGCTAAACTAGAAAAGATACAGAAATAACAATCATCAAGACTGTAACGCAGTCTACCATCCTATATAAAAATTGGTACTTATCAAAATAAAATAAAGTTAACTACCATTTATCTAATAAGGGGTACTATTCAAGAAAATCAAAATCAAAAGTTAAAGAATGAAAGCCAATTGCATGGAAATCCAATCACAATATATTTATATATATAGCGTTAGAGAGGGAAAAGCTAGCATTATGTACAAGTTATGTAGTTCGTGTATGTATGTGAAATATACATGAAAGTGTATAGGAGGATTTGGGTTTCAAACAATAACTATCAAGTTACACTAATCATGGCATATTGGTTAACAATCTACAATATACAACCTATTTACTCATAACATGCATGGCTAACCATATATATATATATATATATATATATATATATATATATATATATATATATATATATATATATAAGGAGGTAGAGATTTAGTTATATATCTATATACATTATAACATGTATGCATAAACTCTATATATATCTATATAGATATATGAACATAACATAGAGAGGAAGGGTTAGGTTTACATGGCAGTGTATACTAAGTTAGGGTGTGTGTGTCCTTGTACAGGGTTATAGCTTAGTATTGAAAGGTTAAATCCAGTTTTTGTTCAGCATTTACATACAAAATCTGAAAATAAGCTAACATTTAAACGGCCAGTGCAATATTAACATAATGCAGTTTCAAATTTTAGGGGTTTGAAATATCACAACCAATCTCAATGCTCCCAATACATCCTAACATGATAGAAATGAAACCCTAACATACTATCAATATATTTATCTACGCATACAGTTCAATATTACATGTTAAATCTGAAATTGAACTAAATATTAAAATCAATGTAAAAATGTTAACATGTATTCAGTTTTAGGAATTGGAGAACTTCGAACATCAACCAATCCAATGTTTATCACAACCTAACATGTAAGAATATGAAACCTAAATTTATATCCCTACATACCACAATGTATATAGCTCAAAATATTGCATTTAAAAATAACAATTTGAACTAACATTTAAAATCCAGTATTAAGGGTTAATATGCACACAGTCTTAGATTTGACAATTTCAAACACAAAACTCCACAAAAAAGAATTTTTTTTTGAATTGAAACCCTATGGATAACATACATGTGCAGTGATGTAAACATAACTAATAACATGAAATTTATATTTAATTTACGAATTTAAACTGGGAAAGCAGAGAACCAGAAATATTAGGGTTTTGAGAATTTAAACATCAACAACACATTAATATGTATTTAGATAGGTGGGAAATCAAGTATAGCATGCATACGTATCAGGCAGTGTCTGTGTCCACTATATATATTCTCATGTCCCAATATAAAAATCAAATTCTATATCAAGAGCAATATTTAGATTCCTACCAAGATTGTAAAGTAGGTGATTGGTGTAATCAAGACAGTTTTATTATTATTATTATTTAATACAAGAATAGTAGCAAGAAGGAAATAACAATGAAATCTGTTCAGCTTATTCGTTTAAAAGAAGGAACCATTTTGAAACTCAGAGCTAAAATATAAGGTCTAGCAAAATCATCGATTCATTATATTAAGAAGAAATTCATAGTAAGAAGTCACATAAGGTTTATAACAACAGCCAAAGCTACTACTAAGTTAAATAATGAGAAACAAAACAAAACAAAATTTCCTCTTTGTTTTTTTTGAAAGACTGAACAAAAGTAGTAAAAACATGTTCAAAAGCATTTAAGGTACAATCTGATAATTATATGCGTCTATCCAAAATCATGGTGCTCTAAATCCTCGTCATACTAGTAAGCAAGGCTACGATAATCACAGAGTCCTCGACTTAGGCACATACCTCTAGAATTATGGTATTTAACATTTTTGCGATGCCTCTAGCTTGGCTGCGAAAACCTTAAATTCCCACACCCGAGAAATATACCAAGTTAGACTATATGTCCTCACCATGCTGGCTAATGTGACTGTAGAAGACTAGATTCCATAACATAGATGACCTAGCCCATATAATTTCATCTTGACAAAAATTAAATTAAATCAACAATGAATACCCAAAAAAAATTCAAATTTATCAACGAACATCAAGATTCAAAACTAAACAATAATCCATCAAATCATATAAATACAAACTCGGATGCAACAACTAATATCAAGATTCAAAACTCCACAATCATCATCAAAATCAAGTTCAACAACAGAAAGTAAAGATAAATCAAATCAAGGGAAGAAGAGTTTTTCAAATCGAAGTTAAAATAAGATTCTCAAGGGTCGTCCCAGGAATCTCTCAAAAAATCCTAATTTTGATTGAGTACCTTCAAAAATATATCCTAATTCTACTGCAGGCTGTAGTGGTACTCTAATTCGAAACCACTACACAAACTCGACCTGCATGGGCCACCACTAAAAATGTGTCACGACCCGTACCCTAGAGTTAGGGCACGAGACGTGGGTATGTCCAGCCTACGCCGCAGTGTCGGCGGTAGAACGCTGTCCTAGGTCAATCATCTAACAATATAAAGGTACCTGTACAGTATATACTCTCCGAATGGAGGTGACATAGCAGATACAGTCTCAATCACATCTAAGGTAGAGCATGATACAGAAAGATAAAACATAAAATCCAAAAGAGATACAGCAGATAGAAATCTAAGTGTCTAAGATACACAAACCCAGAAATACATCTCAAAGCTCAATACAGTAATCCATAAATACAACTCAAGACAACTGAAAATAAACTATGAGCAAAACCCTAGCTATCTATACAACCTCTACTGTGTCTCCTCTAGGCTAGCAGGCAACCTCCAGGCTATCTGTAAAATTTATCAACAGGTCCAGTCAGGACCGGAGCGAGCACAATACATCTCACGCAGATCATAACAGGTTAGAGAATATAAACATGCAAGAGAGTACGAAACATGAAACTGAAAGAAAGTACATGATGTAAACAGAGAGAGAACTGTAATAGAAATATCTACTATAAGTAGAGAGCTACCAGTGACTAGTGATTTAGAGTACAAAGTCGACATGTAAACGGCTGGATTTGCACATGACTATACTAAAGAGGCGCACATGGCTATACTACTTTGGAATTGTTTACATGGCTATTTATACTCCCCCATACCCCAATCAATACACAAGGATCCAAACAAGTTATGTTACGTACATGGTTTTCACATGAAGCCCATAAATGGGTGCACATAAGTATACATGAGAGCTCATACATGAGTGCACATGAAGTTCACATGGGGGGCCCATAAATGGGTGCACATGAAATTCACATGAAGGCTCATAAATGAGTACATATGCAATATAGGTTATACATGAGATACATGGAAACATGACCGATTCATGAGAGCACATGAGAGTACACGAGCATGCATGAACGAGCATGAAGCACATGAGAAACATGAATAACATGAGAGCGAGGAATATATGATGTACACGAAACACATGACATAATATATCCGATGCTCCCGAGGGGGATAACATCTCAATATGTAGGGATCCATATAGTACCAATCTGCGATAATATCGTGACAGCATCAAATAAGGTAAACTAGAGCAGGAATATAATTCTAAACAAGTTATGAAATGATCAGAGAATGTACTCGCCTGCTATCTGAATGTCCAAAAAAAATGTACTGTCCGAGGAGAGGTGTCTGGCTCCTATTTAGAACAGCACAAGTCACAACAAGTCCAAAATGGTAAAATAAAGCTCTACTATGCTTTCTACATGATTCTAGGTCATTATAGGTCAAAGTCAACTCTTGGTCAACTCTGGTCAACCGTACTAGTCAAACTAGGTTAACTAGGCAGTACTAGGTCTAAATCTAGACTAACAAGTCTCATTAGGCCTAACCAAGCCTAGACTAACTCTCACACAAAATCACAAAGCTACACAAGTTATCAAACACACATTACATATATATTTATATATATTTTTATTACAAGCAAGGAGCATAAAGGCAAGGAGTGAGTGATACATGAATGTGGATATGGCAATGTGTACATAGCAGTACAATGTGTTCAAGTGTGAGGGGGTTATGTTAGAAGGATAACATTTAGCAAGGGTTCATTGTGTCACATAGAAGAAATAACATGTAAAGCATAGGTTTAGCATGTGTGTGTGTGGGTGTTAATCATAACAAAAGGGTTTATTTATACATCAAAGGGTTTACTCATAACAGTAAGTAGGTTTTATGTGTATTCATGCTTGGGGTTACTGTCAACATGTAGAAGGGGGTTTTAACATATGAACATGGTGCTAAGTGCTAATATGGCATCATACATTCCTATCATGTTGGCATTCATATATAGCATACATTCATACTTGATTACGTTACTTACTTACATATGGATACTTGCATACATGTTTCAATACCTTGCATTACCCATATGCTTGTATTTCATCCATTCATGCACCTATACATACATATTTGAATACATTATATACTTTCATATATTATATCATTTATGTATACTTTATATTATATTACATTATCTTAACACACACACACACACACGCATATATATATATATATATATATATATATATATATATATATATATATACACATGCATACATACATATTTGTACATACAAGGATATACAAAATGCATATGTCGTATAGTAATCTTCTACTTAAAATCAATACTGTACAAATTAATTATTCATTAAATTCTAGGATTAAAGTATGTTATAGATCTTTGTGTTAGCTTTTCGAAACTTTAAACGGATCGCATTTTCGTGTCCGGAAGCTCCCGGA
This sequence comes from Iris pallida, assembly GCA_029216955.1. NCBI lineage: Eukaryota > Viridiplantae > Streptophyta > Magnoliopsida > Asparagales > Iridaceae > Iris > Iris pallida. The sequence goes on along the minus strand of JANAVB010015574.1, from coordinate 36,000 downwards.
ATCGCAAAAACACCGAAACGCGTTCGTCTTTCGTACAGCTGACACTCAAATAATTTTCTAGAAAGTTTCAGAACAAATTTGGCTTATTAAAATATATATTTGGAAAGCTAACTTCGATACGGTTCTTTTAAAAAAATGGAAGATAAATCGGAGTTTTAAGCTAAAAGTTATGATATTTCTAAGTTGCTATTGCTACTAAAAACGTGGATAAATATTATGACGAATTTAGGTAGTTTGAGACAAAAGAAACACAAGTATATAACATAATATATCAAGAACTCACTCTCTACACTAATATATATATATATATGAGACACTATAGAATACATCTCCAATACAAAATATGAGATTAAACGTGTAATAATTCATTCATACATAACAACAACACATAGTGTGTCCAAATTTGGGGTTTTTCCATATGAACACAACCACAACACAAAGGACACTCCTATGACCTCCAAATGGACACGAAATGGACACAAATAGAGATACAACCATGGAGATCATTCCTATGGGTGCAAAATATTTTAGAGGAGAGATTATACCTTCTGGAAGAGAGATTCAAAGGAAAATCCTTCCGATACGACACCGACACGTAGAGATTCTAAAAGGACACGAACGAGCTCCGAATCCTCCCAAACTTGGCTAGCACCCTCTAACCATGGAGTAGAGGAGAAATAAGAAGATTTGGTGGAAGAAGGGGTTGATTTGGAGATAAAATCAATGGAGGTTCATCTCTAAATTAATTTGGGGAAGAACAAGAGAGAGAAAGTGGATGAAAACAAATGAATGAAGGAGTGAATCACTCCTTATTGTTAGCCCAATGATTATATCATATTTTTGAATATGGCTAATCAATTAAGTTAACATAATGATGTCACTAATATTCATGTAATCTCTATTATGTTGCTAATTAAACTTAGCATTGTTCTAATATTAGCATTGTCCTAAATGTTCTATAACATATTGTTATGATTGTATCATACTGCATCATATTGTTATGTTTCGTCTAACATATATTTGTAGACATGCAGTAAGCATGATCAAGCCTTGACAAAGCAGGACACATGCAATAGACGGCGTTATACAAGGAGTTTTCTCTGAACTGCCCAACGACCTATCCGGGGCCTCGCATCGGGGGTTCCGCTGCCCGGTCAGTGGACAGGGGTCGAGGAGGCAGCGCCTCCAGGGGTTCGGGGGCGAAGCCCCCGAAAGGTATTCAGATTTTCAGATCTGTTTATCTTTGGACGATTGCCGTCAAAGTAAAATGCGTCTTCAATGTCAGAAAAAGACGTCATCAAAAGGGCTATTGGTTTTCATATTTATTCTGTATTTTTCCTTTTATTGAGTCTAGAAAAATGTGAGATTGATCAGATCGGTACTGGCTCAGGTTTTTCTCAGTCCACAAACAAAAATAAGCCTACCTACGTATCCCAAAAATTCACAATTCTAAAAAGTCCAAAACCTATGCAAATTTGGTTTATTCCTTACTGTTCTGAACCAGCAGAACTCTGACAGAACTCTGACCGAGTTCGGTCCGAGTTCGGCCCGAGTTCGGTCTTGGTTATTTAAATTTTAGTTCCCACCAAATCTGCATCCAACGTTTGTATGCGAAATCCTAGCGTCCGAACTCTGCCCGAGTTCGGTTTCCCCAAAAATACTATAAATAGAGTTAAGATTACCATTATTTCAACAATCCAATTTCATCTCTTCTCTTCTCTTCTCTATCAAAAGTGTTCTGAGCTTTTACTTTCATATCTAAGCCTTTACGACTCTTAGCCAAGCCAGTACAGTTTCTGTTTAATCTAGAATTTGGTGTTGAAGAGTTGTATCGGAGGTTGTATTCAAAAAACGTTCCAGTTTTCCAATTGCCTTCTGGAGTCGGTCATGCGCTCGTCACCAAGCACGGTGTTGTGAAGTCGGTCGTGCACTTGTCACCAAGCACGGTGTTGTAAGAGTTGCAAGCACTCAGTTAAAGCTTGTGTCATAGTGGATTAACATCGAGCAAGAGTACTCGAGACTGGATTAGTCCTCTCAGAGGGATACCAGTATACATTGCTGTGTCACTGAGTTTGAATTCTTGACTCTTACTTTATTGTATTTATTTACTGTCTCCTATTTACTGCCATAGTTATTACTTAAGTTTTTAATTGGTGATTATTTTCCGCTGCACACGCACACACTCTATTCACCCCCCCTCTAGAGGTGCTCAACGGTCCTACAATTGGTATCAGAGCTAGTGCTCCTTATAGAGATATTTTTGCTTATACTAATTGCTCCTTCAATTGGTATGCTAGCAAGGACTATTATTTGGCTTAACATCCTTGGAGCAATCCTCATTACCAGAGCGGGTTATACAGGTAAAACGAGGTAACACTGCTATCATATTCTTTTTTATAACTGCTGTTACATAGATCACTATATCACATATGGCAAGTATGTACTTCACAACTGAAGAGCAATCCTCAAATAGACTCCCACTATTTGATGGAACAACTATAGCTATTGGAAGACACGGATGAGCTTCTACTTGAAGTCTTTAGATTTTGACTTATGGTCAATTGTTCTCAATGGTTACAAAAAGCCTACTATCACTTCTATTCTCACATCCTCTATAATCAACAAGCCTTATTATAGTTACACAGAGGAGGAGAAGAAGTTAGCTAGCCTTGATGCAAAAGCAAAGCATGCTTTCTATTGTGCTGTAGACTTTAATGTATTCAATCTATTACTACTTGCACAACATCTCATAAAATTTAGAAACTTCTTAAAGCTACTTATGAGTACAGGTACGAAAGCAGTGCTAGCAACTCCAGAGAGGAGGATAGTCTTCATAATGATTCAAATATGTGCATGATGGAATTGGGATTTAAGGTACAACACAATTTCTTATACGAAGAAGAGCTTGTATGTGACAACTACTAAGAAGATAGACCACATCCAAGATGATTGTACTACTACAAGAAAGGAGAGTCACTACGAACAATCAAATAAAGGAAGATCATCGGGCATATGGTGTGAAAAGTGAAGCAACAAATTCTGAAGAAGAAGAGAGACCTCATCAAGCTACAAATTTATGCTCAATGGCATTATCTAACGAGGTACTAGAATAATTCTCTTCTTGAAGAGAATAAATTTTCTTATGATGAGTTATCTGATGCTTTCAGTGATCTGTTAGTAGAACACAAGAAAGTATTAGATAAGTATAAGCAAGCTAGAAAGGATATTCAATCCTATAAGCTTGAGAATGAAAAGCTGACTTGCTTATTGAATGATGCTAGAAACAATTCTACTTCTGATAATTCTGCTGACATTTCTACACTTGAGTTAGATTGCATGAGGCACTTGAATGCATTGAGAAAAGCACTCAAGAAAATGCTAAACTTAAGGAGGAATTAGAATCAGAAAAGAAGAAGTATTCTATTGCTTTATAGTAGAATTGATGCTCTTTCTGCTAAATATGATGAGATCTGTGCTAACTCTAAAAAGTTAGAGATTAGACTGGAAAGCAGGTAGTACAACTTATGACTCAGTCTAACACAAGACACGTGACACATCACAAAATCACACACGACAGATCTTTTACAAAGGAAGCACACAAAGCTAAGGTTAAACATAACCATGCTTTTTATTATAGTCAATCACGCAAGACATATCACACCGCACGTTCTCATACTGCACATAGTACTAATATTAATACTTTCTGTCATTATTGTGGTATGAATGGACATGTTTCTAATTATTGTCAAATAAGAAAACTTGTTGATATGAACTTGTGCAAATGGGTTCCCAAAGCTAACAAATATGGATCCAAGTATTGGATACCAAAGTCTTCACCTAATATTTCAGGTGGAGGTACTTATGCTGAACATTAGAACCATGGAGCGTGTTGGTGATTGCAAAGCTACAAATATCATCTTCCAAGCAATTGCACCAACATAAGTGTGGTCATAATTAGAACCACTTTGGTAACATGCTTCCTAAATAGTTTTTAATATCTAGCATGTTCTTATTGATGTCTTGCTATTAGCTCTCATTGATATCTTCTTATTGTTTATCATTTATGTGAGTTATAATCCTAGCATGACTAGTTGATTAGCTTAAATGATTAGTTCACACTATATAGTATTTTATTTTTTATTAGTGTGACACATTTGTCTATGTATGCTATTTACTCTTAATCTTTATTCTTGAAAAATGCATAGGAGCTTTTGTTTTGGTAAATATCTTTTGACTCTTTGCCTTTAATATTTTTAATGGTCACTTCTTATCGATTTGTCTTTAACATGTCATATTTACTTTAATCAGTATTTTGTGAGTATGTATGTTTAGCACAAGTCTCCTGTTTACTTGAAAAATATATACATATAATTTTATTTTAACCTTGTGCTGGCATAATATATTCACTATTGATTCTCAAATTTTCTTATGATTACCTTCTTATGAATCAATTACATCTTTGTCTGATAAAGTTTATTTATGCATGTTTTTGATCTTGTGATATTTTTTATGCTTGTTAATGATATATGAATAATTCATTATCAATCATATATTGCTCACATGTTTCTTATATTTTTGTATAAATATCTTTATGGGGATATATGACTTAAGATTCAAGTTCTATATTATATTATTTTGAAAAGTAGTTTCAAACTTGTACTTATCTCATATGTAAGCTAATTTTTTTTACAAATTCATGTACTTCTCTTTATTAGCTTCTTCCTCAAAGCCTCTTTTTAAATGATGTATTTTTTTGGCTTTTTGGTTGACATTTTGTATACATGATGTTTTTAATATCTTGATCTTGATAAACCATTCTTTGGGTATTTACTTTTAGGAATTCTGGATTTCGACGATGTTCGATGATACTGCATATGTTCCTTTGAATCTAAGTTCTTAAGAGTAGAAATCATTTTGGGAAACAAGCCGAAAGGGTCCTTCTGTCATACAGGTGTAAATAGCCTGAAGCGATACGGTGACACTAGTCTTCGGACTACCGCTAGCTGGGAATCGGCCCCTACAGCTAACCCGAAGTGATCAATACTTTATAGACTTAAGATTTATTAAGGTGTTCTTGCAACTATTGTCTAGTTCTGGATCCAAGGTATTGAACCCAGTCCCCTAGATTCTAAAATACATCAACGTATCTAGGTCCTACATTTGATTTACAAATGTTTTATATTTTATTGTTACCCAATAATTTTGTAGCACATATGGATTAATGCAATTGATACATCTTATGCTGTTTGCTACATTGTTCTAAGATTTTTAAGTCCATAGAATATAATTTATTTCATATTGCACTAATTCTTTTTAAATTCTCGGTTATTAAAGAAAAGATTTATTTTGGGTACAAGCCTACAAAAGGTCTGTCTGTCACCACGACTACGGTCGAAGCGAAGCGGTACTTAAGTGTTCCCCGGTGAACCTCCGTTAGCTGGGACAGTACCTCTACAGCTAATCCAAGATTGATCAACGCTTTATAAACTAAAGATTTATTGAGATCTAATTGCAATTATTATCTGATAGATTTTGAATTTTAGATTTGATGAATAATATTCTTTCTTTATATTTTCACAAAAAGGTAGCATATGTTGATCTATCTTGTCGATTGTGAGATTCTATAGCATAGATCAATTTATGTCATCTTTTGACCTATACGATTATTCATCATGTTAATTTGAAATATCTTTTGATTGTTTTATTTTTAAATGTTCATTTAATGGATATTTCTTCTTTTGTCTAAAGATGATTGTTTTTCGTATTCGTGACTACTCATTGAATATTATGATCTTGTGATTTCGTCTTTAACTTGTGTAATATTCAATGATTTTGAGCTTTATACTATTATCTTCTTATTCAAGTTACTTACTGTCTATAATAGTAATTCTTTGCAGGGAGAAGTCAAGCAAATTGAATCTCTCTCTCTCAAAGCGTTTCTTTTCTTTAAACCTTACGGTTGTCAGGTGGACACCGTGTTAAGGCCTTTAAAAGGGAAAAAAAATGAACTTTGATAAGAAGTCCTAATATTTTTGAATTAGTTTTCTACTTCTGGAATTATGTCTCTGAAATTTTCAAAATTTTATCTATATTATTAGTTTTGGATATAGCCATGTAAAGGTGGAGTAGTTAATTGTTTCAAGTCAATTAGCCCCTTCACATGCCATATATCTAGAATACACTTTTCTTAGGACATATATCTAGTTTTGTTTATTTGTTCAAATGGATTTATTTATAATTTATGAATTCTATTATGGAAATTGTTTTCGTGATTCAAATCGCCAGCTTTCAGTCTGAGGACTAAATGGACGCATTCGAACATTTACTAAGACAGTTTTTCATAATAAATTTCACATTTTTGAAAAGACTTTTTGATTTCTTTTTGATTTATTGAATCTGTTCGGTACTCAAATGTTATTATTAAAGACAGTTTTCAAAATCTTTTAATTTCTTGAAATATTTCTTTATATATATATTGGAGATACATATTTTGTTTGTTCATCTTTAAGCATTTATTTATTGGATATTTATTTTCTTGCCTAAAGATGATATTTGTTTTAAGTTTGAAATTTTATATGCATTTGATCAAAGGAAAGAAAATATGCATATCTTGGATACCCCTTAGATCTTTTGATTATTTATTTTAACTATTTTATGCATATAAATTACTTTTGAACTATATACGCATATTTTAAGGGGGAGTAAATTAATTGTTTCAATTCCTTTATGCCCTTAATATGTGGTATAACTAGTTCATCATGGACATATACTCTTAAAATATCTTGTTGAGTTATTCATGATATTTGGATTTATATTGGTTTCATGAGAGAATATATGATTATTATATTTTTTATTTATTTTTCATTCTCTCATTCGAATTTCTAAAAGTTATCTTGCCAAATATATTTAATTATCCTTATTTGATTGAGTTTTAAAACTAATTTGGCATTTCTTACTTAGATTTTATCTCAAAATTCATGATTATCTATATTTAGACTGATCATACTTTGCGGGGGAGCATTCAAGTCGACTGAATTTCTCCTTCTCAAGTATTTTGTCTTCATTACCTTCATGTTTATCTAATGGATATACATATATCATGCTAAGGTAATTGAATTCAAATGCATGAACTTTGGTATAGATTTTGCATAGATTCTAGTATACATCTTTTGATTTTTTTTCCAATGATTATACTCTTTATGGAATTGATTCACTAATTTGTATGGGCGAATTATGAATAATATTTTTTTTTCATTGTTAAAAGTATCATTATATTTTTTTTTTGATTCCTTTATATATACTAGATCTGCGAATTTTTATTTATGACCAATGATTGATTCCTACTATATTGATAGATTTTTTTTGTCAAATGACATTCAAAACATATTTCATTTTTTGGATTTCTAGTTGGTATATTATTTATTGATTGATTTGTTTTACCAACTATACTGTGTTGACAAGTTTTAATTCTTTAGTTAAGAAATTTTCTAAACTTGTCGTTTCACTGTTCTCCTAATCCTTGATCATGATTATTTTTTTGTCTTCCTCCTGTACTTATGCTTGAGTTCGTTTTATCTCTTTTTACGGGGGAGCTTAATTTTTTTGATCATGTCAAAGGGGAAGAAATAAGTTTAAGTTAGGCACACAATATTCTAGTAGTATGTGTTTATTAGTGATACATGAATGCATCTCTTGTATATGTTTTAAACTTAAAGGATTTGCCATAATCAAAAAGGGGAAGATTGTTAGCCCAATGATTATATCTTGTTTTTGAATATGGCTAATCAATTAAGTTTAACATAATGACGTCACTAATATTCATGTAATCACTATTATGTTGCTAATTAAACTTAGCATTGTTCTAATATTAGCATTGTCCTAAATGTTCTATAACATATTGTTATGATTGTATCATACTGCATCATATTGTTATGTTTCGTCTAACATATATTTGTAGACATGCAGTAAGCATGATCAAGCCTTGACAAAGCAGGACACATGCAATAGACGGCATTATACAAGGAGTTTTCTCTGAACTGCCCAACGACCTATCCGGGGCCTCGCATCGGGGGTTCCGCTGCCCGGTCAGCGGACAGGGGTCGAGGGGGCAGCGCCCCCAGGGGTTCGGGGGCGAAGCCCCCGAAAGGTATTCAGATTTTCAGATCTGTTTATCTTTGGACGATTGCCGTCAAGGAAAAATGCGTCTTCAATGTTAGGAAAAAGACGTCATCAAAAGGGCTATTGGTTTTCATATTTATTCTGTATTTTTCCTTTTATTGAATCTAGGAAAAATGTGAGATTGATCAGATCGGTACTGGCTCAGGTTTTTCTCAGTCCACAAACAAAAATAAGCCTACATACGTATCCCAAAAATCCACAATTCTAAAAAGCCCAAAACCTATGCAAATTTGGTTTATTCCTTACTGTTCTGAACCAACAGAACTCTGACAGAACTCTGACCGAGTTCGGTCCGAGTTCGGTCGTCCGAGTTCGGCCCGAGTTCGGTCTTGGTTATTTGAATTTTAGTTCCCACCAAATCTGCATCCAACGTTTGTGTGCGAAATCCTAGCATCCGAACTCTGCCCGAGTTCGGTTCCCCAAAAACACTATAAATAGAGTTGAGATTACCATTCATTTCAACAATCCAATTTCATCTCTTCTCTTCTCTATCAAAAGTGTTCTGAGCTTTTACTTTCATATCTAAGCCTTTACGACTCTTAGCCAAGCCAGTACAGTTTCTGTTTAATCTAGAATTTGGTGTTGAAGAGTTGTATCGGAGGTTGTATTCAGAAAACGTTCCAGTTTTTCAATTGCCTTCTGGAGTCGGTCGTGCGCTCAGTCACCAAGCACGGTGTTGTGAAGTCGGTCGTGCACTTGTCACCAAGCACGGTGTTGTAAGAGTTGCAAGCACTCAGTTAAAGCTTGTGTCATAGTGGATTAACATCGAGCAAGAGTACTCCAGACTGGATTAGTCCTCTCAGAGGGATACCAGTATACATCGCTGTGTCACTGAGTTTGAATTCTTGACTCTTACTTTATTGTATTTATTTACTGTCTCCTATTTACTGCCATAGTTATTACTTAAGTTTTTAATTGGTGATTATTTTCCGCTGCACACGCACACACTCTATTCACCCCCCTCTAGAGGTGCTCAACGGTCCTACACTTATCCCCCCCATAGGTGGCTGCCCAAAAATGGTGTGGTGTCCCCTATTTGAATGTCCAAAATATCCCTCCACTAATCTATTTGATTTAAATTAGGAATGAGTTAAAGGTTGAGGTCAATTTAGTCTAGTTTTAAGTCTCTAATTAAACTAAACCTATCCATAAATAATTAGTCTAACTACTAACCAAAATTAATATCATGTGGACTAAAATTAATATCATGTGGGCCATGCCTAACTAGTGTGTGGGTCCCACTAGAGTCAAACTACCCCCCGGGTCCCCGTTTCAAGTCGGATTGAGTTGAAATTCGAACCCGACTCAAATAACCCCAAAACAATATCATAAATAATAAAATAAATTTCAACCCCAAAATAATATCATAAATAATAAAATAAATTTTAAAAATATTCAAAAATATAAAATGACAAAAATATCCCTGTTTCTGAAAACTGGGGGTGACAAGCCGCCATCACGTGGGTTATTTGGAAGAACCGCAACAAATTTAGATACGAGGGTTATCAATATAGCTCCAATCAACTGATCTGGGAGGTTCACAGGCAGATACTCAAGGTTAGCAAACACTACCAGCACGTCCGGGATGGATTCTGGGACTACTTGATCTGCTGACTTTGCCTTTTCGGGTCGAGGTGGCGGTCGTCGAGCGGGAGTTTCACTCCCTGTCCTTTTCTTTTCTGCGTTTTTATTTCGGATGTTGAGCTTACTTGTAAAGACTTCGGCATTTTGCGCCTTTGATATGAATATATGACATGGTGTTATATTATATATATATATATATATATTATATATATATATATATATATATATATATATATATGACATGGTGTTATATATATATATATATATATGCAGCCCCCTTCTTATACGGGAATAACTTACGGGATAAAGTTACGGAATGATTTAAAAGAAACAAATTCTTTACGGATAGAAAAGAAAGAACATACGTGTCTCCCTCTTTCTTAAATTTTTTTAAATATTTTCTAAAGGCAAATATAACAAATAATGTATCTTTCAAAACAAATCTATTTAAATATAAATTATGTACATCTAAATCTTTCCATAAAAATAAATCTAACCTATAATCTATATTTCAAAGGAAATCTAAAAAACAACACATCTTTAAATCTATCTTTAAAAACAAAACTATATTTAAAAATATTAATTTTAATGTTAATATTTATGTTAGTTTTATATTAATTTTATGTTAATATTAAAGGTTATTTTAATATAATATTAAAATTAAAATTAATGTTAATATTAATGTTAATGTTAATGTTAATGTTAATATTAATTTTAATGTTAAGTTTAATATAAATTTTAGTATTAATTTTAATTTTTAATATTAATGTTAAAATTAAAATTAAAATTAACAGTAAAATTAACAGTAAAATTAACATTTTAATTAACAATAACTATTAAAATTAACATTAGCACTAAATTAACATTAAATATTCTTATTAATGTTAATATTAATATAATTAAAATTAAAACTAATATTTTAAAATAGATTTGTTTTGAAAGATAGAATATTATTTAAAACAAATATATCAAATTTTTAAAAATTTACCTCTCTCACTTTAGAAAAGATCATCTCTATTTTAAAAATTAAACTGATGGATAAAATTTGTTTATTTAATACAAAGATAGATTTGTTTTAAAAAAGGGGAAGATTTAAATATTTTAAAGAATAGAAATTTGGAAGAGAAAAATGTATGTTTAGTGTTCCCGTAACTTAATCCCGTACAGGAAGTTTGCTCTCTCTCTCTCTCTCTCTATATATATATATTTTTTTGAGGGTGTCCACTTCTTAATGGTGCTTGGAGGCATGCCTCCAACGGGGCTCGAACCCGCGCCACTGCGCCGGGGTGGTCCACCGTTCCCAACGGGCTACGGCCACGGGGACAAGTTTGCTATATATATATATATATATATATATATATATATATATATATATATATATATATATATATATATATTTTGTTTATATATATATATATATATATATATATATATATATATATAAAATATATATATATATATATATATATATATATATATATATATATATATATATATATATATATATATATATAATATCATGGTTTACCAATATAGGGATATACACATTCACACATGAATGTACACCAACATTCCTCTCTAAAACACACACATTTATAATGTGTATATCCCTATATTGGTAAACCATGATATTATATATATATATATATATATATATATATATATATATATATATATATATATATATATATATATATAATATATATATAATATATATAAATATATATATATATAATTTATTTTATTTTTTTAAAACCAAGGCCCATGGACAATGCCACTCAACCAGCCTTGGCCCAAAGGTCGTGGACAACGCCCCCCAGCCGCCTCCGTGGGAGTTGGGGCTCGAACCCGCGCCCTCACCCCTGGGTGCTAGCGGCCTTACCGGTGCGCCATCGTGCCTCTGGTATATATATATATATATATATATATATATATATATATATATATATATATATATATATATATATATATATATATATATATATATATTGTGTGTGTGTGTGTGTGTGTGTGTGTGTGTGTGTGTGTGTGTGTGTGTCTATATATATATATATATTTTATATATATATATATATATATATATATATATATATATATATATATATTTCAAAAACCCCAGTTTTATTCATAGTAAGGCGCAAAATGCCGAAGTCTTTACAAGTAAGCGCAAAATTAAGACAAAAAAAGAAGGTGACGAGGGGTTGCCACCCGCTCAATAGCAGCATTAGGTGAGCAAAGATTGCTAGAGCCCCTCCTGACAGTGCTTGCAATGTCTGCTAACTTTGTATGTCTTTCGTATAACCTCCCGGATTAGTTGATCTGAAGAATATTGGTGTCCCTCGTATCTGAATTTATTGCAGTTTTTCCAGATGACCCATGTAATGGCGGCTGTAACGATCTAGTGGCCGTGGGAATAGTTGCCCCAAGTGGCAAGAAGATCGTTGTAGCTCCCACCATCCTGTACCAGTCTGCAACATTGAGAAAGCACGTTCCAAACCTGTGTGGCCAGCTCTCTAGAGTGAAGAATGTGGTCGACTATTTTTAATTGTCTCGTCGAGCAGCAATGACACGCAGAAGCTAAGCTGAATCCGATGGTCTTGAGGACATCATCAGAAGGGAGCTTCTTCGAAACGCTCTCCAAATCAGAAAGGACCATTTTTTAGGAATGTATTGCTGCCAAAAGGGTCCGATGATGGGGGATGTCGTGCCAATGTCGCAGACGACCCTTTTAGCAGAAGCTAGAGTGAAAGATCCGTTGTTCGACATAGACCACTACAGAGAGTCGGGTTCCGTCCTGATCTTCAGCCCAGCGATATGAGCACATCGGCTGCCGCCTCTCTGATCCAATCCTGAGCACGCTCCCAGTTCCAATCGCTAGAGCAATCCCACAGATCTCGAATCACGCTGTTAGGGGGGAAGCTGGGAGCTGGTTGAGGAGGTCTTCTCCGAACCAACGTTCGAAAAATAGAGATGATTCGCCAGATCCTAATTGAAGACGGATCAGAGGCTCTGAAAGTCTCCGTCCATACGGGATGCGATGCCAAGATGCGAAGGATCTGCAATTGGAAGTAGGGGCGGACGGATGAATGTGTCTAAAATATCTGGCCTTCATGAACCTGGCCCAGATAGTACGACTCTCTCGGAGCTTCCACCATAATTTCATCTAGCAAGCATCAACCACCTGCGACAGCCTGTAAAATCTGAGTCCTCCCTCATTTGTAGGTCTGGCCAAGGTGTCCTAACTTGCCCAGTGATGCTTATCTTTACCGTCGCTGTGCTCCCAGAAGAAATCAGCGAAGATGTTTTCGATGGTGGAGAGCACCTTCTTAGGGGGGAGCAGGCAGCTAGAGTGTATATGGGAATGGAGGAGAGCATGTGCTTAATCAGAATCATCTTTCCGCCGGGCAAAAGAATCGTATTGTGCCAACCCTCAACTTTTTTCCTTATTTTTCTCAACAGCCCTTCGAAAATGCCCGTATTGGATCGACCGTATACCATAGGGCACCCTAAGTAGGAGAATGGGAGGTAGGCCACGAAAAAGGAAGTAATGTTAGACAGAGAGGAGGAGTATTCTCTGTTGGTCTTGTGGTGGACATACATGAAACTCTTGTTGGGGTTGATGCGCTGGCCTGAGCATATGGCGTATCTTTGCAGCGTGTTGTGAACCTCTTCTACCGATCTGACATCATCGAAAGAGAAGATGAGGATGTCGTCATCATATGCTAGATGGATGATGATCGGGCAGCCGCTGGTGGTGTAAAAATGCTGGTATTGGGGGGATCCTACCATGTTGTTCAGATTTCTGCTCAGCACTTCTAGCGTCGATGATGAAGATGGTGGATGTAAAGGGTCTCCTTGTTTGACATCGAGGCTAGATTTGAAGAATCCTTCCTTTTGGCTGTTTATCATCGTGGAGAACCATGGGTTACTAATCGATCTCCACACGATGTTGGTCTATGTTTCCGAAAATCTGAAATCTCTGAAAACCCAAATCATGAATTGCCAGTCTAGCCTGTCGTACGCCTTCTCCATGTCCAGCTTGATGGCAATGTTCCCTCCCCTAGATGGAAGTTTCATGCAAGTGATCATTTCCTGGGCCAGTAGGATGTTGTCTAAAATGTTTTTGCCATGCACAGTCGCTCTGCTCCTCCGATATGATCATGGGGAGTATCCCCGTAATGCGATTGGCGATAATCTTCGATATGATTTTGTTGGTAAAGGTGCACAAGCTAATGGGGCGGAAGTCTCTGAAGGTCTCAGGGTTATCCTGCTTGGGGATAAGAATACGGTTAGCGCAAAAAATCGTTCTTGGGTACCTAGCTCCTTGGAAAAATGCAACGGCTGCCTCGTGGATGTCAGACTTGATAATGTCCTAGCACGATCTGAAGAATACTCCATTGAATCCGTCTGGTCCTTGTGCACTATGCTCATTCAGGGCCCATACGGCATCTTTGACCTCCTGCTCGGAGGGGAGGAAGCTGTAGCATGATATTTTCTCTATCGTCAATCAGGCGAGGGATTGCCGCTAGTAATCCTGAATCTTTGGAGATAGCTTCCTTAGTGAACAGCTGGGAATAGAAATGAGCAGCAGCCGCTTGGATACCTCGTTGATCTTTTATGATGTGACCGTTCTCGTCCGTAATTTGGTACAGGTTGCTGTTGTCTGCACCCCTTGACACAGGAGTGAAAGTAGCTAGTATTTTTGTCTCCTTTACTGTCCCACGTCAGCCTAGCTTTCTGTTTCCAGAATTTAGCTTCAACTTTCAGTCAAAATTTCAGCAGCGCTCTGGTAAGGTTGAGGAAGGCACGGGTTGCGGGGGATCTGTCGGTCGTGAACCTGATTTCTGTTCGGGTGACGTCGTCCTCAGCCATACGGACAGCCTGGAAAATGTCACCAAAAGCGTTCTTACTCCAAACAGTGAGAGCCTTCCTGGTGGCTTTAAGTTTGTTCGCTACACGGACTAGGGGTTCGAGGGCCTCCTCATTTCTCCAAGAAGTTGCTACTGTGTACTTAAACTGGGGGTGGTGTCTCCAAAGGTCAAGGAAGCAAAAACTTTTCTTGATCCGGTTCGAATTGCTGGTAATCTCAATGTGGAGGGGAGAGTGGTCCGTCTCCGTTGCGTTGAGGTATGAGAGACTGGTGATGATCTCCAGATCTGACCACTTCGAGTTGATGGGGGCACGATCGAGACGGAAATATTACCTTCGGGCGCTATCTTGTATGTTGCACCAGGTGAATGCGCTGCCGACGAACTGAAGGGGAGCTAGGTGTGCATTAAAAATGAAGCTGGTAAAATCTTGGATAGCCGACAAAGGAGGGGGACGTCCTCCCGACTTCTCCTCTTTGCTCGTGACTGCGTTGAAGTCCCCAACATAAAGGTAGGGGAGATTGGGATGATTCGACTGTGTCCTGCAGGTCTTCCCATAACTGTTTGTGTTCGGGGATCTCATAGCTGTCATGAACCATAGATAAGAGAGAACGAGAATGGAGCATGGGGTGTTCCACCCAACACGAGAGGGTCTGCCTCGGGTCGTGAATGATGCCGAGGTTTACGTCGGTAGAGAAGAGGATCCAGATGTCATGGCAGTCAGTGATGGCCGAAGAGAAACCCAACTGCATCTGAATGGTCCTGAGTTTGTTAGGAGGGATTTTAGGTTTGATAATCACTAGGATACTGATTCTGTGCATTCTCTTGAGACTGATTAATCTTCTCAAGGTGGGTTTGTTCGCGAGACCTCTAACATTCCAAGAAAGGATGTTAAGCATTGAGGTTGCTGTGAGGGGAGGGTTTGGTTAGTTTTGAGGCTGACCTAGTGGTCATGGCCTTGGTCTTTTTAGCTTGTCTTTTTCTGGAATTTTTTGGATGTGGTGGCGTCCTTGCTATCTACCTTGTTGATTCTGGTTGTCTCCTGGTTCTCGTGTGTGTGTGTGTGTGTGTGTGTGTGTGTGTATGTGTGTGTATATATATATATATATATATATATATATATATATATATATATATATATATATATATATATATATATATATATATATATATATATAATTTAAGGTAATTGTCATATAAGATTGGGTAAGTATTGGGTTTTACCTTGTGTTAAGGTATTAGGTAACAGGCATAGAGTATGTTATATATATGTTTGGTAAAGGGTTAAGTCATAAGTAATAGGTAAATGTGTGGGTAATGTGATAGGGTATTTGGATAAAAGTTAGGATATTACATTGTAGAGCCTCTGGGTATACTATATAGGTAGTTACATAAGGTATGGCCCGATATAGACTAGAATACCTAGGTATGGCATGGTATGGACCTAAAAACCTAGGAATGACGAAGTTTGACCAAGTTTAGCAAAGTATTGGCCTAGTTTGACCTAGAAAATGACTTATAGACCTAGTATCAAGCTAGTATAGCATGTTTATGATTCCAAAACACAAGTTGACATTGATATTACACATTCAAGTCTTCAAGGCACAGTTTCAGATACTGTTTATACTTCACACCGGATTTTAGGCGAGTACATTCTCTGATAATTTTTTGTTTATGATATCTTCTACATTTCTTGTATTTAGTATAGATATCCTTGATCTCTTGACACATTGGTTACACGAATTGGTATTTTTGGATACCGTCATGAGATGTTATTCCTTGTATATCTTGGTATACCTTGTGCAAGATTTGTTGTTGTTTTTGTGCATTGTATGGACACTGATCCCTGAGGAGATTAGCTAACTTCTCAGCGAATACTATGTCGTACAGTACCATGGTTGGATCCAATATTCCAGTCGGGGGTGGGGATTAGTAGTGTAAATATGTGATCATACTCTCTCATGTTTGTCATTGTTTCCCGTGAGTGTTAATCATACACCGCACGTATAATTAACCAGGCTATAAATCCCCGTACAAGTTCCAAAGTCAATCACATGTTGAAACTAGTGCTCACTCACTTAGACAGTTAATTCCTGATTATTGTACATGATGTTTCCCCTTCTTGTGTTTAATTATAGCTTTCTAAATTTTGCTACATTCATATACATGTTACATTATCTTATATATTCTCTCTATTTACTGTTACATAGTCTTTATCTTTTACTGGAACTGTTATTAGAGGTGTATTTCGCTACAATCCTGACTGGATATATTTTTCCAGATGATTTAGATAATGCCTGCAGTACGTACTACGGCCCACAGGATATAATAGGAGTTAACCAGGAGACAATGATTCAGGAGGGCTTAGCTCCAGCCGAGGAGGCTCTAGCAGTGACTCAGTTAGACTAGATATTAGTACTGGATTTGTCTCTAGCTCTCTGACTCTTGGCATGCTATTATTTGAGACTTATGTATTTGAGATAGTTGACTCTTAGACTCTTATTTTTGGACTTGTGTAATGTTTAGGTTAGACTTCTCCTGAATATTCATATCATGTCTTGATATCATTATCATGCCATTTATCTTCCTTATAGTCATTATGGTTGAGTATGAATATTATCACTATTATCCTCCTTTTGGAGTTAAGATATCGTCGACAGGTTATAATACATATTCATGTTATGTGTTAGTTGGCACAGTAGACCTAGATAGCGTTCTTTTGCCGATGTTGCAGTGTAAGGTAGGCGTTGTCTCGCACTCATGCCCTAACATCGGGTGCGGGTCGTGACACATTTTTTGTTGTAAAACCCCCTAAAATTTGGTAAGTTTAAACTTTTATTAATTCAAATTATATTGTAGAACTTTCCTATCTAGTTTAGTTAGTAATTTAATATATGCTGAAGTTTGGTTGCAATTAATAAAGGAAAAATATTTATAGATAATTGGTGAGTTTTGCGGGAATTTAGAAAATTTTATATAAATTTTTAGTGTTATTGATACCTAAATGGATATACATGTTATATATATAAAAGAGTATATATATGCTTGTATACACAAAAAGTGTGTGTGTGTATATATATATATATATATATATATATATATATATATATATATATATATATATGTGTGTGTGTGTGTGTGTGTGTGTGTGTGTGTGTGTGTGTGTTGTGTGTGTGTGTGTGTGTAATATTATGCAAACCAGAAGCTTGTGCTAATACACACAAGTGTATTACATAAATATACAAAGCAAAAATATAAAATAAAAACCATTGGTTACTGTTCATGTGAACAGTAACCTTATTCGGCTGAGCAACCGCACGGAGAAGCGACAGTTGGCTTGAGATTCAAATTTCAATTCTCCAAATTATTCAACCAAATCTTTCCAAATTTTTTAGATTGATCCTTATTGAATTCTCTATGCAACCGAACTCTCAATCCTAATCTAAACTCACTAGTAATTTTGAATTTAAATCGGATTAAATTCTAGTATATATACTCGCACTACCGGATAGAAACCTGGGAACCCTAAGAAAATTCTTCTGAGATCTCTACGAGACCGACCTAAAGCCTTCGACGAAGCTCCATGATCCTAGGCGAGCCTCCTCGACTACCTACGTGCCACTTCCGACTGCCGCCAACGCTGCTAGGCCGACCGCCCAGGCCACGCTGCTTTAGCCGACTGACCGCCCAGGTAACCCCTTCCTCGTCGCCGTACTTCCTCCATATATGATCATTTTTTATTCGACGAACTGCTCTGTGAAGCCTATATGACCCCCTACAACACCCAATAATTAGTTTTCGGGGGCGATGATCCATTGAGTCGAAAACTCGACTCGAACTTTCCTAAAATACTGCCTTTAGGACTGTTTAAAACAGATTCGGGTACCTCTATTTAGAGGATGTTTTCGGTTAACCCAGCATAGATTTTTCCTAAAACTATTTGAATAATAATTTAGATTACTTATAGCACAGCAAACCTTTCTTGTCAATTAAATTATTATTTACTGTACAGAAAGATTTTCATTTCTGAAGTTGTAAAAAAAATTCAGATTTTTTAAAAACAAAAACTTAGAAACTTTTTCCGATACGACGTGCGCTCCGACAAACCGGGCGATATGGTCACAAACCATATGCATCGAAAGACGCGTATGGATGTTGTCGACGTGTAGGAACTGACAGAACTCGATTTTGTTGCGTGTGTACGATGAACTCAGTGTGTATCCGTCAAGATATCCCCGTATCTGTAGAACCCTAGAGGGGGAGTGAATAGGGAAATAAAATAAAACTAAACACAAGTAGGCTATATCAGTGAAACAAAATAAGAGAGAGTGAGAAAATCAAACACTCGATGTATCCTGGTCTCCTTCCTAGGGCAATCCAGTCCCGAAACTCTCTCCGGCTTAAATCCACTATTGAGTAAATAGTACACACGAGTTTGGATCCGAAGAACTCTCCAACTTCAATACGATTTTGGATCCGAAGAACTCGCCAACTTCTTACACACGAGTTTTCTTACGAAGGCTCGTCAACTTCAAAAGGAAAGGAAAAGAAACTGTTGATCTTCTATAACACTTAAAGATCGAAAAGTACAACTCTTGAATACTCTAGCACTTTTGGATTGGATGACAATTGAAAGCTTGGGTAGAGTAGTAATGGTGGAGCTCTTGGTTGTTGAGAAATTTAAGGCTTAAGTGGATAGCCTTCAATGGAAGGAAGGAATCTATTTATATAGAAAATCAAGAGTGGGTAGCATTTAATGCTCCTGGACATAACCCAGACGGCATGCTGTCGGTATGGACCGGCATACCGTCGGTATTTCGTTCGGAATAGTAACGGTAATAATTATATCCGTTGGGGAGCATTTAATGCTAGTATTTGTCTATTCAAAAATCAAATCAGATGAAGCGGTATACCGTCGTATGAAGCGGTATGCTGTCGGTATACCGATATTTGTCACAGAATATTTTGTGGCTTACAAACCGGTATACCGTCGGTATACTGTTGTATGCCATCGGTATGCCGAAGTTCATCACAGAACATTTTTGTGGCTCACAAAACGGTATACCGTCGGTATACTATAGTATGCCGTCGGTATGCTGAGGTTCGTCACAGAACATTTTGTGGTTCATAAAACGGTATACCGTCGGTATATTGTTGTATGCCGTCGGTATGCCGAAGTTTGTCACAGAACATTTTGTGGCTCAGAAATGGTATACCGTCGGTACACAGCGGTATACCGTCGGTATGCCGTTCTTTAGATATTGATTTTTGACTGAAAAATAGAAGAGCTTTATGTTTGTCATCCAACCTTGGGTGTTTATACAGAAAGATCTAGACCTTGTACAGACTCAAAATCTTGAATCTTTTGAGAGCCGTCTATAAGGAGCCCTGGACTTTTCTTCAGTCTTCT
The DNA here is from genome assembly GCA_029216955.1 of Iris pallida. Lineage (NCBI taxonomy): Eukaryota > Viridiplantae > Streptophyta > Magnoliopsida > Asparagales > Iridaceae > Iris > Iris pallida. The sequence continues at coordinate 15,960 of JANAVB010015574.1, read as the reverse complement.
TTTAGGAACGTCTATAAGGCTTTGATGACTCGGCTTGAATGGACAAAACTTTTTGTAGGAGAGCTTTGAAAGATTATCTGTTAGCTGAAATTCAGAGAAAACTAGACTACGAAGATGCTGTTAATGTTATCAAAATAAACTGTGCCAACAATCTCCCCCATTTTGATAATTGACAAAACAGGAAGATAACATCTTCAGGAAGTGACTCCCCCGTAGGTAGACAACTCCCCCTCAATACATTTTCTCCCCCTTTGTCACTTAATCAAAGATGGAAAAGAAAGAAATATAGCGATAAATAATGAAAGCTTTAAAGAGAACAAAAGCATGCATATATTAGATTTGAAAATAGCAGGGTACATGCCGGATACACCATAAAAAACTGATAAACTCTCCTTAATGAGAGTAACGTAAGACATAGGGAAACAGAAATCGGTCCCCGCAGGACCACACAAAATATAAAACCATAACTAATGGTCTTCGAAGGACCTCAAAAGACAAACACTAAAATGACACCAATATTATTCGACCACAACCAACAGGAGCCCATAACTACTCATCCGCCGGATCATCGTCCTCCCATCCCTGAGTATCATGAAAAGCACCGAAGGGATCCACGCCATCCGGGTACATAAATCCGTAGGCATTGGGGTCAGAGAAGCGGTTCCTTGGTATTGAGGATCGTGAAGGTTAAGATCCAGATAAGCATTACGGTCTTGAAGAGTCCGCTGGATAAGTAAGCATGGTCATGGAAGCGACTCTGGATAAGATTCCCAAGGCCGCGGTGTTGGCCCTCATTTGCTCCTTCGCCTGAGCTATGTGTATGTCAAAATGCTGCTGGGTCAGCGGCATGAAACGGCCGGATGGAGGAGGCACAGAAGATGGCGCTGCAGGAGAAGTGGACGGTGGTTCATGGGAGGATGAGGCACGAGACGCTGATGCACCAGAGGCAGAGCGGGAAATGGCAAGAAAGGAGGGAATGCCGTTCGACTGGCAGAGAGAGAAGTCCACGCCCTTGGCCTCAAGGATAATGGTGATGAAAGTGCTATAGTTGAGGGATTGCTTCCCCGTCGGAAGGACCGAGAAGAAGGCGTTGAGGAGAGTCTTGGGAAACGACCAAGTCTTCTTGGAGTACAGAAAATACATGCAGACGAGTGCGTCATTGGTGATCGTATCGTAGTTGCCGGCCTTGGGGTAGAGAGTGGCAGATGATCCGATGGAGCTCGTAGTAAAAGGGTTCCAACTGCTTGGAGAGGGCCGAATGGCCGGAGGATTGGGTCCGTTGCAGATGATGCCGCAGAACTCTCCAAAGGAGGCTTCGTCAGTAGGATAAAGACCGGCCAAGGTCGAGAGCATCTCCTCGATTTGGTATTTCAAGAATTTCTGTAATATCGCGAGCCATGAGAGGAAAGTGGCGATCATTGACCATGGTCTCGATGGCGTTGTTTTGCAGATCGGGAATGAGGTTGCAGTAGAATAGGCGTACCGTGGCCGGGTCGACTGGCACTTGTCGACAAAAAGATGAGAGGTCGGCCGTCTCAAAGAGTGAGAGATGGTCGGAGAATACATTCCAGTTGATGGCCTTGCCTTTGAAGACGGCGTGGTTGGCAAAATGGTGGAACCAGGCATCGGCAGCTAGGGCGGAGGTAAAATTTTTGGATCATAGGCGCCATTTGGAAGGGGCACCGGAGTGAATGGGTTCGAAACTATGGTGAGCGAGGACGTTTGTGAGTGGCCATTATGGGTGATGGTAGAAGGATGAGGGAGAAGTGATGAAGGATGAAGAGGAGGAAGAAGAAGAAGTTTGGGTTTTTAAAGGAAGAAGAGGAATTTGAAGGAGTTGGAGAGTTTTGAAAATAGGAATGAAGTTATGAATGTAATGAATGAGGAAAGTTTTGAAAATAGGAATGATGAATTTAATTAATGAAGGAAGTGGAAGGGATGGGATGGGAATTAATGAGGGATAGGATGTGATAGGATGGGTAGTTAATGAGATAGGTTTGAAAAAGATATAAAGGAGGTGGAAGATTTGGTGGGGCCCGAGGCAGAGTTGACTGGCTGCGTCCGTGTCAAACGGCATGCCGTCGGCATACCGGTGTATGCCGACGGTATACCGATTATGTGTACAGAAGATAGTTCTGAACACAAATCGGCCTGCCGTCGGTATGCCGCCGTATGCCGGCGGTGTGCCATTTGAGGGGAGCTGAAAGTCAAGACGAATGATGCCTAATTCTTGGCAGAGAAAGACGAAACGATCCTCCGGGAGTGGTTTGGTGAAAATGTCGTCTAATTGATAAGTAGTGTCAATAAAATCAAGGCGAATATCCCCCTTTTGTTGATGGTCACGAAGAAAATGGTGTCTAATCTCAATGTGCTTCGTGCGGAGTGACAAATCATATTTTTGTGAGATTTATCGAGCTAGTATTATCACATTTAATGGAAGTGCAAGTAGAAGAAATACCATAGTCTACAAGTGTTTGTGACATCCAAAAATTTGTGCACAACAGCATCCGCCTCTATATACTCGGCCTCAGTGGTTGAAAGAGCAACAGAGTTTTGTTTCTTACTAAACCACGATACCAAGGATTTTCCAAGGAATTGACATGTGTTGCTAGTGCTTTTTCGGTCAATTTTGCATCCGACAAAATCTGCATCCGAGAAGCCGTGAAGCTCAAAGGATAAAACCAAGCAAATCCAAAGGAATCACACTTATGTGCTGTAAAGCATATTTTTCAATATCTCAAAGACACACACTAAACATAATATCAGGTCGACTAGCAGTTAGATAGAGTAAGCTTCCGATCATACCTCGATACTTCCGAATGTCGACTAAGATACCAACTTCATCATTATCAAGTTTTGTCGCTGTTGCCATAGGAGTCCTCATTGATTTGGATGAGTCAAGTTCGAAGCGTTTGAGGAGATCCTTTATATATTTGGCTTTATTGATGAAGGTTCCTTTGGGTCCTTGTTTGATTTGCAAGCCCAAAATGAAGGATAGTTCTCCCATCATGCTCATTTCAAATTCATCCTGCATTACTTTAGCAAATTCTACAAAGTGCATTGTTAGTGGAAGCAAAGATAATGTCATCGACATAAATTTGTACTACAAAAGTGTGCCATTAAGGAATTTGATAAAAAGTGTGGTGTCGACTTTGCCCATAGAAAAGTTGTGAGATATAAGGAAGGAACTAAGGCGCTCATACCAAGCACGAGGAGCTTGTTTGAGGCCATAAAGGGCTTTGTGTAGTTTGAAGACATGATGAGGAAATTGAAAATCTTCAAAGCCAGGAGGTTGCTTAACATAAACTTCCTCTTTAATAATGCCATTTAGAAAAGCACTTTTAACATCCATTTGAAAAAGTTTGAAATCATTAAAGCAAGCAAAAGCACATAGCATGCGAATGGATTCAAGACGAGCAACCGGAGCATAGGTTTCATCGTAGTCAATGCCTTCCTCTTGGTTATAGCCTTGAGTAACCAATCGGACTTTGTTACGAGTGACTAACCCATCTTCATTAAGTTTATTACGAAACACCTATTTAGTTCCAATAATTAGGTGTTGTTAGGTTTAGGGACAAGTTCCTAAACCTTGTTTCTCTCAAATTGATTTAGCTCTTCTTGCATCGCTATCATCCAAAATTTATCATGAAAAGAATCATTAATATTTTTAGGCTCTATTTGAGAAATAAAAGCCACGTTTGCACAAAGATCACGTGTGGAGGATCTAGTACTAACACGAGATGAAGGATCACCAATGATAAGCTCCTTAGGATGATTAGGGACAAATCTCCATTCCTTTGGGAGGTCCTCTTGAGGAGGCTCGAGTGGTGGAGAATCTTTGGTTGGAGGGGTCACTATTTCATCGTTAGATAAAGAAGGACGAGGATCTCTAATAGAAAAGTTCTCCAAACCAAAAGAGATGTCATCAATATCATCGGATGAGGAGGATGTAGAAGAGCTAAGTTCATCAAAAGAGATATTAATTGACTCTTCGACAACGAGACTTCTTTTATTAAAGACACGAAAACCTTTACTATGTATTGAGTAGCCAAAGAAAATACCTTCATAAGCTTTTTCTTCAAACTTGCCAACGTTGTCCGTGGTATTCAAAATAAAACATTTGCATCCGAAAACTTTAAAATACTCAATACAGGGAATTTTGTCAAACCAAAGCTCATAAGGAGTCTTTTTAGAAATAGGTCTAATCAAGATCCTAATTATAACATGACATGCCGTATTTACGGCTTCCGCCCAAAAGTATTGAGGAAGCTTATATTGGTTTAACATAACCCGGGCCATATCGCCAAGGGTTCTATTCTTTATTTCCACAAAACCATTTTGTTGAGAGTCCGAGGGCAAGCAAAATCATGACCAAAACCATTCTTTTCACAAATTTTTTAAAATTGGCATTGTTAAATTCTCCTCTATGATCACTTCTAATCTTGTTAATAGAAATGTCTTTCTCATTTTGAACACGTTTACAAAAGGCAACAAATTCACCAAAAGTATCACTTTTACTAGCAAGAAAAATGACCCAAGTAAATCTCGAAAAATCATCAACCAAAACAAAAGCATAAAGTTTGCCTCCAAGACTAGCTACTCTACTTGGACCAAATAAATCCATATGAATAAGTTGAAGTGGTCTAGTAGTACTCACAGAGTTGATGGATTTGAAGGATGACTTGGTCAACTACTTTTCTCACATTCTTCACATACCATATCCTTTTTGAAGGAGATACTTGGAAGTCCTCGTACAAGCTTCTTGGTTCAAGACGGGAGATGGTATCCATGTTGGCGTGTCCGAGCCTCATGTGCCAAAGCCAACTTTCATCGTTCTTTACGACTAAGCACCTGTCATTGTTAGTACCTTCAACAAGATAGAGAACATAGATATATTTTCTAATGCCTTCATGCACTGTAGATCCACAAGTGCTATCGGTAATGAAGCATTTGAGTTTAACAAACTTAATATCATAACCATTATCTGTAAGATGACTAATACTGAGAAGGTTGTGTTTAAGATTTGTAACAAGACAAATATTCTTAATACAAGGATAAAGAGGGGAACCAATATTACCATTTCCTATGATGTGGCCTTTTAGATTGTTACCAAAGGATACATGTCCTTCTTTCTTCATCGATAGCGTTGTAAAAAGTGAAGCATCACCGGTCATGTGCCGTGAGCAACCGCTATCGAGGATCCACTTGCTTCTAGCATGAGAAGGATTCTTCACCTACAACATAAGTTGAAGATGAACATTTTGGTACCCATGATTGTTTAGGTCCTTGATTGTTAGTCTTAGGAACCCATTTAAAAACTTTTATCAACTTGTTTCCTTGTTTGACAATAATTAGAAGTATGTCCAAGTAGACCACAATAGTTGCACATCATGGAAGATTTAGAAGAGAATGTGTGAGTGTTATGCACATGTGGAGCTTTAGTGCAAGGAGTTCTATCATGAGTGTTATGGTGATGATAATAAATGTGAGGTGTTCTTCTTAACAAAGGGTCCTTTCCTTGTGTTAGGATAGGACCTATGTGTAGTGTTTTTGTTCATGTAAGACTTGTAACTAGCATTGTGATGAGTGTAGGCGTGTCTTGGAGCAATGTGCGAGCAGTGTTTTTATCAACCAGTTTCTTACCCTGCACAAGAAGATCATTATACTTATTAGAAGTATCATATTCTCTTCTATTTGCAGCTTGAACTTTATGCATAGCAAAATCATAAGCCCTTCTGAGGGATTGTGTAAAACCCCTAAAATTTCTACTATTTTTTTATTAAATTTAGTACTGATTTAAAATTTTTGTAATATACGTCGCGTAGTCGTATTACGTCGCGCACGACCTTTTATTTCTTTTTTCGAATTTGCTCGACGAGTGCGAATATGTGCGAGCGTACATATTTTAGAAAAACAAATTTTCTATTTTATTACACTTTCAAAATATTATATAGAATTATTATTCTTGCTATAAAAAGTCTATTGTTTTTAGCAGTTATTAATAATAAATAATATTCTTCGTGCAAAAATATTTATTTCATAAATATTTTATTAAGTTTATTTTTAAATAATAAGGTATTTTCGAAATTATTGTGGCGATTTAAACCTTGATTTGAAATTTTGGATTTATTTAAATAGTTAAGTATTTGAAATTTGATTTATCATATTCGATTTTAAACTAAAATTTAATTTGATTTAAATTAGATATGGATTTGGATTTGGATTTGATTGCTTTTAAATTAAATTAGGAAATATCTAAATTGGGTTTTAAGGGATCCTAATTCTTATCCAATTGGAATTCCCACATCCTATAAATAGGCAGGTACTCCTCCAACTTTTTATTAATTCCCCCATAATTTTCTCACCACAAATGTGCGTGCATCGTGTCCGTGTTCCCCGTCCAATCTTATTCCATTATTTTATATGTACATTATTTATCTCCTTCTCCGTGTCGGACACACCCGACATAAATAAATTCCTAACAATAATCCTATCCCTAACCACCATCCAAATCCCGACCTTCGACATCCTCATCACATCCCTATCACCACCGCACACCCGACCTCGATCACCGCCGAACCCGTCGACCCACTGTCATCACCACCGCCAACCTACCGAAACCCGACCCCCGGCCGCAGTCACCACTGCCATGGCCGCGAACACCAAGCCAACACAGGTCACCCATGACCCTAGGTCCCGTACCCCGTCACCACCGTAGCCACCACGGCAACCGCCGCGGCCGACTTCACAATTCAAAACCCAAATGAAGGAAAACAAAAAGAATAGAAAAACCCTTTACCTCCGCCGTCGCATCGGCCATGCCCCTCCCGGCAGCACCTATCTCGTCGACGCCAGGACCCGAGCCCTCTTTAGTAACACTTCACCTCTCCGCAGCTAGCCGCCGTCCCCGCGTCCAGTAGGAACCAGCTGCCGCTCCGCCAAACACCTAGCCGTCCGCCGAACTCCGACCATCTTAGCCCGACTCTGCTTCGACGCCGCGCTGTCTCCCTCCAGTCGCATCGCCTCGCCACGGCAACGCCGACCGACCCTTCCGCCTCTGCCGCCACTAGCATCACCTCCACCCTCTCCAAGTTCTCCGCCGCCGCCTCCGGCGCAGCGCCCACCGCGCGAGCCGGCAACACCCCACCGGAAACCCCCTTCCTCTCCCGCTCTCCTCTCGCCGGATCTCTCGAACTCCGCGCCCGCCTCCACCTCTTCGCGCGCGCGACGCCGCGGATCCCTCCGGCCGACTTCCCTCCGCCTTCACCACTGCCCTCCGCCTACGCCTCCGCCACCTTGCACCGCTCCCTCCGCTCTTCCGCCCTAGGTCGGGACTGGAGTAGCCACCCACGCTGCGTAGACCGAGCGCCGTGAGCCGACCCTCTCTGCCAGATCCGCACCGCGACCTCCTCGCCGCGCTTTGGCCGCGCCCGCCTGCCGACGACTCCCCAAACCCCCCGCCGACGAGCGCGCCACTCCGCCACCCGATCTGTCCCCAGCCCCCGTCTTCCTCTTCCCGCGACTTCTTCTTCTTCCCTCTCTCTCTTCCGTACATAACCCCACACTCTGAAATGTGTTCTCTCTCTTCTTCTTCACCACAGTTGCTTTATTTCCTCTACTCCTTGTGAGTGAGCAGATATCGGTTTAAGAGTAGTCAATATTATTATTATTATTATATTTTACTCTTCCCTCTTATTTTTTTATTTTATTTTTATTCTTTTTGGTTAATTTCTTTCTGTTGCTTTTCCTTGTTTCATTATGTTCAGTATAGTTTCATCCTCCCTTAGGAAAGAGATACTTATTATTATTATATTTATTATTTGCTTAATATATATATATATATATATATATATATATATATATATATATATATATATAGTTTTAAGTTGGCCTTACTTGTAATGTCAAACTAGGTCTTGATTATATAAACTATATTATTGTATGGTATTCAAAATTTAGCCTTTGACCAAAAGAATTTATTTGACAAAATTTTAGTTTATCCTAAAAAGGGTTTTCTAGTACGTTTTATTTCATACAAGTAGTTTCTAATTTATGAAAAGATTCTAAATATTTTTCAGGTAATTATCTAAAGTATTTTAACTAATATATAGTTTTCTACCTAACGATATTATTCTACAAAACTTAGAGCATTTTCAGCCGAAATGAATTTTAAGCACCATCATATATTTTTATAATATTATAAATATTTTTCCTAAAAGTATATGTATCAAACTACTCAAATCACTTCAATTATCATCCTGTCCAGAACACATCCCACTATTCCTATTTCCTTGCCAATTCTATCGTTCTAGTCAATTTGACCGTTCTGGACCCAGTAGAACGTCCGTGCCACTATCAAGGTCCCCATGCATAGTTGTTGCACCGAAGTCATAATCCATGCCACATTGATCATTGCAGTACACCAGGCGTCCTACCAGGCAAGACACCTTGCCATTTGCTGTTTATTTATTTTAGCTCATATTTCATGCATTATTTATTTTCTTTATGCAAAATAAACTGTGATACATGGCATAACCTGTTAGAACTTACTGTTCATTTATATTTCCTGCTGTGTATTATTTTTCTTATAAATTAAACCTAGATTTAAGGGACCACCTTGTGTGTTGCATTCATTGGCCTTGACACGTTATACCACGAAGTTGTGTCGCATGTAGAACACGAAGTGCGTGATTGACTGGCCACCATGCGTACAAGCCGTGCGATAGGAATAACCGCTAATAGAGATTGCATGCTAGTTGACTTAGCGGTTATAGTGGTTTTGTGTTGTGATACAACACAGTAGGCATTGGGCGGGGAGGACAATTCCTTAGCGTATGGGCTTCGATGCACTTTCTTGTGACCCGGACTCTCCGCTGGAGATACGGGGTTGATGACCCATGATTACTGACGGCCACTGACGATTCTGCGAACGTCATGCTCTTACTGATGGGGCCTCTGGTGCCCAAGGGGGGGACTATGCCGATCCTATTCAGCCAGGGCCCATGCTAGGATTGTTCTTAACTATATTTCACTTAGAACGGTAGGCTACCTTTATCCGTTAGGTACGAGTACTTTTGGTTTGGGTACTTGTATCTGACCGTGGCTTGAACAATAACTTATCGCGAATTAGTTCGTCACATCTTGTCCTTGTTTGGTTGTAGGTGTGACTTACTACTTCGATGAGAAGGTATTGAACCTTGTTGGGGTCCGATACCATATTGGATTCATGACATGGAAAGATACGTCACCGTGAATTAGTTTACCATCTCCTGTCCTTGTTTGGTTGGGGGATGGTACGCTCGTTCAATAGGTGTGTATTGGACCATGTTATAATTCAATTTACTTATTTATTTGAGAATATTTATTCAGTTTATATGGCATATATTATGTGTCTTGTTACGTCCCTCTGAGGACCTGGTTATCTCTCCAGGTGTGTGTGCTATTCTTTCGCAGGTGCTCTAGCTCTAGCCGTGTTCATCGCTATTTCTTCGAGGATGATTGCATTTGGATCGTCTTCGCTTCGCTCGTCAAATTCTTTCTTTTGTTATGTATTTCTTTACTCATGTATTTTCCCTTTACTTGTTGGTAGTGGATTTGTCTCCGCCCAACATATTGTATCAAGACAATTTCATAGTTGATTATATGAGATCTTTATTTCATTTATTTTGTGGATGAGATTAGTTATGGTTCTACTGCATTTTATAGCTTATGTATTCATACGAGGGTTCCATATATTGGAGTATACTTCGTATGAATACAGCTGGCATGTCTACGTTCCTAGTCCTACGTATTTTGGGACTGGGGCGTTACATGTTTTTGTGGTGGCCCATGCAGGTCAGATAAATTGTTTGGTTACTTTACCGTACCAAGCAAGCCTGCAATAGGATTAGAAGTCTAGAATCTCATCCACATACTTGACCACTTTCTTCAATCTACCGTTTGACTCATCGATTGCATCTTGCTTGATTCCTACTATCATTATCCTTATCTTCCCTTCGTGCTTGCTAGAGATTGACCCTACTAGTTAGTTGTCCCAAAACACCATTTAGTTTAATTCTTTAAGTTGGGTAGAATACCTTATGAACTAGCAACCCCTTTGACCTAGTGATCTATATTAGCAAGCTTATTTGGATCCTAGAACCTAGGACCTAACCCGTCTAGCTAACCAAGGACTTGGACAAGAAGACTATAGACGACTGTATGACTTAGAATCATTCTACCTTCTTTAAATCTTAATCTCTCGTACCTATGTATTTACCGTTTTGACTAATGATGCTAATGTAGCCTAGTTTTTGCAAGCTTATTCTTTTATCAAAGCTTGTTTCAAGACATATGTTATTTGGGCATGTCCACTAACATATGGTCTAATCAGAACCGGTGCATGATGGTCTGATCAACCAAGTGCACTTTGGTTCGCTTTTATCTATCGTTCTACGTGGGTGGGGACATAGCTAAACTTGTCCTCTAAAATCCCATCCACGACTGCCTTGACAATTATTTTGAATTATTCGGTCGCCTTTGAACCACGTATTCATATTCGATAACGCCTCCTTCGAACTCCATATTGCTTTCGCCTTCACTATTTTAGAAGGACGAGGGCCTTATTCTAGAACTTCCTCTAGCTTCCTATCGATTACGACCATACCGTATTATTTTTCTATGATCTAGATCGCGATTTCTTACGGCATGATTTTGTTATCGATTGTTCCTCATCGATACCCCCTTGTGTCTTCTCACCCCCCTCCAAATTCTTAATTTCGAGGACGAAATTCTTTTAAGTTGGGTAGGATATAAAACCCCTAAAATTTTACTATTTTTTTATTAAATTTAGTACTGATTTAAAATTTTTGTAATATACGTCGCGTAGTCGTATTATACGTCGCGCACGACCTTTTATTTCTTTTTTCGAATTTGCTCGACGAGTGCGAATATGTGCAAGCGTACATATTTTAGAAAAACAATTTTTCTATTTTATTACACTTTCAAAATATTATATAGAATTATTATTCTTGCTATAAAAAGTCTATTATTTTTAGCAGTTATTAATAATAAATATATTCTTCGTGCAAAAATATTTATTTCATAAATATTTTATTAAGTTTATTTTTAAATATAAGGTATTTTTGAAATTATTATAATAGTATTTTTGGAAAAGTATTTCGAAATTATTGTGGCGATTTAAACCTTGATTTGAAATTTTGGATTTATTTAAATAGTTAAGTATTTGAAATTTGATTTATCCTATTCGATTTTAGACTAAAATTTAATTTGATTTAAATTAGATATGGATTTGGATTTGGATTTGATTGCTTTTAAATTAAATTAGGAAATATCTAAATTGGGTTTTAAGGGATCCTAATTCTTATCCAATTGGGAATTCCCACATCCTATAAACAGGCAGGTACTCCTCCAACTTTTTATTAATTCCCCCACAATTTTCTCCACCACAAATGTGCGTGCATCGTGTCCGTGTTCCCCGTCCAATCTTATTCCATTATTTTACATGTACATTATTTATCTCCTTCTCCGTGTCGGACACACCCCGACATAAATAAATTCCTAACAATAATCCTATCCCTAACCACCATCCAAATCCCGACCTTCGACATCCTCATCACATCCCTGTCACCACCGCACACCCGACCTCGATCACCCGCCGAACCCGTCGACCCCACGTCATCACCACCGCCAACCTACCGGAAACCCGACCCCCGGCCGAGTCACCACTGCCATGGCCGGCGAACACCAAGCCAACACAGGTCACCCATGACCCATAGGTCCCGTACCCCGTCACCACCGTAGCCACCACGGCAACCGCCGCGGCCGACTTCACAACTCAAAACCCCAAATGAAGGAAAACAAAAAGAATAGGAAAAACCCTTTACCTCCGCCGTCGCATCGGCCATGCCCCTCACCGGCAGCACCTATCTCGTCGACGCCAGGACCCGAGCCCTCTTTAATAACACTTCACCTCTCCGCGAGCTAGCCGCCGTCCCCGCGTCCAGCAGGAACCCAGCCACCGGCTCCGCCAAACCCGACCTAGCCGTCCGCCGAACTCCGGCCATCTTAGCCCGACTCCGCTTCGACGCGTGCTGTCTCCCTCCAGCCGCGTCGCCCCGCCACCGGCAACGCCGACCGACCCTTCCGCCTCCGCCGCCGCTAGCATCACCTCCACCCTCTCCAAGTTCCGCCGCCGCCTCCTCAGGCGCAGCGCCCACCGCGCGAGCCGGCAACACCCCACCGGAAACCCCCTTCCTCTTCCGCTCTCCTCCTCTCGCCGGATCTTTCGAACTCCGCCGCCGCCTCCACCTCTTCGCGCACGACGCCGCGCATCCCTCCGGCCGACTTCCCTTCGCCTTCACCACTGCCCTCCGCCTACGCCTCCGCCTCCTTACGCCGCTCCCTCCGCCTCTTCCGTCCTAGGTCGGGACCGGAGTAGCCGCCCATGCTGCGCAGACCGAGCGCCGTGAGCCGACCCTCTCCGCCAGATCCGCACCGCGACCTCCTCGCCGCGCTTTGGCCGCGCCCGCCCGCCGACGACTTCCCAAACCCCCGCCGGCGAGCGCGCCACTCCGCCACACCCGATCTGTCCCCAGCCCCCGTCTTCCTCTTCCCGCGACTTCTTCTTCTTCCCTCTCTCTCTCTTCCGTACATAACCCCACACTCTGAAATGTGTTCTCTCTCTTCTTCTTCCACAGTTGCTTTATTTCCTCTACTCCTTGGTTAGGAGTGAGCAGATATCGGTTTAAGAGTAGTCAATATTATTATTATTATATTTTACTCTTCCTCTTATTTTTATTATTTTATTTTTATTCTTTTTGATTGATTTCTTTCTGTTGCTTTTCCTTGTTTCATTATGTTCAGTATAGTTTCATCCTCCCTTAGGAAAGAGATACTTATTATTATTATTATATTTATTATTATTATTATTATATTTATTATTTGCCTTATATATATATATATATATATAGTTTTAAGTTGGCCTTAGTTGTAATGTCAAACTAGGTCTTGGATTATATAAACTATATTATTGTATGGTATTCAAAATTTAGGCTTTGACCAAAAGAATTTATTTGACAAAATTTTAGTTTATCCTAAAAAGGGTTTTCTAGTACGTTTTATTTCATACAAGTAGTTTCTAATTTATGAAAAGATTCTAAATATTTTTCAGGTAATTATCTAAAGTATTTTTAACTAATACGATATTCTTTTCTACCTAACGATATTATTCTACAAAACTTAGAGCATTTTCAGCCGGAAATGAATTTTAAGCACCATCATATATTTTTATAATATTATAAATATTTTTTCTAAAAGTATATGTATCAAACTACTCAAATCACTTAATTATCATCCTGTCCAGAACACGTCCCACTATTCCTATTTCCTTGCCAATTCTATCGTTTCTAGTCAATTTGACCGTTCTGGACCCAGTAGAACTGTCCGTGCCACTATCTGAGGTCCCCATGCATAGTTGTTGCACCGAAGTCATAATCCGTGCCACATTGATCATTGTAGTACACCAGGCGTCCTACCAGGCAAGACACCTTGCCGTTTGCTGTTTATTTATTTTAGCTCATATTTCATGCATTATTTATTTCTTTATGCAAAATAAACTGTGATACATGGCATAACCTGTTAGAACTTACTGTTTATTTATATTTCCTGCTGTGTATTATTTTTCTTACAAATTAAACCTAGATTTAAGGGACCACCTTGTGTTTGCATTCATTGGCCTTGACACGTTATACCACGAGTTGTGTGTCGCATGTAGAACACGGAAGTGCGTGATTGGCTGGCCACCAATGCGTACAAGCCGTACGATAGGAATAACCGCTAATAGAGATTGCATGCTAGTTGACTTAGCGGTTATAGTGGTTTTGTGTTGGGATACAACACAGTAGGCATTGGGCGGGGAGTACAATTCCTTAGTGTATGGGCTTCGATGTACTTTCTCTTGTGACCCGGACTCTCCGCTGGAGATACGGGGTTGATGACCCATGATTACTGACGGCCACTGACGATTCTGCGGAACGTCATGCTCTTACTGATGGGGCCTCTGGTGCCCAGGGGGGGGACTATGCCGATCCTATTCAGCCAGGGCCCATGCGTAGGAAGGATTTTTCTTAACTATATTTCACTTAGAACGGTAGGCTACCTTTATCCGTTAGGTACGAGTACTTTTGGTTTGGATACTTATATCTGATCGTGCTTGGAACAATAACTTGTCGCGAATTAGTTCGTCACATCTTGTCCTTGTTTGGTTGTAGGTGTGACTTACTACTTCGATGAGAAGGTATTGAACCTTGTTGGGGTCCGGATACCATATTGGATTCATGACATGGAAAGATACGTCACCGTGAATTAGTTTACCATCTCTGTCCTTGTTTGGTTGGGGGGATGGTACGCTCGTTCAATAGGTGTATTGGACCATGTTATAATTCAATTGACTTATTTATTTGAGCAATATTTATTCAGTTTATATGGCATGATATTATGTGTCTTGTTACGTCCCTCTGGACCTGGTTATCTCTCCAGGTGTGTGTGCTATTGTCTTTCGCAGGTGCTCTAGCTCTAGCCGTGTTCATCGCTATTTCTTCGAGGATGATTGCATTTGGATCGTCTTCGCTTCGCTCGCCAAATTCTTTCTTTTGTTATGTATTTCTTTACTCATTATTTTCCCTTTACTTGTTGGTAGTGGATTTGTCTCCGCCCAACATATTGTATCAAGACAATTTCATAGTTGATTATATGAGATCTTTATTTCATTTATTTTGGTGGATGAGATTAGTTATGGTTCTACTGTATTTTACAGCTTATGTATTCATACGAGGGTTCCATATATTGGAGTATACTTCGTATGAATACAACTGGCATGTCTACGTTCCTAGTCCTACGTATTTTGGGACTGGGGCGTTACAGATTGAAACTCATCATCTTTTTCTCAATGATGACTTGAGATTCTTGTAACTTGAGTCGCAAAATTCTATCTCATCCGTGTCAGAGGCAGGAGATTTTCCTTTTACATCAATAATGATATTGGAGAGTCTCTTTACTTCTAGTTTGAATGCCTCAACCTCTTTTAGAGATTTCTTGTACTTATTTCTAACACCTTTGTGTTCCTCGTGTAGTTCAAGAATGGCATTTTCTAAGTCATCATAAGAGAGAGTATTCAAAGAGAGACCATCGAGTACCTCATCGGTTGCTATGAGACAAACATTTGCATTGTGTTTGCATTCTTTGTCGTTGTCTGAATCGCTAGCATCACTTTCACACCAGATGCTGGTGTTGGCATATTTTCTGGAGGAAGAGCTTCCTTTTTTAGACTTCGTACTTACTGGAGTCTTTTCTTGTCATAGGGCAATCTCTCTTGATGTGTCCGGTTCTCCTGCATTGGTAGCAAGCAGGATCTTCATCGTTGTCTCGTCTAAAGTGGTTTGCTTTATTGAACTTGAGGAACTTTCAGAAATGCTTTGCTGTGAGAGCTATTTCTTCATCATCATCCGACTCGTTATCGTCGGAGCTATCCTTTGAGTAGGATTTTGTAACTTTAGAGACAGAGACTTCTCCTTTTCTTTGGCCTTCTCCTTCTCCTTTTCTTATGGATGATTCCTTTGATCTTTCATGTCAAGTTCATGAGTCATAAGCTTCCCCATAAGGGTCTCAAGGTTCATGGTTGTCAAGTCGTTCCCTTCAATGATGGCGATAGCTTTAGGACTCCATCCTTTAGTCAATCCTCTGAGAATTTTCCTGATCTTTTCATGAGCAGGATATTCCTTACGAAGAGAAGAGAAAGGGTTAATGATATCACCAAACGAGTAAACATGCAAGTAATAGACTCATCTTGTTTCATCTTAAAAGATTCATATTCTTGTGTGAGTCTAATAATCTTTGATTCCTTTACTTGTGATGTTCCCTCGTGAGTGACTTCTAGCAACTTCCAAATTTCATTTGAAGTCT
>JANAVB010015573.1:0-69440 GCA_029216955.1 Iris pallida | reverse complement strand
AAAATTGGCATGAATCTGACATGCTTTACACCGTCTGGCATATATCCACAACATCTGCTATTATAGAAGGCCAATAATACCCTATTCTTCGAATATGGTCCTGTAATTCAGACCTGGTTGATGAGCATCGCAGACACCATCCTGAGCTTCAAGAAGTGTTTGCATGCTTCACTCTCAGAGAGACAACGCAGCAAAAGTCCGTCATAAGAACGACGATATAACATATACAAAGAAGAATCGTAGTAGAATCGAAATGATCGTCTCTTGATTGATGCCGCTTCTTTTGGATTTTCAGGTAAAATCTCATGAACCGTATAATCAATGAATGGACTTCTCCAATCCCTTTGCTGAGAACTTAATTCTGTAATATAACTCTGTTCGGTATGCAAATTATTTTTGACACAGAATAAGTCTCGATCCAACAAAGTAATGGTATTTTGTCTGCTAATGGAACAGCTAAGTCTGCAGCTAAACTAGCAAGAGCATCAGCTTCCAAATTTTGAGAACGTGGTACGAATTCAATGAAGAACCCTTTGAATGAAAAGGCCAATTCGATTACCACTTGATGATAGGGAATAAGGTCAGGATTTATGACTTCATATGTCCCTCTGACCTGATTAACAATCAGTTGAGAGTCTCTATAAGCTTCCAAGAACTCAATGTCTAATTGTTTTGCTACTTGAAGACCAATTAGTAGAGCATTATATTCTGCCACATTGTTGGAGCATGGTTCATTAAGAGAATAAGCACGGTACATAACTATTTTATCATGAGAGACCAAGACGATGCCTACTCCGGAGACAATATTGCCTTTAGGTCCAACCGTGATGCTCCATCAAAGTATAGTTGCCAAATGTCATCCGTAAAATCATGTTGCAATCCACGACTTCATCTAGAATGTCCTCATATAGCGTAGATGTTTCAGGTATAGGGTGAGCTGCTAAGAAATCAGCTAATGCTTGACCCTTCACTGATTTTTGTGGTACATAGACCATATCGTACGGAGTAAGCAACACTGCCCAGGTGGCTAACCTGGAGTTAAGAATGCTTGGTTTTCTCATCAATACCCGAATAGGATTTATTCTGGATATGACATGAATAGTTTGTCCTGACACGTAATGTCGTGTCTTTTGAATAGCAAAAACCAAGGCCAGACATTCTTTCTCCATAGGAGTATACCTGTGTTCAGCTCCAACCATCATTCGGCTAAGATAATAAATTGCCTGTTCATGACCCTTATCACTTTTCTATGTAAGAGAGCACAAGCGAATGATCTAAGGCTCGAACATAGAGCAAAATGGTCTTCCCACCACTGGAGGTACCAAGACAGGTGGATTTGTATGGTATGCTTGATGTCATTGAAGGCTTTTTGACATGCTTCATCCCAAACAAATGATACACCTTTCTTTAATAAACGGAAGAAAGGTTGACATCTCCCAGAAAGATTGGACATAAATCTTCTAACACCCACTTTTCTAAAATGAGGGTAATTTTGAACTTTTATAATTTTGATTAATCGATAATAAGATTTAACTCATGTTGTAATTTTTGGTAATTTTTTAAACAATTTAAAACTATTAAAATGTTGAATTATGATTTTGATGGTTAACTAGTTAATTCCTAGTTTTGCTAAGCTTAGAGACTAACCATGGGGACCTAACCATGTGATTAGAATGACTATTTACAACTTTTTAGGCTAAGGGTATTTTGGTCATTTTGTGACTTTTGAATTATTAGGATTTTAATTAATTGGTGAATTTTAGATTATTTTAATAATAATTAAATTGATGTATTATGATTTTGGTCATTTTTTATATTTTAATATTTTGGGAAAATTTTATATTTTAATATTGTTTTTATTGGATTTGTTAGTCGGGTTTGAGTTTCTCGTTTCGACTTGTATTATGACCCGGATAGCTTGAACTCTAGATGGGACCCAATATTAAGTTAAACATAGCTCACAAGACCCAACATTTAAGTTAGTTAATTAAACTAATTTTTATCATGTTAGAATGGTTAAGTTAGAGACTCAAAACTAGATCATTTTGACCCCAAACTTGAACCTAGTCTAGACTTAACCATATGAGACAAGAGATGGGCAATTAGGACATTTACCATTAGCCCTAATAGACTCTTTATGGCAGCCACCTTTAGGAGAGAATGACTCATTTCATTCATTACAATCTTGCCTCTTTTATTTTCCTTTTGTTCTTCCCCAATTTTAGAGAGCCTTCCCATTGATTTGATCTCCAAATCAAATCATTCCTTCACCAAACCTTCCCTCAATTATTTCCATTATCCAAGGGAAGGGTGCTACCAAGGATTGGAAGAGGAGTACAAGGAGGAGTGTCCACTTTGAGGGATCTTTGTATCGGAGCCGTGTCCTAATGGATTTCATTGGAATTCCACTCCCAATAGGTAAAACCCTCTAAATCGATTTCCTTTGCATATAAATTAGTTTTGAATCCGTAGGATCCATTTTCATGCATGTGTCCCATTTAGATTCAAATTTGAGGCCATTTGGAGCTCTCTTGAGGATTTTTGATATGTGTCTTGTGTCCTACTTGATAGATCCCAAATTAGGACACCCCATGTGTATGTATGTATGATAATAGTTTAAATAGATATTTAAATTCAGTTTTAGAATGGTTAGAGAGTGGATTGATCTTAGTTAGGATAGTTAGAATGAGTTTCATTTGGATACCTATGTATGTATCCAAGTATCTTGGCCTATATGTGTTCTTTTGTCAAATTCGTCATAATTTTATCCACGTTTTTATAACCAAAGCAACTTAGAAATGTCATAACTTTTAGCTTAGAACTCCGATTTATCTCCCATTTTTTTAAAAGAACTGTATCGAAGTTATATTTCCAAATATATTTTAATAAGCCAAATTCTTTCTGTAACTTTCTGTAGAATTATTTGAGTGTCAGCTATACGAAAGACGAACGTGTTTCGGTATTTTCGCAATTTCGGGAGCTTAGGACATGAAAATACGATCCGTTTAAAGTTTTGAAAAGCTAACACGAAGGGCTACAATATACTTTAATCCTAGAATTTAATAGAGGCCCAATTGGTACAGTATTGGTTTTAAGTAGAAGAGTAAATATACGATATATGTATTTTGTGTGACCTATGAGCCTATGTAGTATAGATATTAAATGAATGTAGAGTATGTAATACATGATATGTTAGATGAATAAAATGATATATAATGATATATATTCTCTTCATTAATGATATATATGGTTGAATGTAAGCGTGTAGGAATGCAATTAATATAATGTATGTAAGCAATGCATAAATGCATGAATGAAAGAATGATATACAATGTATGCATGAAAATATATAATGAATGCTAGATATGAATGCAAGGTATATATGTAATGATAGATATGAATGCATAATGTATAAATATTGTAATGCAATATATGATATCATGTATGGTAATATAGAATATGATGCAAGCATGTATATGTCCACTGTTTTTCCTTTTCCTTACATTTTCCTTCTCTTCCCTTCCATTTCAGTTTTTTTTTTCTGCTTCTATTTTAACATGTTATATACAATATATAATGTATAGATGCATGTAAGTATCTAATATGCATGAATGAATGTCATATATGAATGAATCAATCAATCAAAGGTATAAGTAAAATATAATGCATTGTAATGAATGTTAACATGTACAATGTATAAAAGTATGTATATAAATATGCATGAATGTATATATCTATGTAACTATGTAAATATGTATGATGTAACATATGCCTATATAATAAATATGTATGTAATGTGGATATGCATGTATGTATAAAGGTATGTATTTATATATTATATTTTATATTATTATGTTGTGGTTCACATTGTCTGGTGATTGTGTGAGTGCTAGCCTAGGCTTAGTTAGGCCTAGTGAGACTTGTTAGACTTGTTGGGCTAGGACTTAACCTAGTTGACCTAATTTGACTAGTGTGGTTGACTAATGTTGACCAAGTGTTGACTTTAGTCTAGTTTGACCTAGACAGCATGTAGATGCATTGTACATTTCATTTATCATCTCTCGTATGGACCTGTGTTGCTCTAAATAGGACTCTGTGGCTTCAGTTTGGACCTCTATACCTATTAGCTGTTCAGGTTATCAGGCGAGTACATTCTCTGATAGTTCTCTCATTTAATTGTCAATTATTGTACTTCAGTTATAGTTAGTTTTATGTGATTCTCTGTTACAACACGTATGGATATTTTTGGATTCATGTATGCGACACACATACCAAACTTATCTGGCCTCTATTACTGGAATCATTCTGGAATCTATTTCTGGAATCATCATATTTTGGCTGGACTCATCTCGATTCTCGTGTCAAATTTTGGATTCATTTGTATTGTGGGGCGGGGAAATATTGAGTAAGACATGTAAACATACCCCAAATCTAGAATCTTCCAACTAGAATCTTCTGGAAGTATAGCCATCTCTCGCCTGATCAGTGAGAGATGTGCCTGATTACCTACAGCCGTTTATATGTCGATCTCGGTATTTTAAAACACACTGTTAGAATAGCTGGACTCACCTGGATTCTTGATCACTACTAGAATCATCTTGTACTAGATTCATCTTGTATTAGATTCATCCCGTACTGGATTTACATAGGTTTTATACTGGTTTACATTTTCTGTCTGGACTTATCATGTTACTCTAGTTCAGCTAGATTTATTTTACAGTCTTCATTGCCATCATTCTTCTCTTGTTTTAGTTACTTTACTTTTCTTGTATCTTACTGCTTCTCTATACTATCACCTAAATATAAACTGCCATATTCATCAAGATGAATTATATGGGCTAGGTCATCTAAGTTGAATTTGATAGATTACTTTAATAGTTTATATTATCTTTCTTGGTTAGTTAATGAATTGATTTTTGGGTATCCATTGTTGATTTAATTTAATTTTTGTCAAGATGAAATTATATGGGCTAGGTCATCTAAGTTATGGAATCTAGTCTTTACAGTCATATTAGCCAGTATGGTGAGGACATATAGTCTGACTTTGGATATATTTCTCGGTGTGAGAATTTAAGATTTTCGCAGCCAAGTTAGCGGCATCGCGAAAATTTTAAATACCATAATTCTAGAGGTATGTACCTAAGTCGAGGACTTTGTGATTATCGTAGCCTTGCTTACTAGTATGACGAGGATTTAGAGTACCATAATTTTGGATAGACGCATATGATTATCAGAATGTACCTTAAATATTCTTGAACATATTTTCTCTACTTTTGTTTCAGTCATTCTCAAAAAAAAAAGAATTATTGTTTGTTTTGTTTGTTTTGCTTCTCATTATTTAACTTAGGAGTAGCTTTAGCTGTATTATAAACCTTGTGTAACTTCTTACTATGGATTTATTTTTAATACAATGAATCGATGATTTTTCTAGACCTTATCTTGGATTGATATTATAGCTCTGGTTTCAAAATGGTTCTTCTTTTAAACAGATAAGCAGAACAGATTTTATCGTTATTTTCTTCTTGCTATTATTCTTGTATTAAATAATAATAATAATAATAATAATAATAATAATAAAACTATCTTGATTACATCAATCACCTACTTTGCAATCTTGGTAGGAATCTAAATGTTGGTCTTGATATAGAATTTGATTTTTATATGGGACATGAGAATATATATAACGGACACAGACACTTGCCTGATGCGTATGCATGTTACACTTTGATTACCAACCTATCTGAATATATATTAATATGTTGTTGATGTTTAAATTCTCAAAACCCAGTATTTCTGGTTCTCTGCTTTTTCCAGCTTAAATTCATAATTTAAATATAAATTTCATGTTATTAGTTTTGTTACATCACTGCACATGTATGTTCATACAGGGTTTCAATTCTTAAAGAAATTGGTTGAGTTTGTGTTTAAAATTGTCAAATCTAAGACCATGTGCATATTAACCCTTAATACTGGATTTTAAATATTAGTTCAATTTGTTGTTTTAAATGTAATATTTTGAGCTATATACATTATTGTATGTAGGAATATAATGTTAGGTTTCACATTTTTTTATGTTAGGTTGTGATAAACATTGGGTTGGTTTGATATTCGAAATTCTCCAAAATCCTAAAACTGAATACATGTTAACATTTTTTTTAATTACAGATGTTTAGTTCAATTCCAGATTTAATATGTAATATTTAGAGCTGTATACATTGTCGTATGTAGGGATAGTATGTTAGGGTTTCATCTCCATCATGTTAGGACGTGTTGGGAGCATTGAGTTGGTTGTGATGTTTCAAATCCCTAAAAATCTAAAACTGCATTATGTTAATATTACACTGGTTTAAATGTTAGCTTATTTCAGATTCTTGTATGTAAATGCTGAACTAAAACTGGATTTAACCTTTCAATACTAAGCTATAATCCTGTACAAGGACATACACACCCTAACTTAGTATACACTGCCATATAAACCTAACCCTTCCTCTCTATGTTATGTTCATATATCTATATAGACATATATAGAGTTTATGCATAAATATTATAATTTATATATATCCATAACTAAATCTCTACCTCTATATATATATATATATATATATATATATATATATATATATATATATATATATCTATATATATATATGGTTAGCCATGCATGCTATGAGTAAATAGGTTGTGCATTGTAGATTGTTAACCAATGCCATGAGTAGTGTAACTGGATTGTTATTGTTTTGAAACCCAAATCCTCATATACACTTTCATGTATATTTCACATACACACACGTCTACTATCTAACCCTATGAACATGTCCACATACACCATACACACACTAACCACATAACCTTTACATAATGCTAGTTTTTTCCTCTCTAATGCTATATATATATATATATATTATATATAATATATATATATATAATATATATATAATATATATATATATATAATATATATTAAAAAAAATATATATATATATATATATATATATATATATATATATATAAAATATATATATATATATATATATATATATATAATTATATATATATATATATATATATATTGGATTTCAATGCAATTGACTTTCATTCTTTAACTTTTGATTTTTTTTCTTTGAATAGTACCCCTTTATAGATAATTGGTAGTTATCTTATTTTATTTTCTGATAAGTACCAGTTTTTATAGGATGGTAGACTGCCTTACAGTTTTGATGATTTGTTATTTATGTATCTTTTCCAGTTTAACACCCCCGATTGCTTGTATGTTTGATACCCTATGACCCTTTGGTTAGCATGACTAGTATACCTAGATGAGACTTTCATTACCACCATATGCCATGACCCTGTATGCCATCCTTTTTAATCGTATGATTTAGGTAAGTTCTGAGACCATGATTGTTGGGGATGAGACTCTAGAAAAAGTACGACCATCTTAATTTCGAGGACAAAATTCTTCTAAGGAGGGTAGACTTGTAACACCCGCTTTTCTAAAATGAGGGTAATTTTGAACTTTTATAATTTTGATCAATCGATAATAAGATTTAACTCATGTTGTAATTTTTGGTAATTTTTTTAAACAATTTAAAACTATTTAAAATGTTGAATTGTGATTTTGATGGTTAACTAATTAATTCCTAGTTTTGCTAAGCTTAGAGACTAACCATGGAGACCTAACCATGTGATTAGAATGACTATTTACAACTTTTTAGGCTAAGGGTATTTTGGTCATTTTGTGACTTTTGAATTATTTAGGATTTTAATTGGTGAATTTTAGATTATTTTAATAATAATTAAATTGATGTATTATGATTTTGGTCATTTTTCATATTTTAATATTTTGGGAAAATTTTATATTTTTAATATTGTTTTTATTGGATTTGTTTAGTCGGGTTTGAGTTTCGTCTCGTTTCGACTAGTATTGTGACCCGGGTAGCTTGAACTCTAGATGGGACCCAATATTAAGTTAAATATGGCTCACAAGACACAATATTTAAGTTAGTTAATTAAACTAATTTTTATCATGTTAGAATGGTTAAGTTAGAGACTCAAAACTAGATCATTTTGACCCCAAACTTGAACCTAATCTAGACTTAACCAGATAGGCAATTAGGACATTTACCATTAGCCCTAATGGACTCTTTATGGCAGCCACCTTTAGGAGAGAATGATTCATTTCATTCATTACAATTTTGCCTCTTTTATTTTCCTTTTGTTCTTCCCCAATTTTAGAGAGTCTTCCCATTGATTGATCTCCAAATCAAATCATTCTTCACCAAGCCTTCCCTCAATCATTCCCATTCTCCAAAGGAAGGGTGCTACCAAGGATTGATTTTTGGTATTTTTTTTTAAACAATTTAAAACTATTTAAAATGTTGAATTGTGATTTTGATGGTTAACTAATTAATTCCTAGTTTTGCTAAGCTTAGAGACTAACCATGGAGACCTAACCATGTTGAATGACTATTTACAACTTTTTAGGCTAAGGGTATTTTGGTCATTTTGTGACTTTTGAATTATTTAGGATTTTGATTAATTGGTGAATTTTAGATTATTTTAATAATTAAATTGATGTATTATGATTTTGGTCATTTTTCATATTTTAATATTTTGGGAAAATTTTATATTTTTAATATTGTTTTTATTGATTTGTTTAGTCGGGTTTGAGTTTCGTCTCGTTTCGACTTGTATTGTGACCCGGGTAGCTTGAACTCTAGATGGGACCCAATATTAAGTTAAATATGGCTCACAAGACCCAACATTTAAGTTAGTTAATTAAACTAATTTTATCATGTTAGAATGGTTAAGTTAGAGACTCAAAACTAGATCATTTTGATCCCAAACTTGAACCTAATCTAGACTTAACCAGAGAGGCAATTAGGACATTTACCATTAGCCCTAATGGACTCTTTATGGCAGCCACCTTTAGGAGAGAATGATTCATTTCATTTATTACAATTTTGCCTCTTTTATTTTCCTTTTGTTCTTCCCCAATTTTAGAGAGTCTTCCCATTGATTTGATCTCCGAATCAAATCATTCCTTCACCAAACCTTTCCTCGATCATTCCCATTCTCCAATGGAAGGGTGCTACTAAGGATTGGAAGAGGAGTGCAGGGGAGTGTCCACTTTGAGATTTTCGTATCGGAGCCGTGTCCTAAAGGATTTCATTGGGATTCCACTCCCAATAGGTAAAACCCAACCTCTAAATCAATTTTCTTTGCATATAAATTAGTTTTGAATCCGTAGGATCCATCCTCATGCATGTGTCCCATTTAGATTCAAATTTGAGGCCATTTGGAGCTCTCTTGAGGATTTTAGATATGTGTCTTATGTCCTACTTGATAGATCCCAAATTAGGACACCCCATGTGTATGTATGTATGATAATAGTTTAAATAGATATTTAAATTCAGTTTTAGAATGGTTAGAGAGTGGATTGATCTTAGTTAGGATGGTTAGAATGAGTTTCATTTGGATACCTATGTTTGTATCCAAGTATCTTGGCCTATATGTGTTCTTTTGTCAAATTCGTCATAATTTTTATCCACATTTTTATTAACCAAAGCAACTTAGAAATGTCATAACTTTTAGCTTAGAACTTCGATTTATCTCCCGTTTTTTTTAAAAGAACCGTATCGAAGTTATATTTCCAAATATATATTTTAATAAGCCAAATTCTTTCTGTAACTTTCTGTAGAATTATTTGAGTGTCAGCTCTATGAAAGACGAACATGTTTCGATATTTTCGCGATTTCGGGAGCTTTCGGATACGAAAATGCGATCCATTTAAAGTTTCAGAAAGCTAACACGAAGGGCTACAACATACTTTAATCCTAGAATTTATTAGAGGCCCAATTGGTACAGTAATGGTTTTAAGTAGAAGAGTAAATATACGATATATGCATTTTGTAACCTATGAGCCTATGTAGTATGGATATTAAATGAATATAGAGTATGTAATACATGATATGTTAGATGAATGAAATGATATATATTATGATATTATTCTCTTTACATTAATGTATATATAGTTGAATGCAAGCGTGTAGGAATGCAATTAATATAATGTATGTAAGCAATGCATAAATGCATGAATGAAAGAATGATATACAATGTATGCATGAAAATAATAATGAATGCTAGATATGAATACAAGGTATATATGTAATGATAGATATGAATGCATAATGTATAATATTGTAATGCAATATATAATGATAGCATGTATGGTAATGTAGAATATATGATACTAGCATATATGTCCACTGTTTTTCCTTTTTTTTTTACATTTTCCTTCTCTTCCCTTCCATTTCAGTTTTTCTTCCTTTTTTCTTTTCTATTTTTACATGTTATATACAATGTATATAATGTATAAATGCATGTAAGTATGTAATATGCATGAATGAATGTCATATATGAATGAATGAATCAATCAAAGGTATAAGTAAAATATAATGCATTGTAATGAATGTTAACATATATAATGTATAAAAGTATGTATGTAAATGTGCATGAATGTATATATCTATGTAACTATGTAAATAAGCATGATGTAACATATGCCTATATAAATAAATATGTATGTAATATGGATATGCATGAATGTATGAAGGTATGTATTTATATATATTATCTATTTTATATTATGCATTGTTGTGGTTCACATTATCTTGTGATTGTGTGAGTGCTAACCTAGGCTTGGTTAGGCCTAGTGAGATTTGTTAGACTTGTTGGGCTAGGACTTAACCTAGTTGACCTAATTTGACTAGTGTGGTTGACTAGAGTTGACCAAGGGTTGACTTTAGTCTAGTTTGACCTAGACAGCATGCAGATGCATTGTACATTTCATTTATCATCTCTCGTATACATCTTGACCTGTGTTGCCTAAATAGGACTCTGTGGCTTCAGTTTGGACCTCTATACCTATCAGCTGTTCAGGTTATCAGGCGAGTACATTCTCTGATAGTTCTCTCATTTAATTGTCAATTACTGTACTTCAGTTATAGTTAGTTTTATGTGTTTCTCTGTTACAACGCGTATGGATATTTTTGGATTCATATGTGACACACATACCAAACTTATCTGGCCTCTATTACTGGAATCACTAGAATCATTCTGGAATCTATTTCTGGAATCCATATTTTGGCTGGACTCATCTCGATTCTCGTATCAAATTTTGGATTTATTTGTATTGGGGCGGGGAAACATTGAGTAAGACATGTAGACATACCCCAAATCTGGAATCTCCCAACTGGAATCTTCTGGAAGCATAGCCATCTCTCGTCTGATCAGTGAGAGATGTGCCTGATTATCTACAGCCGTTTACATGTCGATCTCGGTATTTTAAAACACACTGTTAGAATAACTGGACTCACCTGGATTCTTGATCACTACCTAGAATCATCTTGTACTAGATTCATCTTATTAGATTCATCCCGTACTGGATTTACATAGTTTTACACTGGTTTACATTTTCTGTCTGGACTTATCATGTTACTCTAGTTCAGCTAGATTTATTTTACAGTCTTCATTGCCATCATTCTTCTCTTGTTTTAGTTACTTTACTTTCCTTGTATCTTACTGCTTCTTCTCTATACTATCACCTAAATATAAACTGCCATATTCATCAATAAAACTATTTATAACTGCTTTATAGTTCTCTGTCATTACTTGGGTTTTCTTGATAGTTGTACTCGTTCCTGTCCTGACTGGACCTGTTGATAAATTTTACAGATAGCTTGGAGGTTGCCTTCTAGCCTAGAGAGACAAGTAGAGGTTGTATAGATAGTTATTTTAGTTGTCTTGAGTTGTATTTACTTTACGGATTACTGTACTTGAATTTTGAGATATTTTCTGGGTTTGTGTATCTTAGACACTTAGACTTCTATTACGGTATCTCTTTGTGGATTTCGTATTTTATCTATCTCTTATCATGCTCTACCTTAGATGTGATTGAGATTGTATTTGCTATGTCACCTCCATTCGGAGTGTATATACAGTACAGGTACCTTTATACTGTTAGATGTTGTGACCTAGGACATCGTTCTACCGCCGACACTGCGGCGTAGGCTGTGCGCTGTTACGTACTCGTACCCTCATAGTGGGTGCGGGTCATGACAAATCTCCTGATATAAGCAATACGAACTTGGAAGCTGCGTAGTTCTTTTAGATTGCGTGGAGGACGCATTTCAAGAATTGCCTAGGTTTTATCAGGATCAACATGGATACCTTGAGAAGTGATGACAAATCCCAAAAATTTGCCACTGGAAACCCTTAAGAAAGACTTAGTGGGATTCATCTTCAGTTGATGTTGACGCATTAACTCAAATACTGTCTTCAAGTCTTGAATATAATCATCTTTTGACAGCAATATCATCTATATAACATTCAACTGTTTTTCGTAGATATTCTTGAAAGATATTGCTCATAGCCCGTTGATACGTAGCACTGGCATTTTTCAGACCAAAAGGCATAACCGTATAGCAGTAAACTCCAAGAGGTGTACGAAAAGCGGTATGCTTTTCATCTTCTGGATGCATCTTAATTTGGTTGTATCCTGAAAATCCGTCCATGAAAGACATGTATTCAAAACCACATGTATTGTCTATCATGACACCGGTGATCGGAAGTAGAAATTTGTCTTTTGGACAAGCTGCATTAAGATCTCGAAAGTCTATGCAGACTCGGACTTTTCCATTCTTTTTCATAACAGGAACAATGTTGGCAACCTAGTCTGGGTGTTGTTCTTCACGAACAAAGCCACATGTGATCAGCTTTTTGACTTCTGCTTCAATTGCATCCATCATATCTGGTCGAAAACACCGCTGCTGTTGTTTTACAAGCTTGGCATTAGGAAGAATATTGAGTTTATGAGTAGCTACTTTAGGATCTAAACCCGGCATATCCTCATAACTCCATGCAAAGATATCAATATATTCTTTAATCAGCTTTATCAACTCTTACTTTTCATCTTCAGAAAGGTTTTTATTGATGAATATCGGCTTGGACATAGTTCCATCGCCAACGTCAATCTGGACAATTTTATCTTTTGTCGGTGGTTGTCGCTGTTCAAAATGCTCCCACTGAGTGTCCATTTGTTGTGCCCAAGGGGTCATTTTTGAATGGCTCAGATTCACCATCAGTTTTGAACCATGTGACTGACTGAAAAGACACACTCAGATTCAAAATAATGGTCTCCTCCAGAATCTGAGGATTGTAAAAAATAAAAAATGAAGAAAAATCTTCTCCTATCTTCTTTATACATATGGGATGTATCAGATTCGATGAATTGGATTTCTTCAGAATCTGAGGATTGTAAAGAACTGGAAGAAATTCTCTTGTATATCTCATTAAACATGTAGGATGGATCATATCCCAACCCATGACAAGTTTTCTGGTAAAAAGGATCACCACATAATGGTAACCGTCTACCTTTGCCTTGATTGAGACCTTGCATAGTCTTTAAATCATATCCCATATTCTGGATAATCTTAAGAGATTGTTGACTATATTTGTCAATTCGGATTCTTTTTTATCTTTCTCTCTGAGATCATCTGTTTGAGTAACAAGGATATTTCTAGTCAGGACCAAACACAATTGCCGCTTGTTTTTCTTATTAGACAGAATCACAAAATAAGATTCTTCGTGACGTCTATAAGTTACACAAGCTTGTGATGATGAGGCTACAGGAAGAAGGTATGGAGAAGATGTTAAGAACCTTTGAGCATAAGGTCCAACATCGACATGAGGAGGAAAAGAGTTTTCCTATGATTAATATATAAGGTTTTCTCTGTATTTATGTCATTTTTATGTTGATGACTTTGATTATCAGCAGATAAAGTCATTCTTTCAATAAATTTTACAGCCATGTACTCCAAAAGGAAATCTTCATTAATATGAGAAAGTACAGAATGATCAAATTTACATCATTTACAAACTGACTACTACGCTTTGGATTGATCATTAACGGACCATCATCCATCTTCTGCATAGACTTGCCAATGTTCATAATTAGTGGTTCTGGATCATTTATACGAAGAAGTACATCCCTTGACCTTGATCATAAGAGGTTGAACTTGGCTCTTGACTGGAATTTTACAGATTCCTCAGATGAGTTGAGTTCTTCCTTTAACCTTGATCATCAGAGGTTCGTCATTGACAGGTTGGGGTTGGATTCGACCTTTGACTTTAATCTTCAAAGGTTGATCTTCAGGAGGATCTTCTAAGACAGATTAATCTTCTGCAGGTGATCGATCTTCGGCCATATCTTCTGCAGGTGATCGATCTTCGGCCATATCCGATATCTCCTTCACATACTCCTGTTGTAGAGTATTGAATCAGAGAAATAGGCTTCAACACCCTTAAAAGGATTGGTATCTGCAAATTCAGTCTTCAAACCCCTTGAGAGTCCACATACTTGAAGCATTGGTGGGAGAGTTTAAGGCACAATGTTATGCTCATGTATCCATGGACTTCCAAGAAGGATTGTAAGATACATCTGAGTTGATAACATAAAAGGTCGTCATAGTTCGAAGATCACCTATTTGAATCTTTAGATGAATCTTCTCCATGGTTTACTCTTTCCAGAGTTGAAACCAACTATTGTTGTACCAGTGTAAGTCAAATCACTAGTAGGAATCCTCAAGGGTCGTAGCATACTCTGAAGAATAATGCTAATAAAAGAACCGAGATCAATATAAATCCTGTCAACTTCAGTAGATTCAATATACCCTGTATAACACAGAGGCCTGTCGTGCTTATTATGCTTCAACAGCATATCTTCTTGTGTGAAGGTAATGTTAGGAATTGCTTCCATCACACTATGACATTGTGGACACGACACTGGTATATTGTCAGGACTTTTGAGTTGAGCTAAGCATGAGTCTGCTTGTAGCAAAGCTTCGCTCAAAGTTTCTCGTCGTTCTTTAGAAAGACGAAGCAACTCAAAGATAGAAATTCTAGCCGGGGTATTAGTTAGTTGGGCTAGAAATCGAACTTGTAGGGCTTCATCACCACCCCTTAATTTGAAGCAGACTTCAATGGAACGTCAAAGCGTACTGCTTTCTGTTTTCCTTTTTCAATCACAGATGATTTAGAAGGTCTTGCCTCAGTAGGAACATGAGATGGTTGAGCTGGTAGTGTTTCAACAACAACCTCTACTTCTTTAGAAGTTTCCTCATAATCTTTGTGGTACTTTTCCAGATCTCGTACCAGCAAAGGTTTCTTCCTCTAACTCAGGAGAATGAAGTACCATATTATAGGTTTTAATATTCTTTCCCTTAGTCCTCTTCTTGCGAGGATTTTTATGAGAGACCTCAAATCCCAATCCAACAGCGGATTTTTGACCTTGAATTTGTAAAGGAAGTCGCATTCCTTTATCATAGTTCAAGCCTTCCGCCTTTTGAAAGTCATAGCCCATCTTTTTCTGAGATGGACTGATTGTTGGCTGTACATATGAGTGGTAGCGGACTTTTAATAGATGATTCATCAGAGGAAGAAGAAACAGAGACCTTTGTAGTCATAGGAGTAGGGGTATTCGAAACAGGAGGAAAAATCCCTATAGGAGCTTTTTCATAAGCAGCAAAGACTTGTTGTGCCCTGTATAAGGGGACACTATTCATTGATAACCATTGTCGATGAGTTAGTTTGAGTTTGGTAGGAGGAGCCAAAATTGGAGGGCATATATTCAAACCCCTCAGCCTATCCTCCAAAGGAATGCCATCCCAACGATGATCCAAATCATCATCTTGGAGTAACAACATGAGAAATCATATTGCACGTTTTGACTTTTCTACCTTTCTTGGATTTTGAAGTTTTACCTTCCTTTTCCATTTTAGGTACTAAATCAGGGTGTACCCACATGATTTCACTATTTTTTAATGTGAGAGGCAATAATCCTTCATCTTGCTCTCTAGCTGGCGGGAGATTCACAATCTTCATGGTTGCCTTAGAAATTGGGACAATCCCATCTGGAACTTGCTGTGGAGAAAAACCTCCGAATTGAAGAGAAATCATATTAGTTGTAACTGTATGCTCATCATTGGTTAAAGCGATGGCATTAGCATTTATCAACTCTTGGATTTTCTTCTTTAAAACATAGCAATCCTTGGTAGGATTATTTATGTATCTATGATAGATACAATACTTGGGATTGTCAGTCAGATTCACCTCATTAGGTCTTTTTGGCTCTGGAATCTGGAGTTTGCCACTCTTCACAAGACATTGGAATATCCCTGGGATATCACTGTCATCAAAAGAGTACTCTTGTTTTGGTTTGGAAGACTCCAAATTATTTGGCGTCGTTTTAGATTTTGAAAGATTAACCACTAGGGTTTCCTTCCCTTTTCTATTGCGATTGTCGGAATTATTACCTGAAGAGGCTTTCTTTCCTTTATCTTCTGAGGCAAAGATCATCCCGTTTTCACGAGCCAACCTACCATTGGTCTCGGCTGAAACTGCTGCTATATTGAACGAGGCCCAATCTGTGAATTGAGATCCCGTAAAGACTGCAATAGTTGGTCGCAGATTTATTTTGCATGTATCAATCAATGCTGAATTTGGCATACCAGGAGGCATTTTTAAAGTTGCCTGTCAGAAACGTTCAATAAACGTCTGAATATCTTCCTTCTCCTTTTGTTTGATTTCTATTAAGGAGGACATATTCATGTCCATTCCTCCTTCATAGAAACAAGAGGGAAACATTGCTTTAAAACTCGTCAAAAGACAATATGCAATTATCGGGTAAACTACGATACCAGTCGTATGCTGAACCCGTCAAACACCCAAGGAAAACTCGGATGAGAAGAGCATCATTCTTTTGCAAATGTACAGTCATAATATCAAAATAATTAATATATTGACTAGGAGAAGCCTTTTCATCAAATAACACCATCGATTGTGGCTTGAACTTTGGAGGAAAGGGTACATCATTCCAGTGAGGAGGATAAGGTTACTTGATCCCTAACCTCTGGAGTTTATCCTTGTGCTTAAGAACCTCAACTGTGCTTTTTAGTTCACGTACTGCTTGAATAGCTTCACTAGTTTGGAGAAGCACATTTGATTGGATAGTGGCTGGATGTACCGTAACCCCCACCGGAGGTGGTACATCTTCTAGAATGAGAGGATCTGGAACTGTAGAGTTTTGATTGATAGCAGGCTCTTGACTAAGATTATTCAAAGGTGTATCAACCTCTTGACTATCTTGAGTTTGTGCTGCTACCTGCACCAGAGTTACCACTGCCGGCTGAACAGTTTGCTGAGTCATTATTATTTGATGCATATTTTGCATCATATCAAGCATGTCCTTTAGTGATTGTTCCACTGCAGAGAGACGTTGTTCTGTATTAGAAGTTGACATCTCCGGTTCATCTCCGACAGCATAGGATTCAACTTCCCTTGAACATACAGAGGGATTGGTGTAGAGGTATGAATCAACGCTATCCGTTTCTGACTCCAAAGAATGGGTACCCCCAGCTTCTAAATCTGAAGATTGCAACGATCTTTGACTTCTTGAACGGGTATGCTGATATACCCCTTCAAAGGTGTCAAGCATTCGGTTGAACTATTGTTGGCGTGGAGTCCTGGACGAATTGCGTCTTGGACGTCGTCCTCTATTGATATGAGATGCCATATTAACTGAAGCATAGGACAACTCATGTTCTTGGTCATCAATTGATTGCTGAGGCACATTGTAGCTTAATCGGTCAAAAACTGACCGTTTAGAAGCCAAACAACAACATTTGATTACAATCCTGTGACACTCACAATGATAATTTTCTTTGGGGAGTGTCACAGGAGATTTTCTGTTTTTACGCTTTTGTACAAGTAACTCGCGTAAATCAGAAGGAGTGGAAGGAGTCATCTTCTTTATTACATTTGGGACAGAGAAACGTTAGTCCCTTGCGTATAAAGAAGATTACTGGCTGCATTAGCAGAACCAAACTGTATATTTTTATGTGCCTGGAGTTGCGTGCGTAAATCCTGAGATTTTTGTGCACAAAGAACTCCATCAGCATTACGCATAATTTAAAGGTTTGGTACTTTGCGTAAAGCAGTATAAGAAGGTTGTTGGTGGAAAACTGAAGTTTTACCAACAATAGAATTCTTGTTTTTATGCTGCATGCGTGTGGGCAAATTCACTTTAGATGCAAAGGCATCATTGTGAACTTTATCTACCATGTCATCGACAGGAGTTTACCCTTATGCGTAGAGTGCAAAACATGAACATCTGCCACATCACAGACAGGAGATTTACCTTTACGTGTAGAATGCAAAACTTGGGTGTCTACCACGTCACAGATGGGAGACTGATTTTTACGTGCAGAGCGTAAAACTGGGTGTCTACCACGTCATAGACGGGAGACTAATTTTTATGCACAGAGCGTAAAACTTGGGAGTCTACCACGTCACAGACGGGAGACCGATTTTTACGCGCAGGGCGCAAAACTGAAGTAGAGACTGCCTCGTCACAGACGGGAGCCTCCATAACAGGAGTAGAAAGGATTCCCATGCTTTCAGAGACAGCAGGGAGATCAGAGGATGCTTTGGACTTAGGAACCCAAAGTTTTCGTGCCTTCTACGATTTTTGAACATTGGAGCAGCGAGTACTACCCCCAGTTCGGAGAATTTCTTCGTAAGCAGTCTGGTCGAATTGAACAACCAGAGTCTTCTTTGTCGATCCGACCGACACATCATTATATTGAGCAATTGCTTTCTCGTCAGAGGAAAAAGTCGTCCCCAGCAGAGTCGCCATTTTGTTTCACTTAACAAAATGCCTAAAATTGGCTTTTGAAAGAAAATAAGAAAAATTACAAAAGTACAAATTATTTCTAGAAAGTATTGCTATGGAAGTCCGATCTGAGAGCGATCACTTTGTTCCTTGGACCATACGATGATGATGAAAAAACTGCTTGAAGAAGACAAACAATCAGAAGAACTAAGTCACCAGAAAGATATCGACACAACGGCACTGATGGCACGGTCGAATGCTTTCATGCTTTGCTTTAAACCTGTTCTTGAGAAAAAGTTAAAGAAATGCTTCTGGGAATATCACTCTGAAAGTATAAGTTTTCTCAGAATCTCCTCTCCTGTATCTCTCCTTATCTTGTCTATGCTAAAAATAAGTCTATTTATATACTAGAACCTCTGTGTGTAAAAAGCAACAAAGTTGGGCCTCTACGCAAGTAACTGTCACCCACAATTAAAAATCAACCTTTACGCGTGATGACACGTGTCCCATGTAGAGTTTTGATCTCTACGCATGGTGACACGTGTCCTACTACTTCAACAAAATGGGGAGAGCACGTACACACGTTCCTCGATAAGTGTGGCATGAAAGCCACGTAAGCAGACCACGTTCTTATGTAGCTAGAAAAGATTGGGCGTAAAAATGACCCAAAATATACTTCCTTCGTAAAGTAGCAGACTGGGCATAAAATAACCCAAAATTAACTTCTTGCGTAAAGTGGCTGAAAAGTAGCCTTGAGTATATAATTAGCTCAAATAAACTCTATGCGCACAAAAGCCTTGAGCGTAAAAGCTCGAATTGCTTTCGTGCGTAAAAGAAGCAGTCTCTTGAGCGTAAAGTACCTAATCTGCACACTAAATGATAAGCGTTGGGTTTGGTGAAAAAATTTTCTCGGCTTCTGTGCACTGTTCTGTCAGAAAATCATTATGTCAGATCAAAATTATGCGCATTAAATGCAGTCTGACAGCCTGTCTCTCGCGTAAAAGCTGAAAATGGTTCTCGCGTAAAAGAGCTCGCGTAGAGTTTACCCTGTTTGCTCTCTGCGTAAAATTTGAATCTTATTCAGTTTGACTTGCGTGAAGCTCTCAACTTCTTTGACTTGGTCTATGAAATTTATTTATGCTTCTACATATAGCTTTCCATCGGCTATACGTGACTGTCAACGCGGACATTTGGTCAGCTGTTGGCATAGTACATTGATCGTGCAAGGCGCGTGTGTAACAGTATACTGAAAAGCAATGCTTTGAGTACAAGTGGGAGATTGTAGTGGGAGATTGTTAGGGTTATATACTAAAAGCATCACTTTTGTAGTAACCTCATTTTCTTAAATTTTGAATGAGAATCATATGGGCAAATGTTTGCATATTGTATTTGTTACAAGTGTTAATGCAAATGTCTGATATTCTATATTGTAGATAATATGGTGTGTGGTGTCACACAGAAGATCATATTATCAGTTTCCTATGGAGTATATAAATAGTTCACAACCTAGATGGACTTGGACAATCTATTGGAAAGGTTGTAGTGTAATCTGGTATTAGTCTATCTTGACTATAGGTTTACACTCGTACACTTTGTGTGTATTGAACAGGACCACTTGAGGTTGTTCTCTTTGTACTGACTACATAAGAGAACAAATACCTCTGTTATTATGGATGCTTGTGCTCTTAATCCGGATATAATAACGGACATGTATATGCAGTGTGCATTACTTTAACTCATAAAAGAGTGAGATTCATTATGGATCAACAACCTCTATGAATTGGGTAATAACATTGTATGTATGATGGGCTGTTGATTATAAATAGAATCCATGTCCCGATACATCGGGTTGATGATGTCCCCTTAAGGAGCTCATAAGGATTGTCATGTAAACCCTGCAGGTGGATTATATCCGACATGACAAATAAAGTTGAGCGGTACTACTTAAGGATAAAATATGTCGAATCAATATAGTTGTCAGTAACTTAATTTGATCGACGGACATACGATATCTTAACATGGAGAGCCAAACGAGCATATAATAAAAGGAGCCCACAAACATTATTTGGGATTAGGGAGGTAGTGCAACAATAGCTCATTAGTGGACCGAGCTATTGTTAATGGGCCTGGATTGTGTGTTCGGGCTGAACACGGGATATCCAGATCCGTTAGGAGGCCTAACCCTAATTTCTCCTCATGGTCCCTGCCGTAGCCTATATATATCCTCTATTCTCTGGCCGCCATTTTACTAAAAAAAATCAGAAACTTTCTCTAAATTCGTGATTCACGTAAGGAGAGAAAGAGAGGGCTGCCAAGGAGAAAAAAAGGTTGGGATCGTCGCCCACACGACGTCCAACTCGAGGAAGGAATACGTGCAGAAGATCTTGGGGTCGTCTGCTCGAGATTGCTAGGAATTACTTGTCTCCTTTCCGGCGCAGGTATAATTCGTGAACCCTAGTTTCCGCCTATGAAGGGTTAGAACACGTATTAGATCTGTTTAACTTTCTATGATCAATACGCACACCAAAGAAAGGGTCCTAGGAATCTCCAGTTCCATCAATTGGTATCAGAGCTACTTTGGATCTATGTATTGATTGATACGTCCATGTTGTCCAATAAAACCTGCGCTATGTAATAGTCGGTAGATGTAGATCTGTTCTAACTCGGTTTTGCAGGCATCTTAGATCCAACTATTATGGTCCAATGCATGTTTTTTTATTGTGTTGTTTAAACCACGGACATGTCGTGGATGTTGTTGTTGTTGTGGATGTAATTAAAATCACGAGGGTTGATCGTGCTTATTATTTTAATTTTTCAATCTAGATTATGTGTGAACTCCTTCGGAAGGCATAGGATTGATGTAATTTTAATTATTTTTGATCAATCGTGATGCGGTGGTGGCTGTTTCTGACGCCGGACGAGATGCTGGTTTTAAGCAGTCCAGAGGCAGACGGATGCTTTTCGATGAAGGAATCGACAGCCAAAACCTAAAAAAAAAAACTAAGTGGAAGAGGATTTTTATTTAGTATAAATCCTATGGTCTCCATTACTGGTTTGTAGTTGATGTAATTATACTTGCGTTTTGGCTTTAGTGCTTTCCTCCATATCGGATGAGTATAATTATGGATCACCAATACAAATTTCCTTAGGGATAATTGTAGAAAGTTATCTAGTATGTGTTCACTTCTCCATCTGAAGGAACTCATTACAAGGTAGTGGACTTGGTATTAAGTAATGGTATACACTTAGATACAAATAATGGTATCCTCCCCATCGGAGTCACTGCTATTATTTGTATGACCAGAGCAAGACCAGCATACTAATTTTATTTGTCATAAAGTTATATTGACATGGTAGTAAAATTAATAAGAAAAATTTACTTGAACAAAGTTGAATTTGTATACGTCCACACTATCGTGGCATGCTAAATTCATGGTGTTCAAGGTGTTGGTGAATTTCTTATTATTGTTTTAAGGGAATCAGTACTTAGTTAATTCAAAAAGTTTTTTTTGCCCTACATAATTTTATTTATGTGATTCTCAGGATTTCAAAAATGGGTTCTTTCAGTCCACTTATGGTGATTCTTAAAGAAAACAAACTTACTGGACCTAATTATATTGACTGGAAACGTAATTTGGACATTGTTCTGACTGCTGAGGAGTACAAATATGTACTTATTGAGGAATGCCCACCTAAGCCTGATGCTAACTCTGATGAAGAGGTCAAAGAGGCTTATAAGAAGTAGAAAAAGGCAGATGAGATGGCACGGTGTTACATTCTGGCATCTATGTCAAATGTACTGTAACATCAGATCAGGCCATGGCCACAGCTTATGACATGATGTATAACCTCAAGGAACTCTTCGGATATCAGAGTAGAGCAGCTAGGCAGTTTGCTATGAAATGTTTGATGAATACAAAAATGGCTGAGGGTACACCAGTAAGGGATCATGTTCTCAAGATGATGGGTCATCTGAATAAGATGGAGATCTTTGGAGCTGAAATCGATAGAGAAACCCAGGTCGATATCATTCTCGGGACTCTGCCTAAAAGTTTTGACAATTTCTGCCTTAATTACAACATGAACAAAAGGTTGTATAGTTTGGCAGAACTTGCAAAAGAGCTACAGGATGCTGAATCTCTCTTTAGGCAGAGTGGTCATGTTTTTGTTTCTGAAAAGGCTTCTACTTCTAAGCCAAAAGGTGGTAAGAAGAAGAATAACATTCAGAAACAGGCAAACTCAACAAAGAAGGGCATGGGACCTCAAGGTGCGGTGAAAAAGCCGAAAGACAAATGTTTCAAGTGCAAAGGGTCAGGACATTG
Source organism: Iris pallida (assembly GCA_029216955.1). Lineage (NCBI taxonomy): Eukaryota > Viridiplantae > Streptophyta > Magnoliopsida > Asparagales > Iridaceae > Iris > Iris pallida. The sequence continues at coordinate 46,388 of JANAVB010015573.1, read as the reverse complement.
GAAGACTGATTGTCCACTTCTCAAACAAGGGAACAAAGAAGGTATATCTCATTTACTAGTAGTTGAAACATGTTTAGCGGTGTTATCTACCGGCACCTGGTGTGTAGATACAGGAGCCACTAATCATGTCTGCAATACATTGCAGGGGTTCCAGGAAACCAGACGGCTCAGTGATGGAGAGATATGCTTGTTCATGGGTGATGCTATAAAAGTATCGGTCGTTGCATTAGGAGATGTTACTTTATCTTTCGGTAGAAATAAGTCTTTGACATTGAGAGATTGTCTTTATGCACCTTCACTTAGAAGGAATTTAGTTTCTGTTTCTATGTTAGTTAAGGATGGATATTCAGTTTATTTTAATGACAATATTGTTATTAGAAAGAATAAACATTTTATCTGTTCTGGTGCATTAGTTGATAATTTGTATGTCAATAATCCTATTTCGCCCACAATGTAACTTATGGAAATAAATAATATGTCATCTAACTTAAATAAGAGAAAAGAACCTTCTTGTATGAACCAAACATATCTTTGGCACTTACGATTGGGGCATATTAACCTAAGAAGGATTCAAAGACTGGTTAAAGATGGACCTTTGAGTTTATTGGAAGTGGAGGCACTACCAGTCTGTGAATCCTGCTTGGAAGAGGTAAAATGACCAAAAGGCCATTTACGGCAAAGGGGTATAGGGCCAAAGATGTGTTGGAATTGGTTCATTCTGATTTGTGTGGACCCATGACTATTCAAGCTAGAGGTGGCTTTGAATATTTTGTCACATTTATTGACGATTATTCAAGGTATAGATACATTTATTTGATGCGCCGTAAGTCTAAGTGCTTTGAGAAATTCAAAGAGTACAAGGCTGAAACGGAGAAACATCATGGAAAATGTATCAAGTCATTACGATCAGATCGTGGTGGCGAGTACCTCTTTGGAGAGTTTAGGGATTATTTATCAGAGGCTGGGATTGCATCCCAATTGACTGCACCTGGAATGCCCCAACAGAATGGTGTAGCCGAAAGAAGGAATAGAACTCTTATGGAGATGGTTTGATCAATGATGAGTTATTCGGATTTGTCAGATTCATTTTGGGGATATGCCTTAGAGACTGCAGCTTATATTCTGAACTTGGTTCCTTCTAAGTCAGTACCTCTTACTCCCACAGAGCTGTGGATTGGGCGTAAGCCTAGTCTGAAACATGTTCGCATTTGGGGTAGTCCAGCACATGTGCTGAATGGGAAAGCAGATAAGTTGGAATCTCGTACAGAAGTACGCTTGTTTGTAGGCTATCCAAAAGGAACGAAAGGAGGTTTATTTTATAGTCCTAAGGATCAGAAGGTCATTGTTAGCACCAATGTCCGATTCTTAGAGGAAGACTATGTGATGAACCATAAACCCACAAGTAGAGTTGTTCTAGAAGAAATGAGACGTGAGACACCAAGTACTTCAGTACCAACAGTACAAGAGGATGAACCACAAATAACTGCACAACGTGTCACAAATATTACACCACAACCGATAGTGCCTCGTCGTAGTGGGAGGGTTGTGATACAACCTGATAGATATATGTTCTTGGGAGAGTCATCAGACTTCGTCCCTGAGGAACAAGATTATGATCCCTGTACCTACAATGAAGCACTCCAAGATAAAGATGCGGAGTCTTGGCAAAAAGCAATGATATCTGAAATAGAATCTATGGATTCTAATCAGGTCTGGGAGCTTGTAGAACCACCCGTTGGTGTAAAAGCCATTGGATGCAAGTGGGTCTATAAGAGAAAAAGTGGATCAGACGGTAAAGTTGAAACCTTTAAAGCACAGCTTGTAGCAAAAGGTTTTACTCAAAGAGAGGGTATCGATTATGAGAAAACCTTTTCTCCTGTAGCCATGCTTAAGTCTATTCGGATTCTTTTATCTATTGTAGCTTATCTCGATTATGAGATTTGGCAAATAGATGTCAAGACAGCTTTCCTTAATGGACGTCTTGAGGAAGACATCTATATGAAGCAACCAGACGGGTTCATTGAAAAGGGCCAGGAGCATCTTCTTTGTAAGCTCAAGAAGTCCATTTATGGACTTAAGCAAGCTTCCAGATCTTGGAACATATGTTTTGATCAGGTGATAAAATCCTATGGATTTGATCAATGTCAGGATGAATCATGTGTATACAAAAAGTGTGACGGAAACGTGGTGGTGTTCCTAGTACTTTATGTGGATGGCATCTTGCTCATTGGAAACAATATAAAGTTATTATCTGATGTAAGGGTATGGTTATCCAAACAGTTTGATATGAAGGACTTGGAAGAAGTAGGTCACATCCTTGGGATCAAAGTTCTACGAGATCGCAAAAAAAGGATGTTGGGCTTATCCCAAGCTTCCTATATCGATACTGTACTAACTCGTTTTAGTATGCAAAATTCTAAGAAAGGTTTCTTACCTTTTAGACATGGAATTGCTCTATCGAAGGAGCAGTATCCGAGGACACCTAAAGAGATAGAGAACATGAAGGCAGTTCCTTATGCTTCAGCAGTAGGAAGCTTAATGTATGCAATGCTATGTACGAGACCAGACATCTGTTTTACCGTAGGCATGGTCAGCAGATATCAGTCTAACCCAGGACAAGAGCACTGGACTGTCGTAAAGCATATTTTGAAGTACCTGAAAAGGACTAAAGAGTATATGCTAGTTTACCAGGCAGATAGTTTAGTTCCCTTGGGGTATACAGACTCAGATTTTTAGTCAGATAGGGATTCCAGGAAATCTACCTCAGGTTATGTGTTTATTTTGGGAGGTGGAGCCATTGTGTAGAGGAGTATCAAGCAAAAATGTATTGCTGATTCTACCATGGAAGCCGAGTATGTGGCTGCCTCTGAGGCAGCCAAAGAAGCGGTTTGGCTCAGAAACTTTCTGTTGGACTTGGATGTGGTACCTAGTTTGCCTAAGTCTATTACACTTTATTGTGATAATAGTGGTGCAGTTGCAAACTCGAAGGAACCACGAGCCCATAAGACAGGCAAACACATTGAGCCCAAGTACCACCTGATACGAGATTTCGTAAAGAAAGGAAAAGTTGTTGTGATCAAGATAGCATCAGCCGACAACCTAGCTGATCCATTTACAAAGAGCTTACCAGCTAAGGCTTTTGATAGTCATGTTGAGGGAATGGGAGTCAGATGTGTAGCAGCATGGCTTTAAGTATAAGTAGGAGATTTGTAACAGTATACTGAAAAGCAATGCTTTGAGTATAAGTGGGAGATTGTAGTGGAAGATTGTTAGGGTTATATACTAAAAGCATCACTTTTGTAGTAACCTTATTTTCTTAAATTTTGAATGAGAATCATATGGGCAAATATTTGCATATTGTATTTGTTACAAGTGTTAATGCAAATGTCTGATATTCTATATTGTAGATAATATGGTGTGTGGTGTCACACAGAAGATCATATTATCAGTTTCCTATGGAGTATATAAATAGTTAACAACCTAGATGGACTTGGACAATCTATTGGAAAGGTTGTAGTGTAATCTGGTATTAGTCTATCTTGACTATAGGTTTACAATAGTACACTTTGTGTGTATTGAACAGGACCACTTGAGGTTGTTCTCTTTGTACTGACTACATAAGAGAACAAACACCTCTGTTATTATGGATGCTTGTGCTTTTAATCCGGATATAATAACAGACATGTATATGCAGTGTGCATTACTTTGACTCATAAAAGAGCGAGATTCATTATGGATCAACAACCTCTATGAATTGGGTAATAACATTATATGTATGATGGGCTGTTGATTATAAATGGAATCCATGTCCCGATACATCGGGTTGATAATGTCTCCTTAAGGAGCTCATAAGGATTGTCATGTAAATCCTGCAGGTGGATTATATCCGACATGATAAATAAAGTTGAGCGGTACTACTTAAGGATAAAAGATGTCGAATCAATATAGTTGTCAGTAACTTAATTTGATCGACGGATATACGATATCTTAACATGGGGAGCCAAACGAGAATATAATAAAAGGAGCCCACAAACATAATTTGGGATTAGGGAGGTAGTACAACAATAGCTCATTAGTGGACCGAGCTATTGTTAATGGGCCTGGATTGTGTGTTCGGGCTGAACACGGGATATCCAGATCCGTTAGGAGGCCTAACCCTAGTTTCTCCTCATGGTCCCTGCCGTAGCCTATATATATTCTCTATTCTCTGGCTGCCATTTTACTGGAAAAAAATTAGAAACTTTCTGTAAATTCGTGATTTACGTAAGGAGAGAAAGAGAGGGCTGCCAAGGAGAAGAAAAGGTTGGGAGATCGTCGCCCACACGACGTCCAACTCGAGGAAGGAATACGTGCTGAAGATCTTGGGGTCGTCTGCTCGAGATTGCTAGGAATTACTTGTCTCCTTTCCGGCGCAGGTATAATTCGTGAACCCTAGTTTTCGCCTATGAAGGGTTAGAACACGTATTAGATCTGTTTAGCTTTCTATCGATCAATACGCACACCAAAGAAAGGGTCCTAGGAATCCCCAGTTCCATCAGTGTGCTGCCTTATATTTCTTCCTACTACCCCTAGAAGGTGCGTAGTATTCATAGTCTAATTGAGTGGTTGGCATAGCACTTTGGTCACGCAGGGCGTGTACTGCCTTAGATTTTATCGTGCAAACCCTGGAAGGTGCATGGCATTCAAAATCCAAAATGATTATCGACGTAGCATGTTGTTCACACAAGGCACGTGCTACCTTGGGCCTCTTCACGTTACCCCTAGAAGTTGCATAACGGTTAGAGTCCAACATAGCCTTACCCGATGGGTAGGCCATTCTGTCAAAGATAGAAGTTCTCTCCTGCGTAGTTGTCTTCGAGCGTGGGTGTGCGACTGCGCGCTTCCTCTGATGATGTGGCTTCGTCAGGCCTGCCACAGGGGAGGCAAACTCCTCGCTGTACTTTTCAGAAGCAGGGACTGAACGAGGTGGTACAGCTGTAGCAGTTGAAGTCTTTTTCGAGGCTTTGTCGTTCAGGGGGTTCTGGAGCGCAGTCACCTCCATCGTGATACTCGTCGCAGCAGCCTTCGGCATCCAAGTACGCCGAGTCTTCTTCTGTTTTATGAACCGCTTTGAAGGAATCGACTTCTCTTCAGAGAGGAGATCATCAAAAGCTTGCTAGTCAAAACATACGACCAACATCTTTTGAGAAGATCCCAGCAAATTATCGTCAGATTGTATCACCACCTTCTCATTGGAGGAGAAGGAAGTCCCGACCAGAGTCGCCATCTTATTTACCATGACAAAAAGTTGAACGAACTTTTGTATTCAAACGTATAAAAAGTACAAGAAGAACTCCTGAACATGAGATTTAAGTACAAGAATTTCTGGAAAAGTATGACGGTGGAGATCGAGAACTGCAGCAGCTCCTTTACTCCGTTGACGATCTAACGACGAGTTGAACTTGCTCTGACTTTCTGGTGCTTGTGAATAGAACTCTGGGTTGCCAATCAGGAAATTGCTGACCTTTTTAATGAAGAATAACTCCTTCTATTTATAGGCCTTGCACATATACGATGTGCTTGAGATTTATTGGACACGCAGGAGCGCTGCGCATTGAAATGTGAGAGAATCTGTTGTCTTTGTACGGTAAGGGTTGCTGTTGAGCTAACATGTGGCAGACATTGAGATTCTCTTCTATCAAGAGCTCGGGTGGTTATCAACATAACCGAATAGACGACACATGGCATGCATCTATTGCTCGAGACTTTTTGTTGAGATGAAGCCAACCGGGTTTGGCTCAAATCTAAAGAGTCGAGTTTTGTCTCTATCTTGGGGGCAGCAGTTTAAACAAACCAATTTGATATTAACCTTATCAATATAACCAAATTCTGTTCTTATCTTTGGAGCAGTGGTTTTAACAGAACCGATTGGATATTGCTCCTATCAATAGAACTAAACTCTGTTCTTATCTTTGGAGCGGTGGTTTAAACAAACTGGTTGGATAATATCTGAAATGATATAGGTGCCAGACTAGCCATATGGAAAATGCCACCTCATAAGATTGCGCATCTATGCGAGTTACGCTTCTGGGAGGCTACGATGTCACTGCGCTTTTGGGCGACGAGGAGACTGTGTTTCGAAGACGACGGAGTCACTGCGCTTTTGGACGACGAGGAAATTGTGTTTCGAAGATGACGAAGTCACTGTGCTTTTGGGCAACACGGAGATTGTGTTTCAAAGACGACGGAGTCACTGCGCTTTTGGACGACGAGAAGACTATTTTTTCAAAGACAATTGAGTCACTGTGCTTTTGGGTGATGAGGAGACTATTGGTGGGGTTCTGTGAAGCCACTTTGCTTTTACGAAGCAATGAGGGACTTCTGAGAGCTTTGTGAAGCCACTGAGCTTTTACGAAATGTCTAAGGACTTTCTGGGAGCTCTTTGTGATTAATGACGCCCCTTTGTGTCTGCTGAGTCAACGTATCTTTAATTACCGCCATCTTTTGGGGAATTCAAGGAATTCATGGCCTAGGATTCAGTCAAATGAACCTACTAAATGAGATTCATTGTGCTGAGTCCTAGGTTCATCCTAATAATTTGGGCGTCTTTGGCCGATGGCATGTGGCGTTTGGGGTTGGACAATACTCAGCCTATATAAAGGAAAGCTTTTCTGAGGAGCTACGTCCATTGTCTCTTAGCATTCCCGCAGTCATGCTCGATCCCGACTTAGCTTCAAACGATCGTTGGCCTTGCACAAGTCGACTGTTGGTTGTAGATCTCTTCGTTCAAAGAAGTTGTGTCCTTGTAGAAGAACGACTATTGGGTTTTAAGATGAACTTGAGCATTCGACATAATGAGTTCGAACCTGAACAACAACTTAGAGGCCTTCGAGGTCTAAGCTACCGGGTTTGGATTTATTGCCAACCCGAAGAGCCACAGGTTGTGCTTTGTCCTGCTCAAGAGCCGCAGTAGTGTTGAGAGCAGGAGCTGCATTCTTGCTCGGTCCAATAACTGCTTCATTAGCCATATTGGAGTTCCTCCACGCCGGGCTAGGATGTGGCTTTCTCTGATGAGGAAGTGATTCGTTCTAACACTACTAAGCATCTGGGGGCTGTTCACTTTCTCAAGACTGCACACTTGTAGACTTTAGATGTTCAGTATTTATATGTAATCATGAAGAATCTGTAATAGATCTTGGTAGACATGATTTTAATAAAGAATTTTTCCTTTATGCACTGTCTTCATTCGTCTCTTGTGACTTGTTCTTGTCTGCACTTTTATACAATCGTTATCTTCTATGCTTTTGTGAACTATAGGCATCGTTAGTTGTTATCTGCGCTTCTGTGATTGCTGCACTTATTTTTTATGCTTCTATACCAGCTCGGCTATACCGTGTTTCCTTCTAGGTTGAATCGGTCCTGTGGCCCCATATTGCCGTTCGAGGAAGCCCTTGTGCACAAGTTGTCCATGACCACGCACCTACGAGACTTCATCTAGACTCACGAAAATGCATGGCCTAATTTGTTATATGACTTAACCACACTTAGCAAACCATGCATTGGAACCATACTTTGCCGAACGTGCGTCGGAACCATGAGACTACCAAACGATAGACTACCTCGGCGACAAACCATCGCTTGAACTTTTCGTTCTATTGAAATCCAGGGAACGACTACTGCATAGCCTTCCTATTTAACTTGACGAAACGTGTTCTTTAGGTGCCATAAACCAACTTGTGTTCTATGCGACACTACCGCTCAAGTCATACTCTATATGACGAACCTTGAGATCGCGGGACTATGTGGCTATGACAACAGTAGAAATCGCAGAACAGTGCTTGCTATGACTTCAATAGCCCGACATAACTTTTGCCTAACTCAATCGTGCAATAACTTAACCCGTGGGACAAGCAAAGGCTATGCCAAGCCTTGCACCGTAGAAACGTACATTCAGACTTGTGGGACACTTTCGCTAAGCCAAACATTGGACAATGTATGCTTTATCAAGCATTTATAGGATCGACGTCTATGAATTATGCTATGTTCATAGCTTTGTGGCAATATAGACCAGCTTTCCTTCTCTCAAGCCACAGGACGAAGGACCGAGTGTCATTTTGAAAGCATGTGGTGTAATACTTCTAAGCCGACCGTGGGACCATTCCATATTCTAACTCAATCTGGCCCAAGATTGAGATTATTCCCTTAACTATGTGGATTCGTCTCTTTTATTATCAAGCCTACTTGTGCAGTTGAAAACTTTCATTTTATTAGTGTGAAGGCCAAGCTGAGGCAAGTTCACCGAAGCCACCCACCTGAGCAAGGAGTCGCCTCGGCCGAGCGAAACTTCAAGCAAGTCGTTGCATGGCTAAGTCCAAACAATTTTTTTTGGCGATTCTGGAGGAGTCGCCATGGCCGAGCAAAACTTCGAGCAAGCCATTTTGATTCCTTCGATTGAACTAAGCAGGACGGGGCATTACAACTGGTTCTGAAGGGACTTCCACTACGGCAGCCAGATCCGGTTCACTAGTCGGTGGAGGCTTTGGAGACGAAGACATGTCAATACAAATCGCTACAGGATTAACATCCAGTAACTTTTGTTGAACTGAGAGACTAAGTGTATCACCTTGTGGAGAAGATACGTCCCCAGTTGACGGCTGCAATGCCTCCTGAATAGGAGATTGCCTTGGCAAAGGAGGGATAGTAGAAGTTGCAGTTTTCACCATCACAGCTCTTGACACCAACAATTTTCTTTTGGCGGCATGCTTGACCAGTCGTGGAGGAGAAACGACAACATCAGGTTGATCTCCAAGAGTAACCCTCTCTTTGCTCGTCTCCTTAACCCTACTCTCCTTCTGAGCAGGGGATGGGGTTGTTCCTCTGAAATAAGATGTTCCTCCAGGGGAAAGCCCCGCTTCTAGTTGTCATATTTGAAGCCTTGTCCTCGCCACAGGCTTTTCGATAATGGTCGGTTCTTTCTTTTTCTTTCCTTTTCCCTTAGCGGAAGAGGGAAGTTCACCCTGAGCTAACTGGGAGAATGAAGCCCCAGTTTTTTGTTTTTTGCTAGTTCCCTTCAGAAGGGATTTCTCTTTCCGTTTCTTGAGGGTGACACGCAGCGCACCATGTACCTCATTAGGGAAACCAACGAACGTAGCCTCCAGAGGGTCGTCAGCAGGAACATTCTCCCCAGCTTCTGTAAATTCCATAGTAGCTTCGGTCCCTTCCCGTGACCTTGTCACACAAACAAAGCTATCGGATATGGAATAACCTTCGAAGAAGGTGTTGGCAGAGGTGTAAAAATTCACGTATGTATTCAACATACGCAGGCCCGCTTCAACAATAGCTGAGGGCATGGTAAATACGACTTTAGTGCCTCTCGCACTATAGTACCTCCATCCTCGTGCACCATCGATCAAATATCCGAAAGCTTTAAGGCAGGTGGTCGCATTTCCAACATGCATCTGGTCGTAGCCAAATTGACGAGCAAATCGGCTAGGCAAGTATGGTTCCAGATAGCATTAATTCTCGAACCAATACACCAGACGTGAGGGTCTGATCATTTTCAACCAGGTGAAGGCTGTTGGAGGTGGACGAGTACCCATAGGCTCTAAATCCATGACAAGAGCCGGAAAGATCTCGTACCCAGGAGGATGAGCGACACAGAAGAACCTCCACTCAGAGCCCATGATCAGTGCCTTCCTATATTAAAAAAGGGAGTCTACTTTCCATCGAGACGTGGCATATCTATCTATAAAATCTTCTCCCGTAGCACCAAAAGTTGGATCCATCAGACAAGGATGGTGTAAGATTAACTATCCAAATAAATAAGTATACGGCATCTCGGTTCGAGGAAAGTCTTCTCAAGAGCCTGGCTTCTTCAACATGGTAATCGTGAATGCACGGAGACCCGCATTCAACGAACAAGTCATCGCAAAAAGGATATTCATCTTATATCCGAACACTAAATGCTGTAGCAAATAGAACGCCTAAGTGGATGGGATCGACCGTACTTGCTCCGAGAACCACGAACCGTCGCAACCAAAGAGAGAGAAAGCCTGCCAAAGTAGCCTCCAAAAACATGGTTATACCACCATGTCTACGCAAGTCTCGATAGGGGTGCCTACAGTATAACCATGCCAGTATGCTTCTAGCTCATTATCAACATTCCCTGATTCCTCTATCAGTCTGTTGATTACATCGTCGTCGAGCCGCTCAAAGAAAGGAGGATCACACTCCAAGTGTTCTTGTACCTTGATCTCCGCGGCATGACCCAGGAAGATGTACAACAATCACTTAGAAGTATAGCACGTCCTAATCAATTTGCTCTTATAGAAGAGAGTATAGATTGTGAAGTGACATAGCAGCTCCTCGAAGACTGTCGGCGTATAGAACAACAATCCAGGGGTAATATGGACGTGAACTGTTTTCTAGACCGCAGGGATAATCATAGAACTGATACGAGAAGAACGACTACTCAGAGGTAATATGGACATGGTAGTCGTGTCTTCCAGGCGTAGAAGAGCAATTCAGAGGTAATATGGACGTAAAGTGATTTATCTACTTAAAAGAATATATAGGAGGAAGGGAGAGAGATCCCCTTACCAGAACTCATGGGCACCCTCTTTAGGGGATGTGGGTGCCTATGCTGGTTCTGTCTTCAGACGTAATACTTCTTTAGGAACTTGTCGTTGATGGGCATCATTAGCAAGTCATCATTAGGCTTAGCTAGCCAATAAGCACCGTTGGAGTATACCATTTCTATGACGAATGGTCCTTCCCATTTGGGCTCGAACTTCCCAACCGTCTTGTGGGTCATCACCATCGGTCTCCGTACTGCCAAGACGAGGTCGCCCACCTGGTAGGATCTTTCGCGGACCTTTTTGTTGAAGGCCCCAGAGATGCGAGCTTGGTAAAGCTCAATTCTTTGCTGCAGGAGCAAGCGCTTTTCATCCAGCACTTCTAAATCTTGTAACCGCCTTGCTGATTGTCTTCCATGGTTAACTGATTAGTGATCATGTTAGCAGACAACATCTTCTTAAAGACTTGACCCGTGCTGGTATCGGAGTCCCAAATTGAGGAGTCAGAAGAGTGTAAGTGCCTCGTAACTTCTTTCTCTGAATCTTCTGGTGGATGTAGGTGTAACGTACCCCAGCCCTCGACGAGTACGTTGGTAGTAGTTTTCAGCCTTTCCCTTTGGAGCACGAATCCGTAAGGGAAGACGTCGACCTTTGTCATAATTGAGTCCCTTATTGCTATTTAGGTCTAGCCCATCTTCAGGATGAGGTTTTTGGCCTGAGTCGTGTAGCGGTAGAACTGTATTTTTTTGCTGTCGAGGTCTGGGTCATCAGGAGTTATTCACTGCGGATGCTCCAATCGACCGAATATGATGGGTTCCTCTTCTTTTTTCCTTGTAGGAACTACGAAGTAGGCGCCCCGGGCAGGGATAACTCGGCTCACATGGTTGGCAGTCGTCACTTGCATCTGTTTACACAGAAAATTATCTAAGAAATATTTGGTGTTCCAGCATGCACTAGAGTAGTTTGTTGACAGCTTTCTGTTAATGAAGTAGGATATTTTGTCCCGAAGGATTACATCGTCGAAAGAGTGGACCTCTATGTTGGCATAAACGTAATCTTCTAGCTCTTCTTCAGTGAGGACTAGAGCTGCCGCCGGAGAAGAAGGAGGACGCCTCCCTTTCAGCTTGACCATCAAGGGAATTGTCGTCGGATGCTCCTACGCCTTCATGGTCGGCCTTGGGGACCTCCGGGGTAACCTTATTCGTATAGGCTCCTGACTATCTTCCATCATCACTGGAGGCGAAGGTGGAGCTTTGCCCCGAAGCTTAACAATGAGAGGCGCTTACACCTTGGGAGGCCTCCCTTTCAGTCGAACCTTTAAAGGTTCTTCGGCCAGTGCTGCGCTTTCTGAAGCTATCTCTGTCTCATCGTCAGCATTATTGCTGTCATCGTCCTAGGGAACTGACTTGTACAGATTGACATCCGTATAGTAGGTTTCAAGTCCTCGGAACGGTCGATATAAACGAACTCTATTTTGATGGTCCCATCGTTGGCCACATACTTCATACACTGGTGTAGGGTGGAAGGGACAATCATATACTCATGGATCTAAGGTAGCACTAGCAATATGTTATAGTTTATGTCTGCATCAATGACATAGAAAGTCACTTCAGTATGAAGGTCGCCGATCTGACATTTCAGACAAATTTTGTCCAGGGGCTCGATCTTTCCCATATTGAAGCTACTGATTGTTGTGTTCGAGGCTGTCAACCGAGGCATCGAAATTCCTAAAGTTTAAAGCAGGCTTCTTGGGATAATGCTCAGAGAGAAACCTGGGTCGATGTGGATGCGATCGACCTTAATGGCACTGACATAACATGTATGTACATGGGCGGTTATGACGGTTATTCTTTAGCAGCATGTCTTACTGGGTGAAAGTGATACTAGAAATCACTTCGACCACACTATGGTAATATGGGCAAGCTACAGGATCCACTTTCGGTGGTCGAACCTGGGTGAGGAAGGACTCGACGTTCTGTAAAGCTTCACTGAGCGCATCTCGGGTCTCCTTAGAGAGGCGGAGGAGCTCGAAAAGTGATAACCAGCCAGAGTATTAGCCAACTGCGCTATAATATCGAAGTTGTAGGGCTTGATAGGCCCTATTGCCGGATCCTTTCTGAGAGGTTTATCAAAATGAACCTCCTTTTGTTTCTGCTTGTCCACGGTAGGGGCCCGGGATGGACCCGCCTCTGGTGCCTCGGGGATTGAGGTGGACCTGCTCCTGATATATCAGGGACAGGGAAAGTGTTTGGTATTGACTCCTCCTGGTCTGGAGCCGAGCTCTCCTCTTGCCTCTGCGCCGAGCGGGTGGTCACCAAAGCATTGTCGATCGACGTCGAGACCATGTGATTTGCCTTGCTTTTCTTCCCCATGGCAGAAAGGGTCGTAGATGTCATCATGTCGGGAACCAAGTTAGGATGTATCCATATGACTTTGCCTTGAGGCGTGGGGAACGGGACGAGCCCTTGAGCATTGTTCCGTGCTGGCGGAAGGTTGACTACTTCCATCATCGCCTTTGGAATAGGGATGACGCCATCTTGCACGTCTGTGGCTGGAAAACTCCTGAACTAGAGAGTAACCATGTTGTCTATGACGGTCTTCTCTTCGTAACCCAACGATATGACGTTGGCGTTAATGGGGCACTAAATTTGCCACTTTAACACATAGCAGTCTTGTGTTAAGTGATAGATGTACTGGTGATAATGGCAGTACTTGGGATGGTCCAGCTTTCCTACCTCGTTAGGACGCTGGGTGCCGGGATGGACAGTTTGCCACTCTTCGTAAGCATCTCGAAGGGCTCCAGCATATCCTTGTCATTGAAGGAGTAAGTTTTCCTTGGCCTCTGAGCTTCCGCAGACTTGGGGTTCATAGCTGCTAAACCATTGGAGATGTTGACGGTCATGGCTTGCTTGCCTTTTCCATCTTTAGGGTTGTTGATAGACGAGCGTCTCCCCTTGCCTTCGGGCACAGAAAAGTGTAGCCCAGGAGCTGCGCGTCCTAGGCTTTCCTTTGTGCGGCATCCGCCTCTGTAATAAAAGGCGTCCACTCCATGCAGGGAGCACTGTGCCACAATTTTATAACGGGCAGTATGTTCTTGCGGCAGGAGCCCATATACATGGGCTCGGACATGCCGGGTGGTAAAATGAGGGCTGCTTGGTGGAAGCACTCGATGTATACGCGATCGGGCTCTTTCTTCCTTTGGACAATTTCTATTAGGGTTGACATGGTCATATCCATGCCTCCTTCGTAGAATCGGTCCACGAACTGAGTCTTCAGGTCTTCAAATGATGAGATACAATCGTCCGAAAGGCTGCAGAACCACTCATAGGCAACCTCGTGCAAGGCTGCTATGAATATGTTGGACAGAAGGGCGTCATCCTTTGGCAGGTGCCCCGTTAATGAGGTAAAGTACCTCAAGTATTATCGGGGAGACCCCTTTCCTTCATAAGGTGTAAGCATCTGCGGATTATATTTGGGAAGATAGACGACGTTGTACCACTCGGCATGATATGGCTGTCGGATCCCCATCTTCTGGAGCGTTGCTTGCTTCTCCTTGGCATTATGACGAGCATACAACTCCTTGATGGCCTACTATAATTCGATCGGCATTGCGTAGCCTGTAGACGATGGAGTAGACGAGGATGGTCCTGCTTGATTGGCAGTAGGCAGCCTATTAGATTTGTCATTGGTTGGCAGATCATGTGAGGTGTAGAGGCAATGGGGGTGTCACGACCCGCACCCACTGTGAGGGTACGAGTACGTAACAACGCCCAGCCTACGCCGCAGTGTCGGCGGTAGAACGCTGTTCTAAGTCTCTAACTAACCATCAACTCATGCAGTATATAATGTACTCATCATGATCAACTCCGAACGGAGGACAAGTATAAGATATGGTGTAACTCAATCACAGTCTAAGCACGATAAGATTACACAGAAATAAACTAAGAATTGAAGACAACAAAACTACTAATAAAATAACAACAATCTCAAATACATCTCAAGTCTCAAATCTCTATATACAACTCCAGTTCTAAACAGGAAAACTAAAACAAAACAGACTAGCTAAACTCCCGATCACTCCTGAGTGTCGGGGCCATAGGTAGCTAAACCATCTCCACAGTAATATGTAGGGCATGAGTCCTCAGGGCAGTCATCTGTAAAATTTTCAACAGGTCCAGTCAGGACAAGAATGAGTACAACTCATCAAGAAAATCCAAGTAAATGACGGGGAACTATAAAGCAGTTATAAATAGTTTTATTGATGAATATGGCAGTTTATATACAGGTGGTGGTATAGAGAAACAGTAAGATTCAAGGAAAGTAAAGTAACTAAACAAGAGAAGAATGATAGCAATGACGACTGTAAATAAATCTAGCTGAACTAAAGTAACATAATGAGTCCAGGCAGTAAATGTAAAACAAGTGTAAACTGCTATAATCCAGTACGAGATGAATCTAATACAAGATGAATCCAGTACCAGATGATTCTAGGTAGTGATCAAGAATCCAGGTGAGTCCAGCTAATCTAATAGTGTGTTTTAAAATACCGAGATCGACATGTAAACGGCTGTGGGTAATCAGGCACACCTCTCACTGATCAGGCGAGAGATGGCTATGCTTCCAGTAGATTCCAGTAGGGAGATTCCAGATTTGGGGTATGTCTACATGTCTTACTCAATATTTCCCCGCCCCGTAAACAAATGAATCCAAAATTCGACACGAGAATCGAGATGAGTCCAGCCAAAATATAATGATTCCGAAAATAGATTCCAGAATGATTCCAGTGATTCCAGTAATAGAGGCCAGATAATATGGTGAGTGTGTCGCATACATGAATCCAGAAATATCCATACGTGTGGTATCAGAGAATCACATAAAACTAAATAGAACTGAAATACAGTAACTGGCAAATAAATGAGAGAACTATCAGAGAATGTACTCGCCTGATACTCTGAAAAGAGTAGTGTAATGTCAGATGTCTGCACCGGAGTCACAGTGTCCTAAATAGAACAGTACAGGTTATAATGTGTTTAAAACAAGGTAATTGATGTTTATGATACAATCTACATGACTTCTAGGCCAATCTAAGTCAAAGTCAACTCTAAGTCAACCCTTGTCAATTATCTAGGTCAAACTAGGTCCAAGTCAAACTTGGTCAACTCTGGGTCGACCCAAGTCAACTACAATAGTCAAACTAGGTCAATACTAGTCTAGTCAAGTCTCACTTGGCCTATCCAGCCTATTCTAGCAAGCATACTCAATTCTAGGCTATACAAGCCAACCATACTCCTACACTGGCATTCAAGCCAGAAACACAGGTTTATGTGCCATAGGCTAGAGGCCATAGGCTAATCACACATTCACACATCATGTATATTTACTGATTTAATGAATTATCATACACATATATATGTCTATACCATATTACTATTTATCAAGTATATGGAATATTTATATATATATATATATATATATATATATATATATATATATATAGTGAGATAGAGAGGGGGATACATGGCATGTGTGTCTATAGATGCATGTGGGTGAGACATGAGTGTGAGCTACATAACCAAGTGTGTGTGACATGAACATTAGAGGGTGACACAAGGGTGTTAAAGTGTGTGTGCTAGTGTGGTATTAGTTGACAGGAAATAAATCTCAGGAAAATTGGATAATCTTAGGAACCCAAGTTCAATGCATTCAATCCCAACATATTTCGAAATCAAATCCTTAACACAAATCATAAATTCAAAAATCTATCCTATATCAATGACTGAACTACAAAGACCTACCAATAGCACAAATGGACTAAATTATGATGTTAAGAGAGACTGAAACAAATCCCTCTAACTACCCTCTACTATTACCTTTACATTCATCACTCATATATTTACATTCCAACCTACTATGTAACCCACATTTCAGTTAACACATTAACATTAAATCTTTGGGAATACAAAACACATTCTAGTGTATCAAAACAGTGTGAGTGTGTGTGTGTGTGTGTGTGTGTGTGAATTCTCAGTTTTGTGTGTGTGTCTTGACAGGAAAGTGTAATGTGCAAATATCAGAAAACAGCAATGAATATGGCAGTTCAAAACAGTGTGTTCGTGAGAGTTCAAATTTGTGAGTGAACTAAGTGTCAAGTGAAGGGTGTGTACAAATCAGTGCAAGGATGTGTCATGTGGATAGGAAACTGAACAAGGGGCATGAACTGAGATTACATCTCAGGTTTTAAGCCTACATTTCAGTTTTGTGTGTGGCACAGGAATAAGGGTGCGACTGGAATAGCAGTGGTATAATGAACCCGGTTCTCAGATTTGCAGTGAATCAAAACAGTGTGCCCATCTACATTGTATCAGGAAAAGGAAACTAGGATTGGGTGTTCACCAAAATGAATCAACTGAAATTTAAATGTTTACAACCATTCAAGGAAAATGCATTGGCTAAATTAAACCAATGAACATCCACATGTTCAGGGAAAACCGAGTATAAATCTCAACCAAATCGAAATCATTCAAAACCCAAAACTCGAAACAATCATCCAATAACCCATACCACATATCACTTGAACCCTAAACTGAAATCGAGATCAGTTAAATCAAAGAATAAAGGAAAACAGTATTAAATTCCTGTTTTGGTATCAGTCCATTTGACAGTTTTCAAAAAAGACAGTTGATAATGCTAAACTAAAACGAAACTTCATTCCTAACATAAATCACAACCAATCATTCAAGAAATGTAATTTCACATGTATATGAATTTATGTGATGGTTTAAACATGGTAAAAGATGGTTTGAAATTCATTATAATTCGAAAATTTCAAAACAGTTCACAGCATTGACAGTATATTATCAGTTAACAATTTCAGTCCAAAATCCCATTTCGAACATCCCTTTTTCAAACACCAAACATAAATCAACCTAACAGTAATCTAATACAAGTGAGAGTGATCTAATAATGGTATTAAACATTACAAAACAGAAAAATCCTGTAAGTTAACTTAGAAATCAGAATTTAAGAAACTGTATCAGAGAAAACAGTAACCTATGTTCTCAGGGAATTCGAACACAAAAACCAAGGAAAAACTAATTTATCAAGTGCACAAGTGTCTAATATATATGTTTCGACCTTATGGTCGTGTCCATGTGTCCAAGAGGTGGACATGAGAGTCGAATTGTGCAAAAGAACACTGTGTCAGAAAACAGGACATTCAGTCCTCGTGCACGCGTGCACGTGTGTCCAACTCACGACACAGGCCACGTGGAGACACGTGGCCGTGCACACGTGTTCACCTAGACGAGGGGGACGTGTCCAAGTGCATGTCCTGTGTCCACGTGGTGTCTACGTGTCGATACGAGGTCGTATCAGTGAGGAATTTCTGTGCGTGAAGTGACAGTGTGTGACCCGTGCGAACGCGATTTCTTCGTGCACAGTGCACGAAAGCTCGTAAAATTTTGTGTGGGTGATGGCAGACAATGCCCCCACGTGTCCACAAAAAATTAGCTCACGAGAGCCCGTGTCGTGTCCGGTGTCGACCCCGAGCAGCAGGGGAGCGCACGGTGCCTGTGCGCTGTGTCGTACACGACTTGCGTGTCCAATTTGGACACGAAAAGCGCAACAAAATCAACTCTGTCCTCAATAATATTAATGTACACATCAAGAGCTTCAAAACCATGTAATTCGTTTAGCAAAAATCAAAATTAAAATCCTTAGAGGCATTTCATCGAACACCCAACATACCATACGACACGTGTCCGATACGGACACCAAACAGACACGAAATTCACCCAAATTTTAGGGACACCTAGAGGACTCCTAGTTCTAGCCCTACATGCAAAGAAAACTAAAATTTAAATCAATTTAAAGGATTTTACCTATTGGTGCAAATTGCATGGAAAGCTCCAAATGGGGGGTGTTCTTCTTGATGGCCAAAAGCTCCAAATTGATCCCAAACTGAAATGGCTCTCCACCAACATCCTTAAACTCAATTTAGAACCCAATGCAAAAGACTAGGATGAAAAAGGAGATCAAATGAATAAAATGGGATTTTTTTTGGAAAGGGGAAACTTACCTCTCTTTTCTCCAAGTGTAGGACTGATAAAAAGGAGGCAACCCTAATGAATAAGTATTTAAATAGGGTAGGGATCCCTATAGGGCTGCTCATAGGTTCATTAATTAGGGTTAGGGTTCACTAAATGGCCCATGGGCTTAAGTCATGATCAATCAAACCATTTAGTCATAAGCCATGACTTAAATTCACTAAACCAAATCCCCTCATTCTAAACCTATTCTCTAATGACTAAAATAGGTTAACTCAACCTAGACTAGGGTCACCATTGCTAGGGTTAGCTTCTAGGCTAGTCCACTAGATCTCCACAAGTCAAAGTCAAACTAGAATTCACCAATTCAATAAATCACCAAGTAATTCAAATAAGTCAAAATGACCAAAATACCCCTAGGCTAAAAATGATAATTAATCATGCTAATGACATGGTTAGGCTCTAGGTCATGCAGTCTCTCAGGTTTCACTAGCAGCACATCAAAATCATAAGTCATGACTTAAACCAGTTTTCAAATAGTTTAAAATTTATTAAAAATCACTAAAAATCATAATGTGAATTAAATATCAATAATAATAATTATAATTATAAAATTTCAAAATTATCCTCATCTAGAAAACTGGGTGTTACAGGGGGCCATGCTACTCTTGAGGTCGATTATGACCAAGGACAAGGTCTTCATAGTCTCCGTTAGCGTATCTAACTTTGTCTTGAGGGCTTTGATATGTCTGAGAGCTTTTTTGTTGTCTTCCTCATTGATATCGGCCATGAACACAGATCGAGTGTGAGGGTGACTCGAGGGAGCAGTGGATCCTTTATTTTTGGCTCATACGCTTGAGCCTCGATGTCCTGAGGATATACCGTAAGATTGTGATCATCTTCGGACTCAATATGGTTGCTACTCCCAGTCCGGTGACTGGCTGCGCCAATGGAGATCTTCTTCGTATTGCACCTCCTCAGATTGGAACACAGGGTTGTCGTGCATGGTAGGAGGCTGGCTATCCCTAGTTTTTGACAAGGCACCCAATGCTGATCTGGAATGAGTACCTTAGAACACACTTGCATCGGGTACCTTAGCTTTACTACTTTCAGACCACCTTTTTGGTTTAGCAATCGATATAAAAGGATTCTGGGAGGGCTTCTTGAAAGCTCTGGAACCCTGTACCACGTAGCATGTGGCGATGCGGGGTTAGTCTCCTCTATGGCTCACCGACCCCCTGTTAAGCCTCTGGCGTGGGGTTGACGTGGAGTAGAGTCTCTAGAAGACAGAACGCCTGCTCGGCGATGGCGCAGCTGTCTGTTGACAGCAGCAGTTGATGGTAATCTGGGTACAAGAGAACCTTGATTTAGGTACGTCATGTGCCACATATTCTTCTTCCGCTTGGGAGAGGGTCGGATCTTCTATTGTAGCACTCCCATTGTACATGCAGGAAGCTACATATAAGTACTATCAGAGCGGGTCTGGCGAGGAAGCCTCTTATCGCTTCTGCGGGAACGCTGCTCACGTGGCTCTCTCTCGGTAGGACGTACCCTCTGGCTTGGCTTACGCTCAAAAGTACCCCAATAGAAGGAAGATTCGACTGGTTGAGGTATCGGAGCGCGAGAGCCAGTCTTGTATAGCTTTCCGTCGGCTGCACGTGTAACTGTCAACACGGGCCTCTGGTCAGTCGTTGGTATTGCACGCTTGTTGTACGAAGCGCGAGCCACTTGGGATTTCTTTATACTACCCCCCTGCGGGCGAGCAGTATTCAGAGTCCGCCGAAGGTTTACCTGAAGGGAAAGCGATTCTGTCGAAGACATATCTACTTACCGGCAATACTCCCATCATGAGGGGTTGGACCGGTGTGCACTTCCTTTGGCATCGTTCCTTCGTCATATCAACCGTGGAACCACCATTTTCCTCTCCATGCTTTCCTAGGACGAGAATCGGGCGAGGGGATAAGGTTGTAGCAGCCGGAATCTTCTCTGTAGCTTTGACATTGAGGGGGTCCTAAGACGTAGTTCCTACATTCGTGCTGCTGGCTGCAGCCGCCTTAGGCCTCCAGACACGTCGAGTCTTCTTCGGTTGTACAAACCACTTTGAAGTCTTCGACTTTTCACCAGAGAGGAGATCTTCAAAAGCCTGCTGGTCGAAGCGTACGACCAGCATGTCTTGAGAAGCTCCCAGCAATGTCATCAGATTGCGTCACCGCCTTCTCTGTAACACCCAATTTTCTAAATAAAGGTAATTTTGAACTTTTACAATTATAATTATTATTTATTGATATTTATATCACATTATTATTTTTGGTAATTTTTAATCAATTTAAAATTGTTTTAAGTCATGACTTGTGATTTTGATGTGCTGCTAGTGAAACCCGAGAGACTGTCTGACCTAGAGCCTAACCACGTGATTGGTATATTTATTTATCATTTTTAGTCTAGGAATATTTTGGTCATTTTGACTTATTGGAATTATTTGATTAATTATTGGAGTGGTGATTGTTATTTTTGACTTTGACTAGTTGAGACATTATAGGCTAACCTAGATGTTGACTCTAGCTATAGTGACTTGGTTAGCATGGTAAGACCCTAGTCTAACTTAAGTCAACCCAATTTTAGTCATATAGAATCAAGTTTGAATAGGAGAAATAAAGGCTAGGTTCATGACTTATGACTTATGATTTTATTTCCATGACTAATGAAACTTGGCCCATAGCCCATTAGTGAAACCCTAACCCTAATTCTTTCCTTTATGACCAGCCACTAGGGCTCCCCTCCCTATAAATAATCTCCTCATTTAGTTCTTGTCTCTTTTTATTGATTGAACACATAGGAAAAAGAAAGGTATGGCCATTCTTTCTCAATCCATAGGTTTCTCATTTTAATTCCTTTTTAACTCTAGTTTCTTGCATTAGAGCCTAATACTCTTCTATTTCCTGTTTATGGAGAGTAATCCCAGATTTTGAGCAATTTGGGGATCCGAGCTAGAAAGGAGGAACACTTCGTTTTGGGGCTTTTCTTGCTACTGGCACCTATAGGTAAAACTCCTCAAATTGTGCTAATATTCTAATTTCTTTGCATCCTAGCCTAGATCTAGGTGTCCCCTAGTTGTCCCTAGAATTTGTTTAGAAATCGTATCCGTTTGGTGTCCGTATCGGACACGTGTCATAGTGTATATGTAAGTATTTGATAGAATGCCACTTAGGATTCGATTTTAGTATTTTGTTAAACTAATTGCATGAATCTCTAGATCTAGGTATGTAAAATAACTTTTGTGAAGACTGATGTGATTTTTGTGTCGATTTCGTGTCGAAAATGGATGCGGACACGCTACACGATACGCGTGTGCGCTGTCCTGCTACCCGTGTCCTATTTCTCTCTGGACACAGCGTTTCGACACGCAAAACTTGGTATGGAGGTTAGGGCAGTGACTGACAAGTCAATCCCCAAGTTTTACGATACCTTGTTTCGTGTCGGACATGAAAAGGAGGCCACACTAGTTTTACACTGGACTGAACACGCGTGTTTTGGGGTTCTGACACGGGCTTCGTGTCCCTCATGGACACGCCGTGGTGACGTGTCAGGGACACGAATACGTAGCCCTATGTTGGGCGAACCCCTAGGCACGAGCACGTGTCACGATTCGACCCGTATCGTGTGCACGAGTCCATGGCATGCGTGCACGACGCTGTCAGTGCACTGTTTTAGTGTCTGTGTATGTCACGACCAACACCTGCTTTTCGGACGCGAGTTCGTGAGCAAACCAGCCACGTATCAAGCGGACTCCAGCCCGACTCGAATACGTATAAGTTGTCAAGGTCATGGGTATCATGTCTAATCTAAACTATATCTCAATCCACAAGAATCAAATAAACAAGAATAAACAAGTATGGGTCATGGTCTGCAACCCATTAGCATATTGTTCGATTAGACTCTAAGAATGATATGAGTCCATAAAGTAAGCAGAATATATCCTGGTACTGAATGTAAAGCATGAGTGGATAATAAAGGAATATCACAAGCAAATACCTGTATCATACATCGCAATCCTCTACCATCCTGCTCTGCTAACTAACCCCATGTAGTCGCTAAACCTGAAGAGATCATCAGGTCCTCAGAGGACTAGCAAGATACATAATATACAAGCCAACATGTAACAGTAAAAAGAAGCAAAAAACAATCAAGGATATCCAACGAGACAAAATGAACCAAGACACAAGATCTAAACACGAGGATCCTAAGACACTGGCATGCCATACTAGAAATGGCTGGCTATAAACTGCAGTCAAGGCAAGTACTCACAATCTATAGTATCTCAATCGCAGTCAAGGCAAGTACTCACAACCAAGACGATAGCCAATCCTAGTATAAAATCCTATAGACCGTAGTCAAGGTAAGTACTCACAATCTATAGAATGTCAAAGTCAAGTCCTACTCAAGTCATGTCAAGTCAAGTCAAGCTATAATCAAGTCGAGAAAATCGTGGTGTAGGACTAGACGACTCTATCAAGGAAAACATATGAAACTCAGTGTAACAGATAGAATATCATAACAGGAAAGAACAAGAATGCGCAGACAACTAGAAATATGTAAAGTAGAACTACAACAGGATGAGTGTACTAGACATGAAATCAAGCAATCACGATTAAGGAAAAGAACAGTAGCGAGATAATAAACATGCACATAAATTGTATTGTACAAGTTGGCAAGGTATACTTGCCTGGGGTTGCACGGAGAACCAACAATGTATCGCCAATCAACAAGTCAGAAAGTCCAAGTCATCTCAACTGTCTCTGAAAGCTGAAATAAATGTTACCAACATTCTCATAATAGTCAAATTAGCTAGGATTGCCTGTCCTTAAGTCCAATTCTGGTCACAGGGGCAAAACGGTAATTTCGAGAAAAAACGATGTCCGCCGTTGAACCCGTTTTGCACCGAAAAGCGTGCCAGAGTCAACGGTCTCTAAAGTCATCAAACTACATGTCTACGGATCCGGTTTTCCGATACGAACCCAATCGTATGTCCAAAGTTGGATTTCGGCGGACCGTGCACAAAATCGCCCGTTGAGTGGGAACGTAGGGCCCGCAAAATAATGTACGATTCAACTGTCTCAGAATTGGACCAAATTTGGCATACAGGACCAGAAAATGGATACGGTCCTGTTGGCACAAGTTTTGTCTCGATCTGACGAGCGTGCACGAAGTAATTGTAGAATTTACAAAGTGCACGATATGGAGAATTTCGACGGATACGCATCAAATTTGTCGCGCACACGCGACCAATTTGAATTCCGTCAAAGCCCACACGACCACGAAGCCGTTATGCAACTTTCGATGCTAGTTCGCGACCACGTCGCCCGTAATGGCGGGGCGGACGTGGTATCGGACAACTTTCTAAATTTCTAAACTATTTTTGCCAAGTTTTTCTTGATTTTCAAACTGATTTATCTTGATATCTAATTAACTATAATTAAAACTAATAATAGGGTTTTAATCCTGTTTATGTTGTCCTTCACTCTCTTTAAAAGGATTTCCTAAATTCTAGGTGGATTGGCAGAAATCTGCCTTCCAAACAGGGTATAGGGACTGTTCTACGAACTGTAAAAAAACAGTTTTTCGTCGAAGTTTGGCTCGATTTCTCGACAAATACATTACGCATCTTCGTAAACTAATCTATGGATCGGAAAGAGGATTATATTGAGTGTGAACCTGCGAAGACGGGTCTGGATTTGATCAACCGAGGAAGCGGGAATCCCGTCGCGACGACTGCACATTGCTGGTGCTGTCGCTGTCGTTCTCTTTGTGCTTGCGCGCTGTCCGCGACGGCCTGGCCTGCCTGCGGCGGCCCGCGGCGGCGCGCGCGGTCCAGGGTGGTCGCCCATGGTTGGGGTCGGCGCTGGGGTAGTTGGATTTTAGGGTTTACGTTTGTCGAAGTTTCGATCTCTCCCTTTCTATAACTCGCGTGCGGGTTTTAATATGCTGCTGAGTTCGGCTAAGGGAAAAGACTGAGCTGCTTTGGGGCACAGGCCTGGGAATTGGTTCGTGGGCATTGGGCCATGCTGGTTTGGGCTGGGCTCAGCCCGGGTGGGCCTGGGCTTAGTATTTCGATTTTTATTTTCCCTTTTCTAATACGTATATATATATAATATATATATATATTTTATATATATATATATAAAATATATATATATATATATATATATATATATATATATATATATACATAAATATATAATACATATTTACATATAAATACATAAATACACATAGACCCATGTACATATATATATTTATATAAATACACATACACGCAAATATTTATTCTTTTGATAAAGAATAAATTAATAATAACTAATTATAATAAATAGTTTATTCTCAATAACCCCATTAATAATAATATTAATAATAATAATTCCACTAGTTGTTAAAATAATTCAATAGTGGCTCCTGGATGGGCATATCATAAACTCCTATTACTGGGTCCCAGAAAATCGTATAAATATTCTAATATGCTATTTAATATTAATAATACCTATAATTTACGTGTAATAAATATTCTTAGAAAATAATTGCCAATTCCAAAATATATAAAAAATACTTGCACTTACCAAACGTGTCTACAAGGCCGTACTTGGTCCCACTACATGCCTACCTGGGCTTGGATTTGGTTTGGCCCAGTTCGGACTAACTTGGTTCAACCGGGTTCCTACAAAATCAATAAATCTAATAATAATTAATAAAACTTATTTATAATGGTCATGCTATGACTTGTCCTGGTTTTCCTAGTTATGACATCTCTATGGCTCGGCCTTCCTTAGCATGGCTAATACACTTGTCAAGGCATGCCACTGCACTATCCGTGCCATGATTCCTAGTCGTTTTGTACTTCAAATCTCAACCATGGCTAGAGTCATCTACCATAATAATTAAGTAAATAATTATTTATAAAAATCTAAAAATCACCTTTCAAATCAATTAAATAATATAAAAAAATATTTTAAAAAATTTCGGGAAGGGAGGCTACAACAAATCTACCCACCTAAAAAATAATTTTGTCCTCGAAATTCTAGTTCATAACTATTCCTTAAAATTCGAAGTCCTTAATCTCCTCAAATTTAATTTCTCCAAATATTTTATGGCCTCGAATACTTGAGGACTTCTACCCACCTTTGGTCACACTACTCCTCAAAACATGGTCACTAAAATCTTATAATCTTTCATCAAGTCGCTAGAGTCATTATCCTTAGATATCTAAGACATATGGCATTTATAATCCTCATTATCTATAAACAACCAAGCATTCAATAGTCATACAATATTATACTATAATTTAGGAGTTTCTGATGAATTCTAGACAGCACGATTATTCGTCACCCCGGAATAGGAAGGGACGGGATTCAATGGTACGGAAAACAAGGAAGTATAATCGAGAGCGAATATAGAGTTTTCAAGGACGTAGAGAATTTCTAGGAGAATTTTTCAAGGCAGAGTGGATTGAGATTTCTAAGGTTTAGTCATTGTCGCAGGCTAGCTCGTATCAGTACAGTTACGTAACCGATACGATATGCATTGACCTGCATGGGCCACCACAAAAACTTGTCACGACCCACACCCGCTTTTTCGGATGCGAGTTCATGAGCAAGCCAGCTACGTATCAAGCGGACTCCAGCCTGACTCGAATACGTATAAGCTGTCAAGGTCATGGGTATCATGTCTAATCTAAACTATATCTCAATCCACAAGAATCAAATAAACAAGAATGAACAAGTATGGGTCATGGTCTGCAGCCCATTAGCATATTGTCCGATTAGACTCTAAGAATGATATGAGTCCATAAAGTAAGCAGAATATATCCTGGTACTGAATGTAAAGCATGAGAGGATAATAAAGGAATATCACAAGCAAATACCTGTATCATACATCGCAATCCTCTACCATCCTGCTGTGCTAACTAACCCCATGTAGTCGCTAAACCTGAAGAGATCATCAGGTCCTCAGAGGACTAGCAAGATACATAATATACAAGCCAACATGTAACAGTAAAAAGAAGCAAGAAACAATCAAGGATATCCAACGAGACAAAATGAACCAAGACACAAGATCTAAACACGAGGATCCTAAGACACTGGCATGCCATACTAGAAATGGCTGGCTATAAACTGCAGTCAAGACAAGTACTCACAATCTATAGTATCTCAATCGCAGTCAAGGCAAGTACTCACAACCACGATAGCCAATCCTAGTATAAAATCCTATAGACCGTAGTCAAGGTAAGTACTCACAATCTATAGAATGTCAAAGTCAAGTCCTACTCAAGTCATGTCAAGTCAAGTCAAGCCATAATCAAGTCGAAAAAATCATGGTGTAGGACTAGATGACTCTATCAAGGAAAACATATAAAACTCAGTGTAACAGATAGAATATCATAACAGGAAAGAACAAGAATGCGCAGACAACTAGAAATATGTAAAATAGAACTACAACAGGATGAGTGTACTAGACATGAAATCAAGCAATCACGATTGTAAGGAAAAGAACAGTAGCGAGATAATGAACATGCATATAAATTATATTGTACAAGTTGGCAAGGTATGGGGTTGCACGAAGAACCAACAATGTATCGCCAATCAACAAGTCAGAAAGTCCAAGTCATCTCAACTGTCTCCGAAAGCTGAAATAAACATTACCAACATTTTCAGAATAGTCAAATTAGCTAGGATTGTCTGTCCTTAAGTCCAATTCTGGACACAGTGGCAAAATGGTAATTTTGGGCAAAAACGATGTTCGCCGTTGGACACGTTTATACCGAAAAGCGTGCCAGTGTCAACGGTCACTAAAGTCGTCAAACTACATGTCTACGGGTCCAATTTTTTGATATGAACCCAATCGTATGTCCAAAGTTGGATTTCGGCGGGCCGTGCACAAAATCGCCTGTTGAGTGGGACCGTAGGGCCCGTAAAACGACGTACGATTCAACTGTCTCAGAATTAGACCAAACTTGGCATACAAGACCAGAAAAACGATACGGTCCTGTTGGCATAAGTTTTGTCTCGATCTGACGAGCGTGCACGAAGTAATTAGAGAATTTGTAAAGTGCACGATACGAAGAATTTCGACGGATACGTATCAAATTCATCGCGTACACGCGACCAATTTGAATTCCGTCAAAGCCCACACGACCACGAAGCCGTTATGCAACTTTTGATGCTTTCGGTTCGCGACCATGTCGCCCGAAATGGCGGGACGGACGTGGTATCGGACAACTTTCTAAATTTCTAAACTATTTTCGCCAAGTTTTTCTTGATTTTCAAACTGAATTATCTTGATATCTAATTAACTATAATTAAAACTAATAACAGGGTTTTAATCCTGTTTATGTTGTCCTTCACTCTCTTTAAAAGGATTTCCTAAATTCTAGGTGGATTGGCAGAAATCTGCCTTCCAAATAGGGTGTAGGGACTGTTCTACGAACTGTAAAAAACTAGTTTCTTGTCGAAGTTTGACTCGATTTCTCGACAAATACATTACGCATCTTCGTAAACTAATCTATGGATCGGAAAGAGGATTATATCGAGTGTGAACCTGCGAAGACGGGTCTGGATTTGATCAACCGAGGAAGCGGGAATCCCTTCGCGAAGACTGCACATTGCTGGTGCTTTCGCTGACGTTCTCCATGTGCTTGCGCGCTGTCCGCGGTGGCCTGGCCGGCCGGCGGCGGCCAGCGGCGGCGCACGCGGTCCAGGGTGGTCGCCCATGGTTGGGGTCGACGTTGGGGAAGTTGGATTTTAGGGTTTGCGTTTGTCGAAGTTTCGATCTGTCCCTTTCTATAACTCGCGTGCGGGTTTTAATATGCTGCTGAGTTCGGCTAAGGGAAAAGACTGAGCTGCTTTGGGGCTCAGGCCTGGGAATTGGTTCGTGGGCATTGGGCCATTCTGGTTTGGGCTAGGCTCGGCCCGGGTGGGCCTGGGCTTAGTATTTCGGTTTTTATTTTCCCTTTTCTAATACGTATATATATATATATATATATATATATATATATATATATATATATATATATATATATATATATATATATATATATATATATTTTTTTCCCTTTTCTAATACGTATATATATATATATATATATATATATATATATACGTATATATATATACGTATATATATATACGTATATATATATATATATATATATATATATATATATATATATATATACGTATATATATATATATATATATATATATATATATATATATATATATATATATATATATATATTACATATATATATAAAAAAAAAAAAAAAAAAAAAAAAAAAAAAAAAAAATATATATATATATATATATATATTACATATATATATATATACACACATATACATAAATATATAATATATATTTACATATAAATACATAAATACACATAGACCCATGTACATATATATATATATTTATATAAATACACATACACGCAAATATTTATTCTTTTCATAAAGAATAAATTAATAATAACTAATTATAGTAATTAGTTTATTCTCAATAACCCCAATAATAATAATATTAATAATAATAATTCCACTAGTTGTTAAAATAAATCAATAGTGGCTCCTGGATGGGCATATCATAAACTCCTATTACTGGGCCCCAGAAAATCGTATAAATATTCTAATATGCTATTTAATATTAATAATACCTATAATTTACGTGTAATAAATATTCTTAGAAAATAATTGCCAATTCCAAAATATAAACAAAAATACTTGCACTTACCAAACGTGCCTACAAGGCCGTACTTGGTCCCACTACATGCCTACCTGGGCTTGGATTTGGTTCAGCCCAGTTCGGACTAACTTGGTTCAACCGGGTTCCTACAAAATCAATAAATCTAATAATAATTAATAAAACTTATTTATAATGGTCATGCTACGACTTGGCCTAGTTTTCCTAGTTATGACATCTCTATGGCTCGCCCTTCCTTAGCATGGCTAATACACTGGTCAAGGCACGCCACTGCACTATCCGTGCCATGATTCCTAGTCGTCTTGTACTTCAAATCTCCACCATGGCTATAGTCATCTACCGTAATAATTAAGTAAATAATTTTTTATAAGAATCTAAAAATCACCTTTCAAATTAATTAAATAATATAAAAAAATAAAAAAATATTTTGAAAATTTTTGGAAAGGGAGGCTACAGTATATGTGGAGTGATTAGACACAATTTGTGTCCAGTTCTTGGACACTGGGACAACCCACGACACGTGCACATGTGTGACTATGATTACCACCCTTCTAGTTGTTTATTAGTTGTTAATTTCTAAATCGAATTTGTCAATTCCTA
Organism: Iris pallida; assembly: GCA_029216955.1. NCBI lineage: Eukaryota > Viridiplantae > Streptophyta > Magnoliopsida > Asparagales > Iridaceae > Iris > Iris pallida. The sequence goes on along the minus strand of JANAVB010015573.1, from coordinate 16,445 downwards.
TATTTTTTTGATACTAAAACTGTCGACTGGTTCCTGAGATTTAATGTAGGTATTGAACTGTTTTGATCGACTAAATTGGGGTATTTTGTTCACCTATATGCATCTGAGGATTAGCCTACATGTTAAGGTTATGAATAGCATGGGATTAGCTTCGAAATTGCATTGGGGCTTTGGATTTCAATTGGATTGATACACTGTTTCCTGAGAACTCAATTGTTTGGGTTACACTATTTTCTCACAAATATCATTTTTCACACACATTGATTTCTATGTTTACACATACATTGCACTCTGGAAACTTGGGAATTTGTATCATTGTTGTGTACATTAGTTATAGGGCTGATGGTTGTGTTTTGTTACCATATCATTCACACACAATTCTGAATTTCCTAACACACATTGTTTCCCTGTCAAAATCTGAGAATGAGTTCACTCACACACTCACACAAGACCTGAGATTAAAAAACTGATATGCCACACTACATGTATTGACACAACTATGTCACTCACATACCCATCTACACTATGCATTAACCTGAAACTGTCACACACATACACCTATTTACACACACCACAAAAACTGAGATTGACACTATACAAAACTGAGAACACATATAGTTAATGACACACATAATTCACACTGTTATCCTGAGAGCTATGCACTGTCTTCTCTTATATGGCACACACACACAGAATACTATCTAGACACATACACACATGAGAACTCATATACACACACCTATAGCCTATGTTCTATACACACATATATTTACACACAAGCATATACACACACTTGAGAGCTATGCACTGTCTTCAATGATCATGGTTCACGTCCATATTACCCCTGGTTTAACATTACTCTAGCCATTTCAGATAGAGTCATGTTCTTACGTTCCACAACTCTATTTTGTTGTGGGGTCCTAGGGCATGAGAATTCATGCAAATAACCATATGTGTCACAAAATTGCTTGAACTCTGCATTTTCAAATTCGCCCCCACGATCACTACGAATGCGAGTAATCATGAAACCTTTTTCATTCTGTACTTTCTTGCAAAAGGTGACGAATTCTGATAATGCATCGTTCTTGCGTGCAAGAAAATATACCCATGTATATCTAGAAAAATCATCTACAATGACAAATGCATATAACTTACCACTTAGACTAGCAATTCTACTTGGTCCAAATAAGTCCATATACAACAATTATAGAGGTCTAGTGGTACTTACAGCATTCTTGGATTTAAAGACGGATCGGGTAGCTTTGTTCTTTTCACATTTGCTACATACCATATCATTCTTGAAAGATATGTCCGGTAAGCCGCGTACCAACTTTTTTGTAGATAGTTTTGAAATTGTGTCCATGTTTGCATGATCGAGTCTCATATGCCATAGTTGACTCTCAATGCTTTTGGCCATCAAACATCTACCTGTTTTGTTAGCATCTTCTAACAAATAGAAAATATATATGCTGTCTTCCCTGATACCTTCAAAGATAGTACTACCAGTTGAACTATCAACTATAGTACATTTGTCTTTGACGAAGGTAATGCCATAACCGTGATCAGCTAAATGGCTTATGCTGAGCAGATTATGTTTTAACTCGATAACTAGACAGACATCTTTAATCACATGATAGGGAGCCTTACCAATGTCACCGATACTGATTATGTACCCTCTTAAATTATTGTCAAAGGAGACGTATCCTTCTTTATTCTTCTTCGACAATGTTGCGAATAATGAAGCATCACCGGTCATGTGCCGTGAGCAACCGCTGTCGAGGATTCATTTGCTTCTAGCATGTGAAGGGCGTTCCACCTACAAAATAATTTACAGATGAAACTCTTGGTACCCATTTCTTGTAGGGTCTTGATTAGTTAGTTTTTGGTATCCATACATAAATATTTAAATCTACTAACTATCTGATTCTACATGCAGAAGATATATGACCAATGAGGCCACAATAATGGCACTTTGCATGTTGAGTGTTGAAAGTTGTATGAGGTGCATGATTGGTAGGTTTTGGTTTTCTAGTATAGAAGAATGCATGCCTATTAGTCTTCTTGGGCATAGGTTTGGTATGGTTTGGTCTGACAGTTTTTGGTTTGGGTGTGTTCCGATGATTCGGTAATTGACACGTGTTAGAATAGGAAGCAGCAACTTCATGCCATTTTTCTAAACTAATTTCCAACTTTTTGGAGGTGTCATATAATCTAGTGTAGTCATATGTAAGTGTTTCTATTCTGACTTGTGCACACTGGAGACTCTTTCTCTCCTTAGATAGGTCTTCCTTTAGTTGGATGATAGTTTGGTCTTTTTCTTCGGATAACTTAATAGTCTCGTGTAACAACAACTTAATAGATGAAAGCTCACCAGACTCAATTAAAGAGTCATTATTTCTAACATGATCTAGTTGGTCGGTAAGTCTTCCTATTTCACCTTTGTACTCTTTGAGTACCTTCTTAGAGGTTTCATATTTACTATACAGTTTCCTGCAATCATTTAACAGGTCACTGAAAGCCTCTCCTAGTTGCTCAAAGGTGAAATCATCATAAGGATCAAATAGAGGATTAGTGATTACCTGATCGCAAGCCATCAAGCATACATTTGCAGCGTCATCTGATTGTTCGTCTTCTGAATCGCTGGCTTCACTTTCATGCCATATGCTTGTGTTGGCGTACTTCCTTGATGTAGATCACTTCAGGTAGCCTTTGTCATATTTGCTGCTTTTTTTTGTTAATGATGATGATGTTGGACAATATTTCTTCATGTGTCCTTTCTTCTTGCATCTGTAGTAAATAGGATCTTCCTCCTTGTTGTTGTTGTTGCTATCTTTTGTTCTTCTGTTAAATCTCATGACTTCTTGAATTTTCTTACCAGAAGAGCTTGATCTTCAGAGTTAGAGTCGCTGTCGTCAGAATCAACTTCGACAGTTCTTCTATGTTGAGCCTTGAGAGCGATCGACTTTTCTGACTTCTCCTTTGGTGTAGCATCTTCAAAGTCTTGAAGTTCTAACTCGTGAGTGAGTAGCTTACCCATGAGTGTTTCCAGAGATATTGTTGAGAGGTCGTTTCTTTCAATGATTGCTGTAGCCTTTGGAATCCAGTTCTTTGTGAGAGCTCGTAGAAGTTTGCGAATGTTTTCATGGTTACTGTAATCCTTGCCTAATGAAGTCAAAGGATTTACAATATCCAAGAATCTCGTAAACATCTGAGTGACTGATTCACTTAGCTTCATTTGAACGCCTCGTACTCCTGAGTAAGTCTGCTGATTTTTGACTCCTTGACTTGTGTTATTCCATCGTGGGTTACTTCGAAAAGTTTCCACACTTCATTTGATGTTGTGCAGGTAGACACCCTATTGAATTAAGTTCTATCTAAAGCACAAAATAAAGCGTTAATAGCACGTGCGTCAAGACTGGCCTTTTTTCTTTTCATCCTTTATATATTTGTCATGGGAATTTTCAACTAAAACTCTATCAACATTAATACGAGGATTCTTTTTGTAGCCATCAATAACTACAGACTATAAGTTAAAATCAAGAGATTTTAGGAAGAAACTCATACGTGTTTTCTAATAAGTCTAGTTTGTGCCGTCAAACAGTGGAGGTCTGTTTGTGGCCTGGCCTTCACTTGTAAATTTCACAGTTGCTATGTGTAATTCTGTGATCTATAATCAATTGAAAACTAACTAAATATAGCTGCAATTTTACCTTGCTTTACCTGTATAACCTGCTCTAATACCAATTGTAGGAACTAAATCGTAAAGCAGAATGCTCTAGAGGGGGGGTGAATAGAGTAGGCAGCGGAATATTGCTAATTAAAAACTCGTTAGCAGTTAGATCACAGATATAATAATAATCATAAAATAAATAACAGTAATGAAAAAGAGTGATCAGAAGGCAAACACAAACACAGAGATTTATACTGGTTTTTCTTTTGTGAGGACTAGTCCAATCGGAAGAACTCTAGCTTCCAGTTGAATCCACTATTGGAAAATCTCGCAATTTTTCATACGAAGTCCTTGCAACTTCTACAGACACGAGCTTTGATACAAAAAACTCGACCAATTTCAATTGTGAAGAGTGTATCTTCAATCAAGCCTCTGATTACAATCGCTCTGAAACTTCTAGACCGTACCGTACTGGCAAATCGACTAGAGGATTGTAACTGGCTTAGGATTTGAAAATGGAAGCTTTTTAGAACTCTTTGGAAGAAAACGTAAGCTTTAGAAGAGAAGAGATAAAAGTGAATTGGTGTTTTGAAATGATCGAAATCCTTCTCTATTTATAGTTTTTTCCGAAGGCAGAACTCTGACAGAATTCGGACAGAACTCTTTGTAACCAACCGCAACTGAAGGGAGACCAAGTTCAAAATCAAACATTCACATAACGTTCAACTTGGCCAAATTCTGGCCTAGTTCTGTCAGGGTTTGGTCAGTTGATTTTGTGAAAAATGATTTTTGGCTTTTTGAAAATTCTTCAAAAGCTTTTTGTAAAATAGATGTTTTTTCAAAAACATGGATCATTTTAGAAAGATAGGTCAGTTTTGAAAACGATTTCGGATAGCCTATTTGCCAGTACGACTTGGTGTACAATGTATTCTAGATTCAATAAAAATAAAAATTACATTGCTTTAATAAAAATACATCTTGAGTGGCAAACAGCTTCGGTCTTGAACTGAGTAGATATCCATCGCATATCGAGACAAAGTTTGATCAATTAAAATCAGATTTGACCATGACCAATGGGCCAACAGTCCAGTACCTAATATATATCTACAACATTTATATGATTCACAATAACAACATGTACTCCAATCACATACATCTAAGGAAGATATGAATAAGAAAGAGAACAGTATCACTAATCAACTAGAATCTACAAAATGATCATATGAAACAAGAATGAATCAGAGACAAATCCGACAATGAAAACATATCTAAATAAAGAAGTAATAGCCTAGAGCTCTCAGGAGGCAACTCACGGTAGATGGAACATCGAGAACCTGTCTCAGCTAGCATCGTCAGTGGTCCAAGTATGTGGAGCATAACAACTCCTAAAAATATTGGTTATACAGTCAGGATTGGAGCGAAGTACATAAACTAACAGCCGTTCCATTTAAATGACAAAATTATAAATCAGAAAGCAATAAAATACATAATCGATAAGTAGAACTGAACATGGAAAAGCAGGGAAATCATGTGAGCATGTCATGGTAATAATGTACTGTAAGTAATCATGGGTATAGTGAACAGCAGGTGATAATCTGGAATAGAACACGTACTACTATTAAACAGTAACTTGAGATATTAGGGTGTTATGTGATCGGCTTGGGTCCAAATCAGGCTATTCCATTTGACCAACTATGCACAAGTACAACTATAGAGGATCAGGCCGGCCACAATGAAAAGCTATGCACAAGCAGTATCAGGTCAGGCTACACCCTATATGTAACGAGGGTAAGCTATACACAAGTAGTAAACAAGTGGGATATTGTTCACATAATCTCCTAATATCTTCCCATCCCCCGACTAGTATAATGGATCCAACTATAGCACGTTACGACACGGGATTCTCTAAGAGGGTAGCAAATTTCCTTAGAAATCAGTGTCTATACAAGTACAAGGACAATAGTCAAGAATGAGTCATGTACCAGTATACCAGGATAACCAAGAGTAACCTGATGACGGGATCCAAGCAATATCAATCCATGTACTCTCGAGCCAGAAATCAGCATAATACGACAACTAATATCATAGAGACTATCAAGATAATAAAAACTATAAGAGAATGTACTCACCTCAATTTGGGTGGAGTCGACGTACGTGACATGAACGTATCGACACAAAATAGGCACGATGCTATGCTCCACAAGATGGTCCCAAACGACGGCACAAATGGTTCCATTGAGTCCAGAATAGTCCAAATAGCCTAGTTCGGTATATAGAAGCCCAGAATCATAGTTTGACACAATAATCGAATCAAGAAATGAAAAACGACTATAATAGTCTCGATTTATCATTTTCGAAAGAAAAGCATAACTAATTACATAATATTTTAAAATCATTATAATATTCTGAAAATTCTATCTTATAAATTGAAACGTCTTTAGATATTATTTGAATCCCATAAAATTACTGAAAATTATTTTGCAATAATAAAAGCTATAAAATATTACCATCCATTTTGAAAAAGTATTTATAGTATTATAAACTATTGTATTAGGCAAAATATCTCTAGCTAGCCATTGAATATAGAAAATAGTTTTTAGGTCCAAAACTTGATAATAATGTTTTTAGAAATATAAATATTTATTTTGTACAATTTTTAAATATAATATTGTAAAAAACAAATTCTCAATAATAATAAAATACTACCATGCATGTACATTTCTTTCATAATATACACACACTTGTATACTTTTTATATATACACTATATATATATATATAATGTGTATTATAAAGTATACAAGTGTGTGTATATTATGAAAGTAAATGTACATGCATGGTAGTATTATTATATTATTAGAATTTGTTTTTTACAATATTATTATTTAAAATTGTACAAAATAAATATTTATTTCTAAAAACATTATTATCAAGTTTGGACCTAAAAACATATTTTCTATATTCTAATGGCTAGCTAGAGATATTTTGCCTAATACAATATAGTTTATAATACTATAAATACTTTTTCAAAATGGATGGTAATATTTTATAGCTTTTATTATTGCAAAATAATTTTCAGTAATTTTATGGATTCAAATATATCTAAAGACGTTTCAATTTATAAGATAGAATTTTCAGAATATTATAATGATTTTAAAATATTATATGTAATTAGTTATGCTTTTCTTTCGAAAATGATAAATCGAGACTATTATAGTCGTTTTTCATTTCTTGATTCGATTATTGTGTCAAACTATGATTCTGGGCTTCTATATACCGAACTAGGCTATTTGGACTATTCTGGACTCAATGGAACCATTTGTGCCGTCGTTTGGGACCATCTTGTGGAGCATAGCATCGTGCCTATTTCGTGTCGATACGTTCATGTCACGTACGTCGACTCCACCCAAATTGAGGTGAGTACATTCTCTTATAGTTTTTATTATCTTGATAGTCTCTGATATGTTTGTAGTATTATGCTTGATTTCTGGCTCGAGAGTACATGGATTGATATTGCTTGGATCCCGTCATCAGATGTTACTCTTGGTTATCCTGGTATACTGGTACATGACTCATTCTTGACTATTGTCCTTGTACTTGTATAGACACTGATTTCTAAGGAAATTTGCTACCCTCTTAGAGAATCCCGTGTCGTAACGTGCTATAGTTGGATCCATTATACTAGTCGGGGGATGGGAAGATATTAGGAGATTATGTGAACAATATCCCACTTGTTTACTACTTGTGTATAGCTTACCCTCGCCATATAGGGTGTAGCCTGACCTGATACTGCTTGTGCATAGCTTTTCATTGTGGCCGGCCTGATCCTCTATAGTTGTACTTGTGCATAGTTGGTCAAATGGAATAGCCTGATTTGGACCCAAGCCGATCACATAACACCCTAATATCTCAAGTTACTTTTTAATAGTAGTACGTGTTCTATTCCAGATTATCACCTGCTGTTCACTATACCCATGATTACTTACAGTACATTATTACCATGACATGCTCACATGATTTCCCTGCTTTTCCATTGTTCAGTTCTACTTATCGATTATGTATTTTATTGCTTTCTGTTATTTATAATTTTTGTCAATTTAAATGGAACGGCTGTTAGTTTATGTACTTCGCTCCAATCCTGACTGTATAACCAATATTTTTAGGAGTTGTTATGCCCCACATACTTGGACCACATGACGATGCTAGCTGAGACAGGTTCTCGATGTTCCATCTACCGTGAGTTGCCTCCTGAGAGCTCTAGGCTATTACTTCTTTATTTAGATTATGTTTTCATTGTCGGATTTGTCTCTGATTCATTCTTGTTTCATATGATCATTTTGTAGATTCTAGTTGATTTAGTGATACTGTTCTCTCTTCTTATTCATATCTTCCTTAGATGTATGTGATTGGAGTACATGTTGTTATTGTGATCATATAAATGTTGTAGATATATATTAGGTACTGGACTGTTGGCCCATTGGTCATGGTCAAATCTGATTTTAATAATTGATCAAACTTTGTCTCGATATGCGATGGATATCTACTCAGTTCAAGACCGAAGCTGTTTGCCACTCAAGATTGTATTTTATTAAAGCAATGTAATTTTTATTTTTATTGAATCTAGGAATACATTGTACACCAAGTCGTACTGGCAAATAGGCTATCCGAAATCGTTTTCAAACTGACCTATCTTTCTAAAATGATCCATGTTTTTGAAAAACATCTATTTTACAAAAAGCTTTTGAAGAATTTTCAAAAAGCCAAAAATTTTTTCACAAAATCAACTGACCAAACCCTGACAGAACTAGGCCAGAATTCGGCCAAGTTGAACGTTATGTGAATGTTTGATTTTAACTTGGTCTCCCTTCAGTTGCGGTTGGTTACAAAGAGTTCTGTCCGAATTCTGTCAGAGTTCTGCTTCGGAAAAACTATAAATAGAGAAGATTTCGATCATTTCAAAACACCAATTCACTTTTATCTCTTCTCTTCTAAAGCTTACGTTTTCTTCCAAAGAGTTCTAAAAAGCTTCCATTTTCAAATCCTAAGCCAGTTACAATCCTCTAGTCGATTTGCCAGTACGGTACGGTCTAGAAGTTTTAGAGCGATTGTAATCAGAGGCTTGATTGAAGATACACTCTTCACAATTGAAATTGGTCGAGTTTTTTGTATCAAAGCTCGTGTCTGTAGAAGTTGCAAGGACTTCGTATGAAAAATTGCGAGATTTTCCAATAGTGGATTCAACTGGAAGCTAGAGTTCTTCCGATGGACTAGTCCTCACAAAAGAAAAACCAGTATAAATCTCTGTGTTTGTTTGCCTTCTGATCACTCTTTTTCATTACTGTTATTTATTTTATGATTATTATTATATCTGTGATCTAACTGCTAACGAGTTTTTAATTAGCAATATTCCGCTGCCTACTCTATTCACCCCCCCTCTAGAGCATTCTGCTTTACGATTTAGTTCCTACAATTGGTATTAGAGCAGGTTATACAGGTAAAGCAAGGTAAAATTGCAGCTATATTTAGTTAGTTTTCATTGATATATAGATCACAGAATTACACATAGCAACTGTGAAATTTACAAGTGAAGGCCAGGCCACAAACAGACCTCCACTGTTTTACGGCACAAACTACTTATTAGAAAACACGTATGAGTTTCTTCCTAAAATCTCTTGATTTTAACTTATAGTCTGTAGTTATTGATGGCTACAAAAAGAATCCTCGTATTAATGTTGATAGAGTTTTAGTTGAAAATTCCCATGACAAATATATAAAGGATGAAAAGAAAAAGGCCAGTCTTGACGCACGTGCTATTAACGCTTTATTTTGTGCTTTAGATAGAACTTAATTCAATAGGGTGTCTACCTGCACAACATCAAATGAAGTATGGAAACTTTTCGAAGTAACCCACGATGGAATAACACAAGTCAAGGAGTCAAAAATCAGCAGACTTACTCAGGAGTACGAGGCGTTCAAAATGAAGCCAAGTGAATCAGTCACTCAGATGTTTACGTTTTTGGATATTGTAAATCCTTTGACTTCATTAGGCAAGGATTACAGTAACCATGAAAACATTCGCAAACTTCTACGAGCTCTCACAAAGAACTGGATTCCAAAGGCTACAGCAATCATTGAAAGAAACGACCTCTCAACAATGTCTCTGGAAACACCATGGGTAAGCTACTCACTCACGAGTTAGAACTTCAAGACTTTGAAGATGCTACACCAAAGGAGAAGTCAGAAAAGTCGATCGCTCTCAAGGCTCAACATAGAAGAACTGTCGAAGTGATTCTGACGACAGCGACTCTAACTCTGAAGATCAAGCTCTTCTGGTAAGAAAATTCAAGAAGTCATGAGATTTAACAGAAGAACAAAAGATAGCAACAACAACAAGGAGGAAGATCCTATTTACTACGATGCAAGAAGAAAGGACACATGAAGAAATATTGTCCAACATCATCATCATTAACAAAAAAAAGCAGCAAATATGACAAAGGCTACCTGAAGTGATCTACATCAAGGAAGTACGCCAACACAAGCATATGGCATGAAAGTGAAGCCAGCGATTCAGAAGACGAACAATCAGATGACGCTGCAAATGTATGCTTGATGGCTTGCGATCAGGTAATCACTAATCCTCTATTTGATCCTTATGATGATTTCACCTTTGAGCAACTAGGAGAGGCTTTCAGTGACCTGTTAAATGATTGCAGGAAACTGTATAGTAAATATGAAACCTCTAAGAAGGTACTCAAAGAGTACAAAGGTGAAATAGGAAGACTTACCGACCAACTAGATCATGTTAGAAATAATGACTCTTTAATTGAGTCTGGTGAGCTTTCATCTATTAAGTTGTTGTTACACGAGACTATTAAGTTATCCGAAGAAAAAGACCAAACTATCATCCAACTAAAGGAAGACCTATCTAAGGAGAGAAAGAGTCTCCAGTGTGCACAAGTCAGAATAGAAACACTTACATATGACTACACTAGATTATATGACACCTCCAAAAAGTTGGAAATTAGTTTAGAAAAATGGCATGAAGTTGCTGCTTCCTATTCTAACACGTATCAATTACCGAATCATCGGAACACCCCAAACCAAAAACTGTCAGACCAAACCATACCAAACCTATGCCCAAGAAGACTAATAGGCATGCATTCTTCTATACTAGAAAACCAAAACCTACCAATCATGCACCTCACACTTTCAACACTCAACATGCAAAGTGCCATTATTGTGGCCTCATTGGTCATATATCTTCTGCATGTAGAATCAGATAGTTAGTAGATTTAAATATTTATGTATGGATACCAAAAACTAACTAATCAAGACCCTACAAGAAATGGGTACCAAGAGTTTCATCTGCAAATTATTTTGTAGGTGGAACGTCCTTCACATGCTAGAAGCAAATGAATCCTCGACAGCGGTTGCTCACGGCACATGACCGGTGATGCTTCATTATTCGCAACATCGTCGAAGAAGAATAAAGAAGGATACGTCTCCTTTGACAATAATTTAAGAGGGTACATAATCAGTATCGGTGACATTGGTAAGGCTCCCTATCATGTGATTAAAGATGTCTGTCTAGTTATCGAGTTAAAACATAATCTGCTCAGCATAAGCCATTTAGCTGATCACGGTTATGGCATTACCTTCGTCAAAGACAAATGTACTATAGTTGATAGTTCAACTGGTAGTACTATCTTTGAAGGTATCAGGGAAGACACATATATATTTTCTATTTGTTAGAAGATGCTAACAAAACAGGTAGATGTTTGATGGCCAAAAGCATTGAGAGTCAACTATGGCATATGAGACTCGATCATGCAAACATGGACACAATTTCAAAACTATCTACAAAAAGTTGGTACGCGGCTTACCGGACATATCTTTCAAGAATGATATGGTATGTAGCAAATGTGAAAAGAACAAAGCTACCCGATCCGTCTTTAAATCCAAGAATGCTGTAAGTAACACTAGACCTCTACAATTGTTGTATATGGACTTATTTGGACCAAGTAGAATTGCTAGTCTAAGTGGTAAGTTATATGCATTTGTCATTGTAGATGATTTTTCTAGATATACATGGGTATATTTTCTTGCACGCAAGAACGATGCATTATCAGAATTCGTCACCTTTTGCAAGAAAGTACAGAATGAAAAAGGTTTCATGATTACTCGCATTCGTAGTGATCGTGGGGCGAATTTGAAATGCAGAGTTCAAGCAATTTTGTGACACATATGGTTATTTGCATGAATTCCATGCCCTAGGACCCCACAACAAATAGAGTTGTGGAACGTAAGAACATGACTCTATCTGAAATGGCTAGAGTAATGTTAAACCAGGGGTAATATGGACGTGAACCATGATCATTGAAGACAGTGCATAGCTCTCAGGTGTGTGTATATGCTTGTGTGTAAATATGTGTGTATAGAACATAGGCTATAGGTGTGTGTATATGAGTTCTCATGTGTGTATGTCTAGATAGTATTCTGTGTGTGTGTGCCATATAAGAGAAGACAGTGCATAGCTCTCAGGATAACAGTGTGAATTATGTGTGTCATTAACTATATGTGTTCTTAGTTTTGTATAGTGTCAATCTCAGTTTTTGTGGTGTGTGTAAATAGGTGTATGTGTGTGACAGTTTCAGGTTAATGCATAGTGTAGATGGGTATGTGAGTGACATAGTTGTGTCAATACATGTAGTGTGGCATATCAGTTTTTTAATCTCAGGTCTTGTGTGAGTGTGTGAGTGAACTCATTCTCAGATTTTGACAGGGAACAATGTGTGTTAGGAAATTCAGAATTGTGTGTGAATGATATGGTAACAAAACACAACCATCAGCCCTATAACTAATGTACACAACAATGATACAAATTCCCAAGTTTCCAGAGTGCAATGTGTGTGTAAACATAGAAATCAATGTGTGTGAAAAATGATATTTGTGAGAAAATAGTAACCCAAACAATTGAGTTCTCAGGAAACAGTGTATCAATCCAATTGAAATCCAAAGCCCCAATGCAATTTCGAAGCTAATCCCATGCTATTCATAACCTTAACATGTAGGCTAATCCTCAGATGCATATAGGTGAACAAAATACCCCAATTTAGTCGATCAAAACAGTTCAATACCTACATTAAATCTCAGGAACCAGTCGACAGTTTTAGTATCAAAAAAATATGGAATTGACAAATTCGATTTAGAAATTAACAACTAATAAACAACTAGAAGGGTGGTAATCATAGTCACACATGTGCACGTGTCGTGGGTTGTCCCAGTGTCCAAGAACTGGACACAAATTGTGTCTAATCACTCCACATATACTGTAGCCTCCCTTTCCAAAAATTTTCAAAATATTTTTTATTTTTTTATATTATTTTTAATTTGAAAGGTGATTTTTAGATTCTTATAAAAAATTATTTACTTAATTATTACGGTAGATGACTATAGCCATGGTTGAGATTTGAAGTACAAGACGACTAGGAATCATGGCACGGATAGTGCAGTGGCGTGCCTTGACCAGTGTATTAGCCATGCTAAGGAAGGGCGAGCCATAGAGATGTCATAACTAGGAAAACTAGGCCAAGTCGTAGCATGACCATTATAAATAACTTTTATTAATTATTATTAGATTTATTGATTTTGTAGGAACCCGGTTGAACCAAGTTAGTCCGAACTGGGCTGAACCAAATCCAAGCCCGGTAGGCATGTAGTGGGACCAAGTACGGCCTTGTAGGCACGTTTGGTAAGTGCAAGTATTTTTGTTTATATTTTGGAATTGGCAATTATTTTCTAAGAATATTTATTACACGTAAATTATAGGTATTATTAATATTAAATAGCATATTAGAATATTTATACGATTTTCTGGGGCCCAGTAATAGGAGTTTATGATATGCCCATCCAGGAGCGACTATTGATTATTTTAACAACTAGTGGAATTATTATTATTAATATTATTATTATTGGGGTTATTGAGAATAAACTAATTACTATAATTAGTTATTATTAATTTATTCTTTATGAAAAAATAATATTTGCGTGTATGTGTATTTATATAAATATATAATATGTACATGGGTCTATGTGTATTTATGTATTTATATGTAAATTATATTATATATTTATGTATATGTGTTATATTATATATTGTAATTATATATATATTATATTATTTTTTTTTTTTTTTTTTTTTTTTTTTTTTTTTATATATATATGTAATATATAATATATATATATATATATATATATATATATATATTATATATATATATATATATACGTATATATATATATATATATATATATATATAATATATATAACGTATATATATCGTATATATATATTACGTATATATATATATATATATATATATATATATATACGTATTAGAAAAGGGAAAAATATATATATATATATATATATATATATATATATAATATATATATATATATATATATATATATATATATATACGTATTAGAAAAGGAAATAAAACCGAAATACTAAGCCCAGGCCCACCCGGGCCGAGCCTAGCCCAAACCAGAATGGCCCAATGCCCACGAACCAATTCCCAGGCCTGAGCCCCAAAGCAGCTCAGTCTTTTCCCTTAGCCGAACTCAGCAGCATATTAAAACCCGCACGCGAGTTATAGAAAGGGACAGATCGAAACTTCGACAAACGCAAACCCTAAAATCCAACTTCCCCAACGTCGACCCCAACCATGGGCGACCACCCTGGACCGCGTGCGCCGCCGCTGGCCGCCGCCGGCCGGCCAGGCCACCGCGGACAGCGCGCAAGCACATGGAGAACGTCAGCGAAAGCACCAGCAATGTGCAGTCTTCGCGAAGGGATTCCCGCTTCCTCGTTGATCAAATCCAGACCCGTCTTCGCAGGTTCACACTCGATATAATCCTCTTTCCGATCCATAGATTAGTTTACGAAGATGCGTAATGTATTTGTCGAGAAATCGAGTCAAACTTCGACAAGAAACTAGTTTTTTACAGTTCGTAGAACAGTCCCTACACCCTATTTGGAAGGCAGATTTCTGCCAATCCACCTAGAATTTAGGAAATCCTTTAAAGAGAGTGAAGGACAACATAAAGGGATTAAAACCCTGTTATTAGTTTTAATTATAGTTAATTAGATATCAAGATAATTCAGTTTGAAAATCGAAAAACTTGGAAAATAGTTTAGAAATTTAGAAAGTTGTCCGATACCACGTCCGTCCCGCCATTTCGGGCGACATGGTCGCGAACCGAAAGCATCAAAAGTTGCATAACGGCTTCGTGGTCGTGTGGGCTTTGACGGAATTCAATTGGTCGCGTGTACGCGATGAATTTGATACGTATCCGTCGAAATTCTTCGTATCGTGCACTTTACAAATTCTCTATTACTTCGTGCACGCTCGTCAGATCGAGACAAAACTTATGCCAACAGGACCGTATCGTTTTTCTGGTCTTGTATGCCAAGTTTGGTCTAATTCTGAGACAGTTGAATCGTACGTCGTTTTCGGGCCCTACGGTCCCACTCAACAGGCGATTTTGTGCACGGCCCGCCGAAATCCAACTTTGGACATACGATTGGGTTCATATCAAAAAAATTGGACCCGTAGACATGTAGTTTGACGACTTTAGTGACCGTTGACACTGGCACGCTTTTCGTATAAACGTGTCCAACGGCGAACATCGTTTTTGCCCAAATTACCATTTTGCCACTGTGTCCAGAATTGGACTTAAGGACAGACAATCCTAGCTAATTTGACTATTCTGAAAATGTTGGTAATGTTTATTTCAGCTTTCGGAGACAGTTGAGATGACTTGGACTTTCTGACTTGTTGATTGGCGATACATTGTTGGTTCTTCGTGCAACCCATACCTTGCCAACTTGTACAATATAATTTATAGCATGTTCATTATCTCGCTACTGTTCTTTCCTTACAATCGTGATTGCTTGATTTCATGTCTAGTACACTCATCCTGTTGTAGTTCTATTTTCATATTTCTAGTTGTCTGCGCATTCTTGTTCTTTCCTGTTATGATATTCTATCTGTTACACTGAGTTTTATATGTTTTCCTTGATAGAGTCATCTAGTCCTACACCATGATTTTTTCGACTTGATTATGGCTTGACTTGACTTGACATGACTTGAGTAGGACTTGACTTTGACATTCTATAGATTGTGAGTACTTACCTTACTACGGTCTATAGGATTTTATACTAGGATTGGCTATCGTGGTTGTGAGTACTTGCCTTGACTGCGATTGAGATACTATAGATTGTGAGTACTTGTCTTGACTGCAGTTTATAGCCAGCCATTCTAGTATGGCATGCAGTGTCTTAGGATCCTCGTGTTTAGATCTTGTGTCTTGGTTCATTTTGTCTCGTTGGATATCCTTGATTGTTTCTTGCTTCTTTTTACTGTTACATGTTGGCTTGTATATTATGTATCTTCTAGTCCTCTGAGGACCTGATGATCTCTTCAGGTTTAGCGACTACATGGGGTTAGTTAGCACAGCAGGATGGTAGAGGATTGCGATGTATGATACAGTATTTGCTTGTGATATTCCTTTATTATCCTCTCATGCTTTACATTCAGTACCAGGATATATTCTGCTTACTTTATGGACTCATATCATTCTTAGATCTAATCGGACAATATGCTAATGGGCTGCAGACCATGACCCATACTTGTTCATTCTTGTTTATTTGATTCTTGTGGATTGAGATATAGTTTAGATTAGACATGATACCCATGACCTTGACAGCT
>JANAVB010015572.1:62500-70000 GCA_029216955.1 Iris pallida | reverse complement strand
CGAGCGGGAGGTTGGGCGCGTTTTCCCCAAAAATGACAAGCTCCTCAAGCACTTTGGTACCCCGGAGTCAGCCCAACAATAAAACTGCAAATCTATTATAGGGGGAAGCGAGTTGAGCTGAAATTTGGGCGGCGCAACAAATTTTGAGTAGGTGCGGCTTTGCGGGCAAAATGGGATGCTGTGCGAACGAAATCCCCCACGACCCTATCGTTGACGCGCCCGGTGCAGCAAGGCCCGCTGCTGCACCACGGACCCTTGTGCGAAGCTCCCGTGCGAGGCCACGGGACGCGGGTGCGCGGCAGAAACTGCCCGTGCGAGGCGGAAAAAATTGCGTCGCAGCAGGAATGCGATGCCGTCCGAACGAGCTTATCGTCGCCTCGCCCGGTGCAGGTCGACCCGCCCCGCGACCGTGGACCCTCGTGCAGCGAGCTTACCGATGTCGCCTTCAACGGTGCAGCGCGACCCGTCGCCTCACCACGAGATGCTGGAAACGAGCGAATTTCCTCGTCGTGCTCGGCGGAGCGCCCGGGGCAGCTGCGAAGCTGACCCGATTCGTGCTCCCGCGGGTCGAGCCATACGGCTCCCCGCGGGGGTACGATTCGGGCAGCGTGCGGCAGCCCCGGGTGCGGCCGTGTCGGCACGTGAGTGGTATTGGACCCGCTAGCCTCGGCAGGCTCCCTGCTTCCGTGCAGCCAACTGCCGATGCGACGGCCCCTTCAGTCGGTTCCCGGCCTCGTCGGCGACACCCGAGTTGCCCGTGCAGCAAACCCGATCGCATTCGGGAAACGCCCCGTTGAGTATGTTCCGAGCCGTCCCTTCCGCCTCGTGCGGGAACGGGAGGGCACCCGAACTCGCGCCACTCGATGCCCCCGAGTCACGGCCCTACGTCGGCTCGTCTGGACCGGCTGGGCACTCGGTGCGCGCGTGTGTAGGGCTTGCGGATACGGTGGACGCGGAGGGGCTCGGCGGCGATCCGCCCCCGGCCCCGGACCCGAACGGTTTACTCTACGCCGCTCTCGACGACACGACGGCCGGCCCCGCCAACGTCCCTCGCCCCGCGAGCGGCCGGGCGGAGCCGGCGTCGACGAGGACGTGCTACCTGGTTGATCCTGCCAGTAGTCATATGCTTGTCTCAAAGATTAAGCCATGCATGTGTAAGTATGAACAAGTTCAGACTGTGAAACTGCGAATGGCTCATTAAATCAGTTATAGTTTGTTTGATGGTACGTGCTACTCGGATAACCGTAGTAATTCTAGAGCTAATACGTGCAACAAACCCCGACTCTCGGAAGGGATGCATTTATTAGATAAAAGGTCAACGCGGGCTCCGCCCGTCGTTCTGATGATTCATGATAACTCGACGGATCGCACGGCCTTCGTGCCGGCGACGCATCATTCAAATTTCTGCCCTATCAACTTTCGATGGTTGTCACGCCCCGCTCCCGTAGGAGCGATCGTCCTCGCTAAGGCGTGATGCCGCACGGGCCTAGGTTGCGCCCGTGCAAGGCCAAGTCCAGAAACGGCCGATTTGAGTTCTAGGCCACAGAGTCGCACAGAGTGTCCCCATTTGCAGCGGAATATAAATGAACACAATTGAAGCGAAACCAAATTCTTTATTGATATTCAACAAGTTTACAAGCGGCGCTAGGCCGATATTACAAGTCGCTCAAGCTCTCTCTCTCTCTCTGAAACATAAAAGGCGTGCCAAATGGCTTACAACATGGAAGGATACATGGCGATGTTCCGATACATTATGTCCTGTATAGGGTGCTTCAGCTTCTTGCAACGTTCCAAGGCCCCAGAGTTGGCTCCGCGCCTTGACACGTTCGACGGAAGCTCCGCACCCGCCGGCGTCTCCTGCTATCCTGCAAGCATACTGTGGGGTTATCAGTACATTGTTATGCACTGGTGGGGAGGCTGGCTCGCCCACAATGCCATCATTACCAAACACGTTCTATAATCTTTTGTGCATCTCTATCATTCATTGTCTTTCTAATCTTGCCTTAGGATCAATTTCATGGCATATTGCATAGCCTATCTCGTGTTACCGAACTCGAGTGTCGCATGGAAATACATGTACGACTTACCCATACTTACCGTCCGGCCTTCCCTGTTCAAGGTAAACCAAGTTAAACCACGATTCATGAATAATAACATAACACGATTCATGCACGCATTCAATATCAAGTGTGTGTCCATGTCTCGGGATTCTAGCACGTCGGGGGCATGTTCTAACACGTCGTAGGCACGTTTTTAGAGTGTTACAATTCAAGCATGTTTCGGGTATTTCGTTCAAGCATGTTCAGGAGTGTTACATATCGAGCATGTTCAGCAGGTTACATTTCAAGCATGTTCTGGCATGTTATATTTCGAGCATGTTCATGTTCAGGATGTTACTTTGCAAGCATGTTCAAGAGTGTTATATTTTGGGCATGTTCAGGAGACACTTTTTCATTTAACTTAGATTACTTTGATTTCAATGCAAGAACTTGCACGTGGATTGCCACCAGCATAGTCCACTTAATCTACATGCACGGGTCGCTGGCTTTACAAGCCATTTAGGACATTCCCCTGTGGCAATTCTCAACTTAGCGTAGGGTGATGGCTGGTACACCCCGTTAAGTCTCTTGAATATACCCTCCTACTTACGTCTCTTGGTGCCCAAGCCCGCACCCAAGCAGCCCGTAAGCGCCGTTGATTCTGCCTAGGCCGGCCACGGTTTACCCCCCCAACGCCCGTGCCGCAGAATCCTTCCACACGACGGCCACGGTATTCCCCCCCATCGCCCGTGCCGTTTGTCCACGACCATTTCGTATTGTCTTGTCATTTTAACTTAGCGGCTATTTCCGAGCCGTAGGCTAACCCTTAGCCATAATGCGTTAACGACCAGGTTGGCGTCCGTACAGCGCGGGTAGCGAGCCCCGTTGCACGTGCCCGTCACACCTGTCGCTAGCGTCTTATCGTTCATGTATTCTTTCTTTTCATGTTATTCTTTCACTTGTTCGTATGTTCATAGAGTCATTCATGTGTTTGTTCATTCATTCGTTGATTCATTCATTCATGCATTACGCAACTCCCAGTGTGGGAGTCGCCTTGGCGACCCATCGGTCCCCTAGCCTTCCAATGTTGCTAAACTCTACTCGGAGCGACTATGTTGATAGCCTTCCCGTTTCATTGTTGTAAACCATTCATTGTTTCATTGTTTGAACGTATACGGGACATGAACGTGAGCTTGTGCCGTAGCACGAGCGTAGAGCGTGGTGCGAGCGTTTCTATAATTGCCGAGTTCTTTTCCATGTTCTAAACAAGCATGCAAGATGGGATTATTCCCTTAGCTAGGTGCGTTGAATCATTTATTAACATGCATGGTGTTGTCGCCTAGCGATTCTCGTGATAGTGTCCGTATTGTTATGTGTCTAGGCTAAGCACAGACGGGTTCATCGGAGCCACCCACCTTAGCGATGTTCGCATCGGCCGAGCGATCCTCCGAGCGCGCCTTCGATAGTCTAAGTCTGGATTCATCTTGTCGGGCCAATGCAAGCCTTGCATCGATTCGCATCGATACTTCATCGGGTCGAAGCAACTCTTCGGGTCGACGGCTCGTTTGAGTCGTTGCACTTGCCGTTTGAAATCGGCGTTCCTTCTAGGGCGGAGCGGGTCACTACATAATACACCACTCAAAATAAGTCTCGTCCTCGAGACTTTCTGAGTGCAGGTCATCCTACCGTTCCTTAACTCGGATCGTATGCGCACCTTAGGCAATTTCCTATCGAATGGTTTTATCGTTCGACGGCATCGAACAGTACTTGATATATTTCTAAGTCCCGTGTCGCACGCGTTGGGTCGATTTTATCGAATAGCCTTTCATTCATTTTAGAGTTGATTGTACTTATTCAATTCGAGCATTTCTTCGTCTTGGTTGCCATTTCGACATGTCATGGAACTGGAATGGCTGCACGAGGCACGTTGTAAGTCATCAAATGCGAGGGTCGCAGGCTAAGGCAAATTCACTTTCGTTTATCTCGATCATCGAGATGGCCCGATTCGCTTTTCAAGCGTTCGTGTCCACGAAATTAGTATGATTTCTACTTAACGGGGTCGACCAAGTCTAGGAAATTTTCATCCAATTCAAGACCAAGTATTGCACTATCGTCGAGCATAACTTCCTATCAATGCTTCACTTCGTTATACCAACTTTTACTAGCACGATTTCACGTTCACGATACTCGTTCACTCCCCAAGTCGTGCTAGAACTCAACGTATCACTTGGTTGGATCGTGCACGCATTCCAAGCGTCCCCAAAATACATGCATTCAGCCAAGCCGCAGGATAGTGAGTTTGTCATTCTCACTCGAGTCGCATCGTGCACATACTCAAGCGTCCCTGAATATATGCATGTCAGCCAAGTCTTGTGAGCAGGGTTTCCTACATTCGTGATTCATGCTATCCATTCATGCCAATCCTCAAGATCAATCCTTTGATTGCTAACACATGGAACAGGGGCGTCTCGCCTAACCGCTAGGCCATCTTTTTCGAGGCTAAGTCAATGTCAGGATTGGAATCATAGTTCCCCAACAATAATGCCAACACTGACCCCAATCCTAGGGTCAAACCAAAATCGGTAGTACGGGATTTTCTACCCAAGCTCGCGTCACTCAGATTTCTAAACATCGAGCACGATCACCTATTCTCGTCAAGGCATTCGCCGCGTATATCCGAATTCATTCTGATCACGTACTTCACATATCCATTCTTTCCAATTCATGTATTCGATCACGAGTTCATCTAGCTTTGACAATATGTTGCGCCCCAATCTCACGCGAGTCCGATTATCCACGGTGGTTCATGAATCACCATGCAACGCTCCCGCGGAATAATCATTCTCATCGGGGCGTAACTCTTGTTTGCGTCTAGACTAAATCATTTTCGATACGCGGATTGGACCTACTCAATCCTCAAACTTAATCATTCAAGCACACCGAATCATTCTCAAGTCATCTTCGCGTCAAACCACAAGTCGAAGCAATCGTATTGCCATGCCGTGCAAGTTTGATCACCCCCGCTGGATGAATCACCATACCAGCGCTCACGCGGAGTGATCGCCCTAATCGGCGCGACGCATGTGCGAGGCTGGAGTTGCGCTCGCATAAGACAAGAATATCGACGTTGGGGTTATCGTCGAAGTAAATCCAAGCATTTCATTTCATCCAAGTCAAGATTTCAATTCGACAGTCCGACCGTCATTCATTCAACCAGAAATCCTCGAGTCACGTCTATATTTTCCTTGACACGTTTTAATACCCCGAGTATAGCATCCAACGGAACAATGACATTTGCACGATCGTCATTCGCCGAGTCAGAGTACCCCCGAGTTATCGCATATCGATCTTTGATACGCCTCAATACCATCGACGATATGCGTAACCTGACGATCTTCCTTTGCAACCAATTTCGAGTCATGCGACGATGCCGTTGTCCGAGTTGGATATTCCACCATTTCTCCCGATACTCAAGATCAAGTTCAGTCGCTTTTCCTCAAAGCTCGTTTCAAGATCGTTATTCAAAACTCAAGTCACATTTCATTTGCATCAATTCGACATCGTACGCACGTTCCTCTAAGTTTCCTCGATCAAGACCATCTATTTTTATCCATCGTTTCGAATCATTTCTAACACGCGTTACCCATTCACAAGTTGTCCGAACGATATCTCGTTCGGGACACACGAAGTCACGATCAAATAAGCGTGACGCGTTCTAAGGCTTTGCGCGATCGCATTGCCTCGCCGACGTACTCGTTGTGTTTCGTAATCCTCAAGTTTCGCTCGAATGATTTCTAAGAACATCCATACACCACTCGGATTCGGGCCACTCGTCTAGTCGTCGACACTCATTCTTATTCTTCTTCGAACCTATCACATACACCACTCGGGTTCAAGCCATACGGTCTAATCCTCAATCACGTTCGCACCATGCACTAAGATATCCTTCAGATTCGTTCGACGAATCTCTAGCGTACTCGCTTACGTCGTCTCGACGTACTAAGTCGTTCACACGAGTCCTCAAAATCCAAGTCAATCATTCGCGTACGCCTAAGCGTTAGTTGATAGCATTCCTATCGATATACACTCTAAGTGTATCTCCGTTCCCGACCGAGCGGTACTTGATATCGCTCGCAACTCGATTGCACCAGAAGTCAAGGTGCACGACACACGGACTAAGTTGTGCCGCATAACCATCTCGTGCGGACTATATTTGAATTTGCACGCTCACTTGCTAGGGTCAACGCAAGACTAGTTAGGCACGTACGAGACATGTTAACTTTGCATGTGTTCTCAATCGAGTCATGTTTAACGTCGTCCGGCACAAAGGCCTTCGCCTATCGATCCCGTGCAACCGAGTACTTGTACGAGCTTTTGAAAGTATTAGACTTATTGTATGGAACATGCCGATGGACATTTGAGAGAGAGCGCACACTTCTTTTTTCCAATCGAGCTTTCAAAACTGAGAATTCGATGTGAAGTCCAAGGACGTAAAGCCGTGCTCTGATACCAAACTGTCACGCCCCGCTCCCGTAGGAGCGATCGTCCTCGCTAAGGGGTGATGCCGCACGGGCCTAGGTTGCGCCCGTGCAAGGCCAAGTCCAGAAACGGCCGATTTGAGTTCTAGGCCACAGAGTCGCACAGAGTGTCCCCATTTGCAGCGGAATATAAATGAACACAATTGAAGCGAAACCAAATTCTTTATTGATATTCAACAAGTTTACAAGCGGCGCTAGGCCGATATTACAAGTCGCTCAAGCTCTCTCTCTCTCTGAAACATAAAAGGCGTGCCAAATGGCTTACAACATGGAAGGATACATGGCGATGTTCCGATACATTATGTCCTGTATAGGGTGCTTCAGCTTCTTGCAACGTTCCAAGGCCCCAGAGTTGGCTCCGCGCCTTGACACGTTCGACGGAAGCTCCGCACCCGCCGGCGTCTCCTGCTATCCTGCAAGCATACTGTGGGGTTATCAGTACATTGTTATGCACTGGTGGGGAGGCTGGCTCGCCCACAATGCCATCATTACCAAACACGTTCTATAATCTTTTGTGCATCTCTATCATTCATTGTCTTTCTAATCTTGCCTTAGGATCAATTTCATGGCATATTGCATAGCCTATCTCGTGTTACCGAACTCGAGTGTCGCATGGAAATACATGTACGACTTACCCATACTTACCGTCCGGCCTTCCCTGTTCAAGGTAAACCAAGTTAAACCACGATTCATGAATAATAACATAACACGATTCATGCACGCATTCAATATCAAGTGTGTGTCCATGTCTCGGGATTCTAGCACGTCGGGGGCATGTTCTAACACGTCGTAGGCACGTTTTTAGAGTGTTACAATTCAAGCATGTTTCGGGTATTTCGTTCAAGCATGTTCAGGAGTGTTACATATCGAGCATGTTCAGCAGGTTACATTTCAAGCATGTTCTGGCATGTTATATTTCGAGC
>JANAVB010015572.1:45000-52500 GCA_029216955.1 Iris pallida | reverse complement strand
GCCAGTTTCGAACCCCCCCGACCGAGCGGGAGGTTGGGCGCGTTTTCCCCAAAAATGACAAGCTCCTCAAGCACTTTGGTACCCCGGAGTCAGCCCAACAATAAAACTGCAAATCTATTATAGGGGGAAGCGAGTTGAGCTGAAATTTGGGCGGCGCAACAAATTTTGAGTAGGTGCGGCTTTGCGGGCAAAATGGGATGCTGTGCGAACGAAATCCCCCACGACCCTATCGTTGACGCGCCCGGTGCAGCAAGGCCCGCTGCTGCACCACGGACCCTTGTGCGAAGCTCCCGTGCGAGGCCACGGGACGCGGGTGCGCGGCAGAAACTGCCCGTGCGAGGCGGAAAAAATTGCGTCGCAGCAGGAATGCGATGCCGTCCGAACGAGCTTATCGTCGCCTCGCCCGGTGCAGGTCGACCCGCCCCGCGACCGTGGACCCTCGTGCAGCGAGCTTACCGATGTCGCCTTCAACGGTGCAGCGCGACCCGTCGCCTCACCACGAGATGCTGGAAACGAGCGAATTTCCTCGTCGTGCTCGGCGGAGCGCCCGGGGCAGCTGCGAAGCTGACCCGATTCGTGCTCCCGCGGGTCGAGCCATACGGCTCCCCGCGGGGGTACGATTCGGGCAGCGTGCGGCAGCCCCGGGTGCGGCCGTGTCGGCACGTGAGTGGTATTGGACCCGCTAGCCTCGGCAGGCTCCCTGCTTCCGTGCAGCCAACTGCCGATGCGACGGCCCCTTCAGTCGGTTCCCGGCCTCGTCGGCGACACCCGAGTTGCCCGTGCAGCAAACCCGATCGCATTCGGGAAACGCCCCGTTGAGTATGTTCCGAGCCGTCCCTTCCGCCTCGTGCGGGAACGGGAGGGCACCCGAACTCGCGCCACTCGATGCCCCCGAGTCACGGCCCTACGTCGGCTCGTCTGGACCGGCTGGGCACTCGGTGCGCGCGTGTGTAGGGCTTGCGGATGCGGTGGACGCGGAGGGGCTCGGCGGCGATCCGCCCCCGGCCCCGGACCCGAACGGTTTACTCTACGCCGCTCTCGACGACACGACGGCCGGCCCCGCCTGTAGTGCCCCGTCCCGCAAAGTCAATCGGAGGAATCGAAACGCCGACGGCGTTCGGACTTGGCCTTACAACGGCGACTCGAAGACATCGCTCAGGTGGGGGAGTTTCGGTGAACTTGCCTCATCTTTGCCTTCACTTAATAATTCGTGTTTTCAACTGCACAAGTAGGCTAATATAAAAGCTACGAACGCACATAGCTAAGGGAGTAATCCCGACCCGTCGGAATGTCTTAGAATATGAAAAATGGTCCCACGGTCTCAATAGAAGTCGGCTCAGCGTGCTTTGAAAATGACACTCGATCCTTCGTCCCGCGGCTTGGGAGAAGGAAAAGTTGGTATTCGACACAAACGATGAGTTAGCCTAAGTCATAGGCGTCGCCCGCTTAAATGCTCGATAAAGCATGTCCGTTTCCACTGCGCAAGGCTTGGCATAGCCTTGGTTCGTCCCTCGGGTTAAGTTGTAGGCTTGAGTAAGTTAGGCAAAATTATACCGATCGACCTAAGTCATTCTAAGTGCCGTCCCGCTCGTTCTGCGGTTGTCAAGTCAAATAGTCCCACGATCTCACGGGCCGTCATATAACGTATGACTTGGGTGATAGCGTCACGTAAGACGGAAGTCAGTTACAGGCACGAGCTACGATTGGCACGATGTAAAGTTAGCCACGGTCCATGGCACTTAAGGAACACGTTTGTTCAAGTTAAGTTGGAAGGCTACAAAGTAGTCGTTCCCTCGAGTTCAAGAAGTTCGAGGCGGTCCCTCGGTTGGGAGTCTCGCGTGCCTATCCACGTTAAGTATTCGAGGCGGTCCCTCGGTTGGGAGTCTCGCGTTCCTATCCACGTTGAGTTTCGAGGCGGTCCCTCGGTTGGGAGTCTCGCGTTCCTATCCACGTTAAGTATTCGAGGCGGTCCCTCGGTTGGGAGTCTCGCGTTCCTATCCACGTTAAGTATTCGAGGCGGTCCCTCGGTTGGGAGTCTCGCGTTCCTATCCACGTTAAGAAGTTCGAGGCGATCCCTCGGTTGGGAGTCTCGCGGTCCCGAGGCACGTTATGCCAAGTGTGATTCGGAGCACGAGTTGCTAAGTATAGTTCCGGTCGTACCAACAAGTAGGCCATGCATTTACGTGAGTCTAGATGTTCCGTAGGTGCGTGGTCATTGGACACCTTGTCGACAAGGATTTCTGCCTAGACTGGTTATACGCCGGGGCACCGGGCCCAGTCATCCTAGGGGGTAGACGTTATAGCGCGCATGCTTTTATTGCGTGGGTAGTCGGGGGCTTTCCATGGGGCTAGCTACCTTGCATCGAAGGACCCGCCGCCTGCCCGAGCTATGTCCGCGATGGCTTGTCATGCCAGTGGCCTTTCATATAGATAATTGGCGTGCTAAGCGGCGAATCCGCATGCACGGTGTCGGTCATAATAAAGGAAGTGTAAGCACGGTATGCGTCGAATGGTGAAATGTGTGCTCGGTTGCACCCAAAGTATTATAAAGTCTACGATTCGGTTATACGTAAAGACACGTGCTTCGGCACGAGATACGTTGTCGTACTTGAGTTCTCAACATCGGTTCCATAAGTTGGGTTATACATTTCGAGTTAAGTCGAGAAGGGCCGTAGGGCAAGTATTTGACACGACCTAGTCGTTACGTCCAAAAGGATGGTACGAAAGACAAGTATGAGTCGGTACGTTATTAGTGCAAGGCACGAAGATGGTCTAAAGACACTAAATAGGCCGAGCGTCGGTCCTAAAATCGATCCTAAGGCAAGACTAGAAAGACAATCGAAAAAGGGGGGGGCTTGTATTGCACAAAGTAAAATAAACGTGTCGGTTTTGTATGGGTGGGCGAGGAGCTCACTCCACCAGTACAGTGGTACTGACACCCACACAGTGTTTATGTGCAGGCACAGGTAGAAGCTCGTGGCGCGGAGCTCGCTTGGATGCGTCGAGGCACGGAGTTCCTTGGCGATTCGAAGCGTGTGGCCGCATGGATTCGAAGACTTATACGGGACATAATGTATGGACATCGCCTTCCGAAGCTTCCGCTGGATCGACAAGTATTGTATCGAGAGATGAGAGAGAGCAGAGTGATTTGTAATGTGAGGCGAGTGTATCTGAGTGATTGTAATCTCGGCCTTGTGCCCCCAATGTAACCGTTGTTTCAATATCAATAAAAGAGCTTCTTTGAATAACTTGTGTTCGTTCTAAATTTTTGCTGCGTGTTCAATGTCTCTGCTTGGGACTTCTGTGCGACGACCCCGTCGCAGCCGTTGTAATCGGCCGTTATGGAACCCGCCTTGCACGAGCGCAATCTAGGCTCGTGCGGCATCACGCCTTAGCGAGGACGATCGCTCATACGGGAGCGGGGCGTGACATAATGGTATCAGAGCACGGCTTTACGTCCTTGGACTACCGATTGAATTCTTTAACTCCGTTGTTTCGCAAACTCTGAATTGTGCTTCCGTAATGTGATATCGTTGGTGCGCTCTCTCTCAAACGTCCTTTGGCATGTCCATACAATAAGTCTAATATTTTCGAAAGCTCGTACAAGCGTTCAATCAAACTAATCGATAGGTGGTGGCCTTTGGGCCGAACGGTGCCGACCTTGAGTTGATAGAAAATGCGTACTAAAGTTAGCAAGTCATGTGCGTGCCTAACGAGTCCTATGTCAACATTATAAAATGAGCACGCAAAGTCGGAGTATAGTCCATACGGGATGGCTATGCACACGGCCTTTTTGGCTAAGTTGTGTTTTGCGTCGCGCACCTTGACCCTTGGTGCAAATGAGTCGCGAGCGATATCAAGTATCGCTTGGTCGGGAAAGAAGATACACTTAGAGTGTATATCGATAGGAACGTTATCAGACTAACGCTTAGGCGTACACGAAGGATTGATTGGGATTTTGAGGATTGTGCGAACGACTTAGTGCGTCGATACGAACGTGATTGAGGACTAAATCGGATGGCTCGAACCCGAGTGGTGTATGGACGTTATAGAAATTGTTCGAGCGGAACCAGAGGAGTTACGGATAGTACGAGTATGTCGACAAGCGATGATATCGCAAAGCCTTAGAACGAGTAGCGCTTAGATGGTCATGATTCGAGAGTCGCAAACGTGATACCGTTCGAACGATTTGTAAACGATAGTGCGAATTACGAAATGGTTGAATGGAAATTTCTAAACGATAGAATAAATGGATGACTTGATTGAAGAAATATGTAGTCGATGACTTAAGATCGACGGATAAACGATACGTGAATTTGGGTTGAAGAAATTGATGATGTAAACGATTCGAGGAGATAATCCAGTCGGACGATAGCATCATTCGCACGACTCAGAATTCGTTGCAAACGAAGATCGTCAGGTTACGTATATCGTCGATGGTATTGAGGCGTATCAAAAGATGATATGCAATAACTCGGAGGTACTCGGACTCGGTGAATGACGATCGTGCAAGTGCTATTATTCGGTTGGATACAATAATTAGGATTTGATTGAGATGAATGTTGGATAAAAGTGATCGTGTTTTGATGGTTGCGTTGATAACCACAACGTCGACGGTCTTGTCTTGTGCGAGCGCAACTCTTGCCTCGCACATGCGTTGCGTCGGATTTGGGGCGATCGTTCCGCGTGAGCGCTGACATGGTGATTCATGTCACGGGAATAATCGAACTCAGAAAATTTGGACGCGACAACTTCGATTGTCCCGACTTGTTGGTTTGATGCGAAGGAGAACTCGAGAATGTTAGGACTTGTGATTGACGGTTGATTAAAACTTGAGGATTGAGTAGGTCCAATCCGCGCATCGAGAATGAACGAGTCTAGACACGAAACAAGAGTTACGCCCCGATGAGAATGATTATTCTGCGGGAGCGTTGCATGGTGATTCATGAACCACCGTGGATGATCGGACTCGCGTGAGATCGGAGCGTGGCATATTGTTAAGTCAGACGACCTTGTGATCGATTACGTGAATTGGAATAGATGATTTCGGAAACGTGAAACATGAATTACGGTTTCAAGATGAATTGTGTCGTAGCGTGCTTGACTTGGAAAGATTGATAGGCAGATTACGTCGAACGTGTTCGAAGAGATAGACGATGCGAAATGGCTTGATGAACGAGCGATATGTTCTTATCGAGGATTAGTTGAAACGTGAATTATCGTATGATGGCTTTACCGATACGACTCGTACCCCGTGTGACGAATATTGGGATGTGCATAGGAAATCGATGCTCGAAGTTTAGAAATCAGAGTGATGCGAGCTTGGGTAGAAAACCCCGTACCATCGATTTGGTTTGACCTTAGGATGGGGTCAGTATTGACATCGTTGTTTGGGAACTATGATTCCAGTACTGACGAAAAGACTCAGCCTAGCGGTTAGGCAGACGTCCCGGTGCGAAGCGATAGGTGTTACGGAGGCACCACTCGCGAGCCTCGGCTGACATGCACGTATATCAGAGACGTCCGAATATGTGCACGATCCGACTCGAGTGGTGATGGCGGATTCTCTATCACGAGGCTTGGCTGACATGCATGTATTTTGGGGACGCCTGGAATATGTGCACGATCCAACTAAGTGATACGTTGAATCAAGTGAGACTTGAGGAACGAAAAAGTGTTGAGGATTTTGAAATCGTGAGTTTCAAAGAAATGTTGATGGTAATACGATCATTGATTTGAAACGAATTCGAATGTTGGTTGATCGATTAGTGTGCCTTACAACTAAGTTAGCGATAGCACGAGTGTGGCTCGAAATCGAAGTAACACGTAGGCGGAATGTGTACGATTAAGTCTTGGCCATAGAAACGGTAGGATGGTTTGCCTTCAGGAAAGTCTCGAGGACGAGACTTGTTCTGAGTGGTGTATGTTGTAGTGCCCCGTCCCGCAAAGTCAATCGGAGGAATCGAAACGCCGACGGCGTTCGGACTTGGCCTTACAACGGCGACTCGAAGACATCGCTCAGGTGGGGGAGTTTCGGTGAACTTGCCTCATCTTTGCCTTCACTTAATAATTCGTGTTTTCAACTGCACAAGTAGGCTAATATAAAAGCTACGAACGCACATAGCTAAGGGAGTAATCCCGACCCGTCGGAATGTCTTAGAATATGAAAAATGGTCCCACGGTCTCAATAGAAGTCGGCTCAGCGTGCTTTGAAAATGACACTCGATCCTTCGTCCCGCGGCTTGGGAGAAGGAAAAGTTGGTATTCGACACAAACGATGAGTTAGCCTAAGTCATAGGCGTCGCCCGCTTAAATGCTCGATAAAGCATGTCCGTTTCCACTGCGCAAGGCTTGGCATAGCCTTGGTTCGTCCCTCGGGTTAAGTTGTAGGCTTGAGTAAGTTAGGCAAAATTATACCGATCGACCTAAGTCATTCTAAGTGCCGTCCCGCTCGTTCTGCGGTTGTCAAGTCAAATAGTCCCACGATCTCACGGGCCGTCATATAACGTATGACTTGGGTGATAGCGTCACGTAAGACGGAAGTCAGTTACAGGCACGAGCTACGATTGGCACGATGTAAAGTTAGCCACGGTCCATGGCACTTAAGGAACACGTTTGTTCAAGTTAAGTTGGAAGGCTACAAAGTAGTCGTTCCCTCGAGTTCAAGAAGTTCGAGGCGGTCCCTCGGTTGGGAGTCTCGCGTGCCTATCCACGTTAAGTATTCGAGGCGGTCCCTCGGTTGGGAGTCTCGCGTTCCTATCCACGTTGAGTTTCGAGGCGGTCCCTCGGTTGGGAGTCTCGCGTTCCTATCCACGTTAAGTATTCGAGGCGGTCCCTCGGTTGGGAGTCTCGCGTTCCTATCCACGTTAAGTATTCGAGGCGGTCCCTCGGTTGGGAGTCTCGCGTTCCTATCCACGTTAAGAAGTTCGAGGCGATCCCTCGGTTGGGAGTCTCGCGGTCCCGAGGCACGTTATGCCAAGTGTGATTCGGAGCACGAGTTGCTAAGTATAGTTCCGGTCGTACCAACAAGTAGGCCATGCATTTACGTGAGTCTAGATGTTCCGTAGGTGCGTGGTCATTGGACACCTTGTCGACAAGGATTTCTGCCTAGACTGGTTATACGCCGGGGCACCGGGCCCAGTCATCCTAGGGGGTAGACGTTATAGCGCGCATGCTTTTATTGCGTGGGTAGTCGGGGGCTTTCCATGGGGCTAGCTACCTTGCATCGAAGGACCCGCCGCCTGCCCGAGCTATGTCCGCGATGGCTTGTCATGCCAGTGGCCTTTCATATAGATAATTGGCGTGCTAAGCGGCGAATCCGCATGCACGGTGTCGGTCATAATAAAGGAAGTGTAAGCACGGTATGCGTCGAATGGTGAAATGTGTGCTCGGTTGCACCCAAAGTATTATAAAGTCTACGATTCGGTTATACGTAAAGACACGTGCTTCGGCACGAGATACGTTGTCGTACTTGAGTTCTCAACATCGGTTCCATAAGTT
>JANAVB010015572.1:17500-25000 GCA_029216955.1 Iris pallida | reverse complement strand
GCGCGCAGCTCTCAGCCCGTGCGACAGAATCTGCCGCAACTCGTGCCAGTTTCGAACCCCTCCGACCGAGCGGGAGGTTGGGCGCGTTTTCCCCAAAAATGACAAGCTCCTCAAGCACTTTGGTACCCCGGAGTCAGCCCAACAATAAAACTGCAAATCTATTATAGGGGGAAGCGAGTTGAGCTGAAATTTGGGCGGCGCAACAAATTTTGAGTAGGTGCGGCTTTGCGGGCAAAATGGGATGCTGTGCGAACGAAATCCCCCACGACCCTATCGTTGACGCGCCCGGTGCAGCAAGGCCCGCTGCTGCACCACGGACCCTTGTGCGAAGCTCCCGTGCGAGGCCACGGGACGCGGGTGCGCGGCAGAAACTGCCCGTGCGAGGCGGAAAAAATTGCGTCGCAGCAGGAATGCGATGCCGTCCGAACGAGCTTATCGTCGCCTCGCCCGGTGCAGGTCGACCCGCCCCGCGACCGTGGACCCTCGTGCAGCGAGCTTACCGATGTCGCCTTCAACGGTGCAGCGCGACCCGTCGCCTCACCACGAGATGCTGGAAACGAGCGAATTTCCTCGTCGTGCTCGGCGGAGCGCCCGGGGCAGCTGCGAAGCTGACCCGATTCGTGCTCCCGCGGGTCGAGCCATACGGCTCCCCGCGGGGGTACGATTCGGGCAGCGTGCGGCAGCCCCGGGTGCTGTAGTGACCCGCTCCGCCCTAGAAGGAACGCCGATTTCAAACGGCAAGTGCAACGACTCAAACGAGCCGTCGACCCGAAGAGTTGCTTCGACCCGATGAAGTATCGATGCGAATCGATGCAAGGCTTGCATTGGCCCGACAAGATGAATCCAGACTTAGACTATCGAAGGCGCGCTCGGAGGATCGCTCGGCCGATGCGAACATCGCTAAGGTGGGTGGCTCCGATGAACCCGTCTGTGCTTAGCCTAGACACATAACAATGCGGACACTATCACGAGAATCGCTAGGCGACAACACCATGCATGTTAATAAATGATTCAACGCACCTAGCTAAGGGAATAATCCCATCTTGCATGCTTGTTTAGAACATGGAAAAGAACTCGGCAATTATAGAAACGCTCGCACCACGCTCTACGCTCGTGCTACGGCACAAGCTCACGTTCATGTCCCGTATACGTTCAAACAATGAAACAATGAATGGTTTACAACAATGAAACGGGAAGGCTATCAACATAGTCGCTCCGAGTAGAGTTTAGCAACATTGGAAGGCTAGGGGACCGATGGGTCGCCAAGGCGACTCCCACACTGGGAGTTGCGTAATGCATGAATGAATGAATCAACGAATGAATGAACAAACACATGAATGACTCTATGAACATACGAACAAGTGAAAGAATAACATGAAAAGAAAGAATACATGAACGATAAGACGCTAGCGACAGGTGTGACGGGCACGTGCAACGGGGCTCGCTACCCGCGCTGTACGGACGCCAACCTGGTCGTTAACGCATTATGGCTAAGGGTTAGCCTACGGCTCGGAAATAGCCGCTAAGTTAAAATGACAAGACAATACGAAATAATTTCGTGGACAAACGGCACGGGCGATGGGGGGGAATACCGTGGCCGTCGTGTGGAAGGATTCTGCGGCACGGGCGTTGGGGGGGTAAACCGTGGCCGGCCTAGGCAGAATCAACGGCGCTTACGGGCTGCTTGGGTGCGGGCTTGGGCACCAAGAGACGTAAGTAGGAGGGTATATTCAAGAGACTTAACGGGGTGTACCAGCCATCACCCTACGCTAAGTTGAGAATTGCCACAGGGGAATGTCCTAAATGGCTTGTAAAGCCAGCGACCCGTGCATGTAGATTAAGTGGACTATGCTGGTGGCAATCCACGTGCAAGTTCTTGCATTGAAATCAAAGTAATCTAAGTTAAATGAACAAGTGTCTCCTGAACATGCCCAAAATATAACACTCTTGAACATGCTTGCAAAGTAACATCCTGAACATGAACATGCTCGAAATATAACATGCCAGAACATGCTTGAAATGTAACCTGCTGAACATGCTCGATATGTAACACTCCTGAACATGCTTGAACGAAATACCCGAAACATGCTTGAATTGTAACACTCTAAAAACGTGCCTACGACGTGTTAGAACATGCCCCCGACGTGCTAGAATCCCGAGACATGGACACACACTTGATATTGAATGCGTGCATGAATCGTGTTATGTTATTATTCATGAATCGTGGTTTAACTTGGTTTACCTTGAACAGGGAAGGCCGGACGGTAAGTATGGGTAAGTCGTACATGTATTTCCATGCGACACTCGAGTTCGGTAACACGAGATAGGCTATGCAATATGCCATGAAATTGATCCTAAGGCAAGATTAGAAAGACAATGAATGATAGAGATGCACAAAAGATTATAGAACGTGTTTGGTAATGATGGCATTGTGGGCGAGCCAGCCTCCCCACCAGTGCATAACAATGTACTGATAACCCCACAGTATGCTTGCAGGATAGCAGGAGACGCCGGCGGGTGCGGAGCTTCCGTCGAACGTGTCAAGGCGCGGAGCCAACTCTGGGGCCTTGGAACGTTGCAAGAAGCTGAAGCACCCTATACAGGACATAATGTATCGGAACATCGCCATGTATCCTTCCATGTTGTAAGCCATTTGGCACGCCTTTTATGTTTCAGAGAGAGAGAGAGAGCTTGAGCGACTTGTAATATCGGCCTAGCGCCGCTTGTAAACTTGTTGAATATCAATAAAGAATTTGGTTTCGCTTCAATTGTGTTCATTTATATTCCGCTGCAAATGGGGACACTCTGTGCGACTCTGTGGCCTAGAACTCAAATCGGCCGTTTCTGGACTTGGCCTTGCACGGGCGCAACCTAGGCCCGTGCGGCATCACGCCTTAGCGAGGACGATCGCTCCTACGGGAGCGGGGCGTGACAGTTTGGTATCAGAGCACGGCTTTACGTCCTTGGACTTCACATCGAATTCTCAGTTTTGAAAGCTCGATTGGAAAAAAGAAGTGTGCGCTCTCTCTCAAATGTCCATCGGCATGTTCCATACAATAAGTCTAATACTTTCAAAAGCTCGTACAAGTACTCGGTTGCACGGGATCGATAGGCGAAGGCCTTTGTGCCGGACGACGTTAAACATGACTCGATTGAGAACACATGCAAAGTTAACATGTCTCGTACGTGCCTAACTAGTCTTGCGTTGACCCTAGCAAGTGAGCGTGCAAATTCAAATATAGTCCGCACGAGATGGTTATGCGGCACAACTTAGTCCGTGTGTCGTGCACCTTGACTTCTGGTGCAATCGAGTTGCGAGCGATATCAAGTACCGCTCGGTCGGGAACGGAGATACACTTAGAGTGTATATCGATAGGAATGCTATCAACTAACGCTTAGGCGTACGCGAATGATTGACTTGGATTTTGAGGACTCGTGTGAACGACTTAGTACGTCGAGACGACGTAAGCGAGTACGCTAGAGATTCGTCGAACGAATCTGAAGGATATCTTAGTGCATGGTGCGAACGTGATTGAGGATTAGACCGTATGGCTTGAACCCGAGTGGTGTATGTGATAGGTTCGAAGAAGAATAAGAATGAGTGTCGACGACTAGACGAGTGGCCCGAATCCGAGTGGTGTATGGATGTTCTTAGAAATCATTCGAGCGAAACTTGAGGATTACGAAACACAACGAGTACGTCGGCGAGGCAATGCGATCGCGCAAAGCCTTAGAACGCGTCACGCTTATTTGATCGTGACTTCGTGTGTCCCGAACGAGATATCGTTCGGACAACTTGTGAATGGGTAACGCGTGTTAGAAATGATTCGAAACGATGGATAAAAATAGATGGTCTTGATCGAGGAAACTTAGAGGAACGTGCGTACGATGTCGAATTGATGCAAATGAAATGTGACTTGAGTTTTGAATAACGATCTTGAAACGAGCTTTGAGGAAAAGCGACTGAACTTGATCTTGAGTATCGGGAGAAATGGTGGAATATCCAACTCGGACAACGGCATCGTCGCATGACTCGAAATTGGTTGCAAAGGAAGATCGTCAGGTTACGCATATCGTCGATGGTATTGAGGCGTATCAAAGATCGATATGCGATAACTCGGGGGTACTCTGACTCGGCGAATGACGATCGTGCAAATGTCATTGTTCCGTTGGATGCTATACTCGGGGTATTAAAACGTGTCAAGGAAAATATAGACGTGACTCGAGGATTTCTGGTTGAATGAATGACGGTCGGACTGTCGAATTGAAATCTTGACTTGGATGAAATGAAATGC
This sequence comes from Iris pallida, assembly GCA_029216955.1. Classification (NCBI taxonomy): domain Eukaryota; kingdom Viridiplantae; phylum Streptophyta; class Magnoliopsida; order Asparagales; family Iridaceae; genus Iris; species Iris pallida. The sequence goes on along the minus strand of JANAVB010015572.1, from coordinate 20,705 downwards.
TTGGATTTACTTCGACGATAACCCCAACGTCGACATTCTTGTCTTATGCGAGCGCAACTCCAGCCTCGCACATGCGTCGCGCCGATTAGGGCGATCACTCCGCGTGAGCGCTGGTATGGTGATTCATCCAGCGGGGGTGATCAAACTTGCACGGCATGGCAATACGATTGCTTCGACTTGTGGTTTGACGCGAAGATGACTTGAGAATGATTCGGTGTGCTTGAATGATTAAGTTTGAGGATTGAGTAGGTCCAATCCGCGTATCGAAAATGATTTAGTCTAGACGCAAACAAGAGTTACGCCCCGATGAGAATGATTATTCCGCGGGAGCGTTGCATGGTGATTCATGAACCACCGTGGATAATCGGACTCGCGTGAGATTGGGGCGCAACATATTGTCAAAGCTAGATGAACTCGTGATCGAATACATGAATTGGAAAGAATGGATATGTGAAGTACGTGATCAGAATGAATTCGGATATACGCGGCGAATGCCTTGACGAGAATAGGTGATCGTGCTCGATGTTTAGAAATCTGAGTGACGCGAGCTTGGGTAGAAAATCCCGTACTACCGATTTTGGTTTGACCCTAGGATTGGGGTCAGTGTTGGCATTATTGTTGGGGAACTATGATTCCAATCCTGACATTGACTTAGCCTCGAAAAAGATGGCCTAGCGGTTAGGCGAGACGCCCCTGTTCCATGTGTTAGCAATCAAAGGATTGATCTTGAGGATTGGCATGAATGGATAGCATGAATCACGAATGTAGGAAACCCTGCTCACAAGACTTGGCTGACATGCATATATTCAGGGACGCTTGAGTATGTGCACGATGCGACTCGAGTGAGAATGACAAACTCACTATCCTGCGGCTTGGCTGAATGCATGTATTTTGGGGACGCTTGGAATGCGTGCACGATCCAACCAAGTGATACATTGAGTTCTAGCACGACTTGGGGAGTGAACGAGTATCGTGAACGTGAAATCGTGCTAGTAAAAGTTGGTATAACGAAGTGAAGCATTGATAGGAAGTTATGCTCGACGATAGTGCAATACTTGGTCTTGAATTGGATGAAAATTTCCTAGACTTGGTCGACCCCGTTAAGTAGAAATCATACTAATTTCGTGGACACGAACGCTTGAAAAGCGAATCGGGCCATCTCGATGATCGAGATAAACGAAAGTGAATTTGCCTTAGCCTGCGACCCTCGCATTTGATGACTTACAACGTGCCTCGTGCAGCCATTCCAGTTCCATGACATGTCGAAATGGCAACCAAGACGAAGAAATGCTCGAATTGAATAAGTACAATCAACTCTAAAATGAATGAAAGGCTATTCGATAAAATCGACCCAACGCGTGCGACACGGGACTTAGAAATATATCAAGTACTGTTCGATGCCGTCGAACGATAAAACCATTCGATAGGAAATTGCCTAAGGTGCGCATACGATCCGAGTTAAGGAACGGTAGGATGACCTGCACTCAGAAAGTCTCGAGGACGAGACTTATTTTGAGTGGTGTATTATGTAGTGACCCGCTCCGCCCTAGAAGGAACGCCGATTTCAAACGGCAAGTGCAACGACTCAAACGAGCCGTCGACCCGAAGAGTTGCTTCGACCCGATGAAGTATCGATGCGAATCGATGCAAGGCTTGCATTGGCCCGACAAGATGAATCCAGACTTAGACTATCGAAGGCGCGCTCGGAGGATCGCTCGGCCGATGCGAACATCGCTAAGGTGGGTGGCTCCGATGAACCCGTCTGTGCTTAGCCTAGACACATAACAATGCGGACACTATCACGAGAATCGCTAGGCGACAACACCATGCATGTTAATAAATGATTCAACGCACCTAGCTAAGGGAATAATCCCATCTTGCATGCTTGTTTAGAACATGGAAAAGAACTCGGCAATTATAGAAACGCTCGCACCACGCTCTACGCTCGTGCTACGGCACAAGCTCACGTTCATGTCCCGTATACGTTCAAACAATGAAACAATGAATGGTTTACAACAATGAAACGGGAAGGCTATCAACATAGTCGCTCCGAGTAGAGTTTAGCAACATTGGAAGGCTAGGGGACCGATGGGTCGCCAAGGCGACTCCCACACTGGGAGTTGCGTAATGCATGAATGAATGAATCAACGAATGAATGAACAAACACATGAATGACTCTATGAACATACGAACAAGTGAAAGAATAACATGAAAAGAAAGAATACATGAACGATAAGACGCTAGCGACAGGTGTGACGGGCACGTGCAACGGGGCTCGCTACCCGCGCTGTACGGACGCCAACCTGGTCGTTAACGCATTATGGCTAAGGGTTAGCCTACGGCTCGGAAATAGCCGCTAAGTTAAAATGACAAGACAATACGAAATGGTCGTGGACAAACGGCACGGGCGATGGGGGGGAATACCGTGGCCGTCGTGTGGAAGGATTCTGCGGCACGGGCGTTGGGGGGGTAAACCGTGGCCGGCCTAGGCAGAATCAACGGCGCTTACGGGCTGCTTGGGTGCGGGCTTGGGCACCAAGAGACGTAAGTAGGAGGGTATATTCAAGAGACTTAACGGGGTGTACCAGCCATCACCCTACGCTAAGTTGAGAATTGCCACAGGGGAATGTCCTAAATGGCTTGTAAAGCCAGCGACCCGTGCATGTAGATTAAGTGGACTATGCTGGTGGCAATCCACGTGCAAGTTCTTGCATTGAAATCAAAGTAATCTAAGTTAAATGAACAAGTGTCTCCTGAACATGCCCAAAATATAACACTCTTGAACATGCTTGCAAAGTAACATCCTGAACATGAACATGCTCGAAATATAACATGCCAGAACATGCTTGAAATGTAACCTGCTGAACATGCTCGATATGTAACACTCCTGAACATGCTTGAACGAAATACCCGAAACATGCTTGAATTGTAACACTCTAAAAACGTGCCTACGACGTGTTAGAACATGCCCCCGACGTGCTAGAATCCCGAGACATGGACACACACTTGATATTGAATGCGTGCATGAATCGTGTTATGTTATTATTCATGAATCGTGGTTTAACTTGGTTTACCTTGAACAGGGAAGGCCGGACGGTAAGTATGGGTAAGTCGTACATGTATTTCCATGCGACACTCGAGTTCGGTAACACGAGATAGGCTATGCAATATGCCATGAAATTGATCCTAAGGCAAGATTAGAAAG
>JANAVB010015571.1:0-69611 GCA_029216955.1 Iris pallida | reverse complement strand
GGCGGCGAGCGGGGTCCGGCGGGCGCGGCGATGGGCTCCGGGGAGGCACGCGGGACGGCGGAAGGGGGTCGGGGCGTGAGGCTCGCGGTTGGCGGAGAGGCCGAGGGCGCTGGAGTTCGGGAGAGGGTCGAGCGGGATAGGTTTGCTTCTGGAGGGATTAGGAGAATGTAGAGAGAGGAGTGAGGAATGAGAGGAGAACATGGGTGTGTATTTAAAAAGAAGTGGGTTGAGAAGTATGTGGTTGTGCTGCTGAGAGAAGAAGTAGGGAGAGAAATAAGGGTGAGGGGAGAACGTGTGTGGGGGTGTGCTGGTCCAACGTGGACCAGTTCAAAAATACATTGTTTAATAGAAATCTGAATTCAAAAGAAAGAGTTAGGATCGGGTCTGGGTTTCGGGAATCTGGTCCGGGCTCGGGTCAGGCCAACAACCAAAAATCCAACTTAATTTTCGAAATTAATTTTTTTAAAACTCATAAATAATACTTAAATAATAGTAATGATATTATAAAAATAATAATAACATTACAAAATTGGGTTTCACAGAAGGAGGGTTAATGGGTCCAATGATGTTCTTTTCCTATGCTTCGAAGGGCCAAGATGAAGCCGTTGGGTGCAGAAATTCTGAAAGTTGATGTATGAAGTCTGCATGCATTTGACAAACTTTACATTTTTTTGCATAATCATGGCGTCAGCTACTATAGTGGTCCAATAATAACCTAGACGCCTTAGCCGATCCTACAATTTTGGACCAAGTTGAAGGGCGCCACAAGTACCATCTTGAGCTTCACTAAGGGCCTACTTAGCTTCTTCATGAGATAAGTATCATAGAAGAAGTCCATCATATGATCTTCGATACAACATATTAGTAGCTGTATCCTAAAAAAATAAAGAGAACATCTCTTGATTGAAATATCTTCTTTTGGGTCATCAGGAAGGGTTCCATAAACAACATATTCTATAAATAGGAATCTCCAGTCTTTGAAGTTGATATATGTTATTACTGAATAACTTTGATGAACATCCAAATAATTCTTAGTGTAGAATAGTTCTTGACCAATCACTATGATCGACTTCTGGGTGTTGACTGGAGTAGCCAGTGATGCGGCCAAACCTGCCAGCGCATCTGCTTCTGTGTTTTCTAACCGAGGCACATACTCGATGAAGAACTCAAAAAAAGTAACGGCTCTCTCGAGCGTTGTTTGGTGATACGGAATAAGATCTTCATGATGAACCTCGTATTTCCTTCATACTTGACTACTATCAGCTTAGAGTCGTCATACGCTTCTAGATAATCTATCCCCAACTGCTTAGCCAACTTGAGTCTAATGAATAAAGCATTATACTTTGCAACATTATTAGAACATGGTTCCATAAGAGAATAAGCACGATGGATGACCAGATTGTCAGGGGGTATCAACACTACCCCACTCCTACTATGATGTTGCCTTTAGGACCAGTTCTTGAGGCTCCATTGAAGAACATCCTCCAAATAGACTCTTTCGTCGTCGTATTAGACTCCAATACTTCATCAAAAATTTTATCATAAAGTTTAGAAGTTTCTGCTATTGGGTGTGTAGCTAGGAAATCAGCCAGAGCTTGTCCTTTGACTGCCTTCTGAGGCACATAGATCATATCATAGGGGGATAATAACATCGCCCATGTAGCAAGTCGAGAATTAAGTGCACTTGGTTTAGTCATGAAAACCCTGAGAGGGTTAACCCTGGATGTAACATGAATGGTTTGTCCCATTACATAATGTCGCATCTTTTGAATTACAAAGATTAATACAGAACATTCTTTCTCTACGAGATTATATCTATGCTCGACGCCGATCATCATGCGACTTAAGTAATAGATAGCTTGTTCATGTCCTTCATCATTCTTCTGGGCTAACAATGCACGAGAGAATGTTCCATGGCACGAATATACAACAAAAATGGTTTGCCTACCACTGGAGCCACAAAAACTGGAGGATTAGTGAGATACCTTTTAATGTCTTCAAATGCTAGCTGACATTTTTCATCCCAAATGAAAGAGACTCATTTCTTCATTAACTGAGTGAATGGTCGACATCGTCGGACAGATTAGAAATGAACCTTCGGATATAAGCTAATCTGCCATGTAAGCCGCGAAGTTCTTTAATATTCTTGGGGGCCATTTCTAGGATAGCTTTAACTTTGTCAGGGTCAATATGTATTCCCTTTGAAGTTATGACAAATCTAAGAAATTTTCCACTGGAGACTCCTAAAAATGACTTTGTAGAATTCATCTTGAGTTGGTGTTCATGCATCAGTTCGAACACGTTCTCAAGTCTTGAAGGTGATTGCCCTTTGAACTACTTTTAACTGCAATGTTGTCAACGTAGCATTCCACTTTTTTTCACAAATGTTCGCAAAAAATTGTGCTCATGGCACGTTGATATGTAGCTCCTGTATTCTTCAAACCAAAGGACATCAACGTAATAAATATACCCCAAACGGTGTTCAAAATGATGTGTGCTTCTCATCTGAGAAAATTTCAATCTGATTGTAACCAAAGAAACCATCTGTGAATGGCATACATTTAAAGCCGCAAGTGTTATCAATCATGATATCTGTGATTGGTAGATGAAACTCTCTTTTGGGCAAGCTTGATTAAGGTTCCGATAGCCGATGCATCCCATTTTTCTTCATGACTGGAACGATGTTAGCAACCCACTTAGAATGTTATTCTTCTCGAATAAAGCCACTGTCTATGAGTTTCTTTACCTCAGTTGCAATAGCTTCCATCATGTCTGGTCGGAATCACCACTGTTGTTCTTCACCGATTTAGCACTAGGAAGTATATTAAGACGACGCATTGCTATTTGTGTATCAAGCCCAGGCATGTCTTCATAACTCCAAGCAAATACGTCATATAATCTTTGATAAGTTTAAGGAGTGACCGTTTATCTTCATCAGATAAACTCTTGCTGATGAATATCGGTTTAGGCGATTTAGAATCACCCAAATTGACTTGAACAACTTCATCTTCAGTAGGAGGTTCCCGTTGCTCAAATCTTATTTTCTATTTAGTATCCAGCTATTGTGCCCAAGATTCAATTTCAAAAGGTTCGACAAGAAGGTCATCATGCTCTATTTGATCACCAGATACCATATAAGATGAGAGAACATCTTTAAATACGGCCCCAAACTATTATCTGAATCCCACAATGAGGAATCAGAAGAATGAGAACATGTCTCGCTGTCTTCTTCATCTGAAACTTCTGGTGTAGTCGGAGGAGTTATATACCCCAATCCATATCGAGTACGTTGGTAGTAGTCTTACGGTTTCCCTTTTGGAGTTGGGATACTCAATGATAAGCGGCAGCCATTACCAAAGTTGAGGCCTTGCTGGCTATTTAAGTTATAGACCATTCTTTGAATGATATTCTTTGCTTGAGGAGTATACCGGTATAATTGCTTCTACCAAAATCTGGTTCAGGCTCATCGACCAAAGCTTCTTTATGAATCTCGGCTCGACCAAATATAATTGGTGCTTCACCAATCGACCTAGCTAGCACCTCAAAATAAGACTTTTCATATGACAGACATGGAGTACTATCTTTAGAAAAAATAGAGATAGGTAGTGATAGCTTTGTATCTGTGATGAGGGAGCACAAGAGTCAGTTGGTCTTAAACTAGTCACATGAAGATCAAAGTAATCAAAAGTAGAACCTCTTCATTAGGTATGTACATGATTTCTTCTTCCGGGAACACATCCTCGGGAAGTTTAATACATGGAAGTTTATCTGCAATACTTGCTTCTATATTGACGGTAATACGAGTCAGATCGATCACAAAGGGCTCATCTGGTTGAACTGGATACTTGCCACGACGAAGATCAACGACAAACAGTTCTTCTTTCTTAGTCCACAAGTCGATGACTAAAGGTTCTTCTGTCTTGGTGTCAGCTTTACTCTTGCATAGATCAATAACAAAAGGTTCACTAACCCCTGACTGTGCCTCTTGCAAAGCTTTAGCAGGCTCTTTTCACACAGGACCTTCAAGTAGATTGCTAAGGGTTCTTTAATAGATTCTTTCCACACATGACCTTTCAAGTATATGGCTAGAGGTTCTTCTACCGTCTGGCCAGTAGGTGTATCTTCTATTTTTCCTCTAGCCTATACTTCTTTATCCATGATCAGATGTGATGGCCCCTCATCGGAAGGTCTCTGATTCGAGGTTTGTACAACCTTGCATCAGAGAAATAAACTTTGACCCCCTCGAAAGGATCGACATCAACAAATTCTGTACATATTACCCCTTCTTTGTTCACATATTGAAGCATTGATGAAGAGTAGAAGGTACCAACAGGTTGTCATGTATCCACGACCGTCCTAGCAAAACATTTAGGAGACATTGACATCTATTACGTAACATGTGACTTCAGTCCGGAGATTTCCAATCTGACATTTGAGATAAATTTTCCCTAAAGGATGACTTTACCCAGCATTGAAGCCAGATGGTAGTATAAGTAGGTGACAATTTGTGCATTGGGATTCCCAACACCTGGAGTAAACTTTTAGGAATCACACTGACAGATGAGCTTGGATCGATTTGAATGCGATCCACCTTACAGGCTCCGACATATCCTGTATAATACAAAGGTCTGTCATGACGATTATCTTTCATAGACATGTCTCCTTGGGTGAAGGTAATATTAAGAATTTTCTCCGATATGTTATGACAATGAGGACAGGTCCCAAGGTCATCGTCAGGTTCTATCATCTGAGATAAATATGAGTCTGCATGCTGCAATGCTTCACTCATTGATGCCCTTGTATCTTTGGAGAGATAAATAATTTAAATATGGACAGTAGAGTAGGAGTATTGGCGATATGTGCCAATATATCAAAATTAGATGGCTTATCAAGTTCGAAGGAATTAGGCTTCTTCAGGGACTTGTCGAACCTTACCTCCTTTTGTTTTCCTTTTTCTCTTGAAGTCTGCTTTGACAGACCCGATCCTGAGGAAGCCTGTGTGGCAGGTGGACTAGGAGCAGGGGCTACAGTAAAAGGATTATCTTCTTCATCTGATTGGAGGCACGCAGGTATGTTTTTCCAGATCTAGTTTCTCCAATCAAAGCTTCATTAATAATGTTGTATGATCTATCCTTCTTTTTCCTGCTCTGAACCTTGGAGATGGCTAAAACTAACTTCGGACCCATATCTTCAAGGAGATCAGGATAGATCCACATGATTTCACCATGCTGAGTAGTGAGTGGTACGAGTCCGGTTATCTGATCCTAAACTGGAGGAAGATTGATGGCTTGTAATATCGCCTTTGGTATTGGAGTGACACCGTTCTGAACTTCAATTGCAGGGAGACCCCCAAATTAGAGAGAAAACAGATTTATGAAAACTTTTTCTTATTTGTGTGTAGTGTGATGGCCTTTGAATCCAACAACTACTGGATGTAGTTTTTCAATATGTAACAGTCCTTTGTCGGATGATGTACATACTGATGATAAAAGTAATACTTCGGATCGTTGGTTCGCACTACTTCTTTAGGCCTTCGATTGGGAGGAAGTTGCAGTTGTTCCCTTTCATTAGTACCTGGAAGATGTCCAATGTGAGGGCCTCATTGAAGGTATAATGCGATTTAGGCCTTGGAGCAATTGGAGATTTTGTTTAGGCTGGGAAGCACCCGCAGAAACATCAACTGTAAAGGACTCCTTCCTTTTGTTGGTTTTCCAGAAGTATTGTTGTTCTGGGGACGTTTTCCTTTGTCTTCTGGTGACTTCAACCTAATCAAATGCTGTGAGACCCAGTTTTAATAATGAGAATTTTCGAATAATTAAATTATTTTTATCAATTTATTTTCCTTGAAAGAAATTTTTTAAAAGAAAAGAATTTAGTTTTTTTTAATGAAAAGGAATTTTGTTTAAAAGAAAAGAATTAATTTCATTTAATAAAAAGAATTTGATTAGTTAATAAAAAGATATTTTGAAGAAATTAAAATATTTTATTTGGTTTTTAATTATTAAATTGGGTTGAAAATATGATATTGGGTTTTATAATGGACTTAAAGCCAAAATATTTTGTTAATAATTAAGTTTGGGCCTTTAGTGATTAAATTGAAATGATTATTTTTAAAAAAGATTGTTAGTAAATATTTTGTTAATGGGCTTCTTATAGATTGGGATAAATGGGCTTTATATTAAAACAAATTTCTGTTAAGCCATAAACCCACTGGGCTACATAAAAAGGGGGGGGGGGGGGGGTGTTTTATGAATATGTGTTATAAAACCAAGTTTTATGTTACAACATCATTCATTCACTCATTAACTATATCTCTTTCTCATTCTAACATTAGGCTCCTCCTTTCGTTTTCTCAAAACCGATGACCCTCCTGAGTAACCGCCGCCGACGCCAACCCTCGGGCTCCGACTAGTCGGCCACCCTTGGTCTCCGGTAACTCCCCCTTCTTCCTATAAAACCCCTCTACACCTTCCTCTCCATGGATCATCTTCACTTTCCCCAATTTTCCACAAGCTCTCTAGCCCTAGCCTCCCGAGCTCCTCCGGCCTGCCTCCCTGCGCTCGACCCCTGCGCGCGCCAGTGCGCCACCGCCTCCCGGCGACCCCCGCCCGACGCCAGCGAGTCTCGGCGCAGATCCCGACCTGGCAGCCCCTGTTCCCGCCGCTGACCGCCGGCGCTAGCCGCCCCGGTGCCGGCGCTGTTCCGCCCGATCCCCGACCCCTTCTTCCTCGATCTCGAGGCCGAAGCCCCGTGCTTCGGTCATTGCCGTGGCCTGCTGTTTCCGTGGTTCCCGATTCGTCATTTTCGCTATTCTGCGGGTTTCTCGAGATTTCTGCGGACTCCGTCCGTTGTCCGAGTATTTCGCGCTTCCCGCGGGTTCGGTTCCGCTGTCCGCACCCTGGGTCGCTGTTCCAGTGGACCGCTGCTGTCCTAGCTTTCCGAGTTTTATCCCGCGGCTCCCCGACCAACGGACATGGGTAATCTCTGGATAATCACAGTAGTTCGTCCCTCCAGTCTATGATGATTTTGGTCCACCGATCCCGTTCCGGGAATTCGGTTTTGTTTATATGTTAGTTTCGGAATTTCTGAAACTTGGTTCTGTAGTTTTCCTTATCATGTTGGATTTTCGGGAAATAGGTTCTGTGGTGGTTCTATTGGTTTGCATTCTCGGAATACCCAGTATTTGGGAAAGTTCTGATAGTTCCATATTTTGGAATTCCCGAGTAATTCGGAAAGATTTTGTATTTATGGGTTTCTCGGAAATTCCGAGTTCATTTTGGATATGATCTGAGTTTTTCCATATTTTGGGATTTCCGAGTTATTTTCGGAAGTCTTTGTAATTTTGTTGGTTTCGAATTTATTTGGGTGTTGGTTTTACTTGGAATAATTGGGTAGTTTCGGATTTTCCGAAGCTAGTTTGGTTTTATGAAACTTCTAAGTGATTTAGGAATTATGATATATTGATTAATATTTAGCTTCTGTGATTTTGGTTTTTCCGAGGACCATTTCGGGTTTTCCGAGGTTCATCTCGGGTTCTCCGATTTCTAATTCGGGTTTCCGAATGTTCTTCGGAAATACATTTTGTGTGCTATTACTATTGTGATGGAAGTGAATTAATGGGTTTTCCCTGGTTTGGGATGGTTATTTGGTGGTTGTGGCGTATTTTTCCCAGTTTTGGGTTATACCGAATTAGAGGAGATGCTGCCCAAATTTTTATGAAATTTCTATAAAATGAATTTTAATCGGTTTTCGGAAAATAATTTAATTTGGATTTTCGGGCGACGACCGTACCGGTCAGTGGGCCCTAGCTAAGTGCAAACGAAACCGGTTTTGCCCGGACGTTGAGGCATTAGCTATAAATGACGATTGGACCAAAAATCTGAGACTCATAATATTTTTTTAATATATTTTATTTTAAATTGTAGGATAATTTTAGAGACTAACCAAGTTTTATTCTTATTTAAATTCATGTAATGGTCTGTAAGGGCATAAGCCCATTTATTTATTCTGGTGGGAATTGTAATAGTTAGTTTTTCTTTATTTTGTTTTATTGTTGATTTGCTGCGAAAACGAAATATGTTAATTAATTATTATTTTTATAAAAAGAAAAATAATAAATGTTTTATCATGTTAGAATTTTTAAATTATATTATTTAGATAAGAAATTCACGTATTTCTCACTTAAAGAAAAGTCCTAGTTTTTTATACGTATAAATATGAAACTACCAAATTTTGCCAATAAACTGATTTATACAAAGTTTTTCCGAGATTAAAATGTAAAGTGAGTTTTCTTCGTAATTTTAATACAACTCGCTAGTAATTGCGTTTGTTGTGATAATGTAAGAAAAGATTAAAATTGACTAGGACAAAATTCTAGAGATTGCAACTAGCACACCTAGATATGGTTCAATATTGGTTCTAAGGCAGACTTCTCGATTGTAGGATTTCGAGGACAAGTCTGAACATCAACCCCGGAAGTCAACCTTCATTCCAGTCATATAATTAAAGGCAAGTGCAGTTATGTCTATTTGGTAATTTATCTAGTAATTGTTTTATTGCAATTTTAAACCACATTGCTACACGGAACTCTCTCCTAGAGTTTGAATATTGACTCATTGATTGAATCTGATTGACTCGGGATATTGGGGGAGTAGTGTAGCGTCTATGACCAATACCCCTATATTGCATCATTGATTGTGCGAGCTGATTCCTCCTATACACGAGGATAGGCCGGACCGTATCATTAGGATATAATTGAATCATCCCAAGCCGGTCATAGTTGTTACCTACTCAAATCACATTGTTTTCAATTGTAGAATTGTGAAAAATATTGTTAGAGTATTTCAAATTGTTTAACATTGCAAATTTCAAATTAATTTGAATTATTGGATATTCGTAATTGTACTTTGCTCCCTCCTGACTGGAGACCCAACATTTTAGGTATCACTGATGAGGCTTTGTTATGCGATCCCAAGACGAGGAATTCAAGATTGCTGAGCTGTTTGCCTAGAGTTTTCTTTTATTCATGATGTATAAAAAATGGTTTAAGTTGTATCTTTTATTTCATGTAAAAGTTTAATAAAGTTTTAAATTTCCGAATGTTGAGTTGTGACAAATATAGTGTTGTTGTATGGTTACCTGCTATTGAACAGCTTACTGCCGCCGTCTCAACAACGGTGCAGGCTGGGCATGATCCGATTCGACCTAAGCAATTGGGATCGGGTCGTGACATGTTTTTAGTGGTGGCCCATGCAGGTCAGATCTGTAAATTGGTCTAGTCAACTTAGTCTAGACCATCACGCAGTTCTGTAACTTGACCTAGGAATAGAAAAGACTTTAGGAAAACAGACTCTAGACAACTAGAACACTTAGATGATTTACTCCATATTATATCATTGGGCCGAGATTATTTATTTAAAATTTATTTTTCCTGCTTATAGATTCATAGGATACCTTGTTTGTGCTTGTACCTAAACCTTATCTAGATTAGGCCAATTGTATCTTTGAGTATCCCATGACTCTCGGGATTATCTCCTTCTATGTCTTTATCAGGTCCTAGCATACTTTAGGAATCCATATTCTTTTTGGAATAAGACTGAATTTTTCAATCTTCTTCTTCTTTATCAAATCTAATTCCAATTTCTCCATTGGTTGATCAAAACTTCGCTACCTTTATTTTGAATCTTGATTTGATTGCTATGTAGAGTTTTGAATTCTCTTAGCAACTCTAATAAACTCTCATCTACACAATATATATATATATATCAACCATTATGTCAAGCATTTTGCTTGGACATTAATTTCAATTGACCGACTTTCTCGAATCAATCCTGAACTAAAATTCTTCTGGGACCATTAGACCTCAAGGTCAATTATGACCAGAAGAGTTAGTTAGTCAGTTCATGATTCTCAAGGAGTTATTTCAATTTTAATATTGATTGTTATCTCTTAAGTTATTCCAAAGACCGAGAATATTTTCAACTGTTGACTTCCTCCACTCATCTTGAAACTTTACTTTCTCTATTGATCAAATCAAGGCCTGGAAAGCTTCTATGATCATGAAGCAGGAACGGCCAGAAAATTGATCACAATTTTGAATCCATTCTATCTTTGAATTTCCTTTAGTCATGGAAATATTCTCGTTGAGTTGTCTCAAAACCATTTTAATCATTGGCTTTATTAAACAATTTCAAAATTGATTTCCTTGAATCAATGAGACTTACCTTCTCTCATTTATCCAGCAAATTCCCAATTTTCCTTATTTGTGAAATGTTCCGTATTCCCTGAGATTTATCGGGAATATTTTTCATTGGTCTTTCTTATTTAATCCGAAGTTATAATCTTTCTATCTGATCTTATGTCTAACTCGATTAATCAAAAATTCAGGTTGATCGATTTCATAAGTTTCATCTTTGTAAAAGAAAATATCGGAGAACAGATACTCCTCTTGATTTTAGAACCAGTCTCTTGAATCTCAAACACATATTTTAATAAATCCCTTGATCTCAGAAGAACCGACATCTACATTCTCTATCTGTATAGAACTTTCAACTCGTTTGAATTTTTCCTCTGAAATTTACATGGACAAAGGCGAGAAAATATTTAGCAACCTAACATGACTTGCACATTTGCGTGATTGTCATTTATCTGAATTATGGAAAACTGCGAGTTTACTGCAGCTAGCTGTACACTGGCGAGGCATAAACTCTAAGTTGAAATAATGACAGGTAATTAGGTTTCCAAATATTATTGAGATTTTGCCCTATGTTGTTGAGCCATGAAATGGATAAAGTTGGAAGAATACTCGGCAAACTAAATAATTCAAGTTATGGAGTCAAAATTCACTGCAGCCAGGTGTACACTGGCGAGGCATGAATTTGAAACAAAGTGACTTAGAAAATAATTTGGTTTTCGAATATTAATAAGACTATACTCATATCATGGTTATCTTTAATCATTTTGAGGATTTTGCATTATAGTGTTTGTCTTCATTTTTCAAAAATATCTTATCAGGTTATAGTCTTGTCATGACTATATTTTTCTTCACTCTCTTAAAATCATACAACTTGTTGATTTCTTTCCTGAGGCACAAATTCCTATACATCATTTCATTTTGAATTGAAATTTTTCGGGAAATTACATTATCATTTGTTTCTCAAAATAAATTATTGATGTCGTATTCTTTATGAGCTTTCTGTTTTATATGATCTCTTTTAAAACTTTAAACTCATTATGATTATTTAATTTATATCTCGATGTTTACTCATGATTTTGATCACAACAAAATATTCTAAAGATTCTAAACATGTTTATATTTATCTTTATTTAGTAATCATGTCTCGAATCTGATTTTTCCTTATGAAGTAAACCTAGAACAATTTATAGCTTGGATTTATAGAATGCATGAGATATAGGAGATAGAATGAACAATGGTGATTGGTATCGAGGAAAGTTTGTGAATATAGAATAATCTAACATTGAAGATTAAAAGTTGCCAATGTTAGGCATAGAGATGCACTCTAGGAAGGTGCACGGCGAATTAAGAGATATATAAAGGATAATTGAAACAAGAAATATTGGACTTAAAATGTAAATAATTGAGGATGACGAATTGTATGAATTAAAGGGTGCCAATATTACAAATTAGAAACCCGAAATGAAAATAATATAAAAGTTGAAAGATGTAATAAGATATACTTTTGATAGAGAAAAGTTTGGTCAATAAAGGATTTGAGTTTAATCATGATTTCATAGAAAATTCGAAAAGGAATAGTTGGAATCAAGGTATGTACATGTAATCACAGAGTGTTCACCTGTGAGTAAGGAATGATTAGAACGTGATGTTGGATTTTAAAGTTGATAAATAGATATCGAGACTTGACACTGAAGTATTAAGACAAGAAATATCAAAGCATAGAGTTAATTTGAATATATTAGGAAGAAGAAATACATATTTTATAGAGGGAATATGAGATGTGTTCAAAATTAAAATGTGGAAGACAAAATTTTAAAAGGTGAGAATAGGAACTCATAATCTTGGAGAATAACTTTATTTCTAAGGAGGGAAGAATGTAAATTGAATAGTGGATAAAATTGATGATTTTTGGGATTGTTAACCTACTTAGGTATAAGACTATTAAGGAATAATGTCCAAACTGATTTGAGACATGACTGCATGATTGTACCCTACCCTGTCTTAAATTTCGAGGACGAAATTTCCTAAGGAGGGAAGCTTGTGAGACCCAGTTTTAATAATGAGAATTTTCGAATAATTAAATTATTTTTATCAATTTATTTTCCTTAAAAGAAATTTTTTAAAAGAAAAGAATTTAGTTTTTTTTAATGAAAAGGAATTTTGTTTAAAAGAAAAGAATTAATTTCATTTAATAAAAAGAATTTGATTAGTTAATAAAAAGATATTTTGAAGAAATTAAAATATTTTATTTGGTTTTTAATTATTAAATTGGGTTGAAAATATGATATTGGGTTTTATAATGGACTTAAAGCCAAAATATTTTGTTAATAATTAAGTTTGGGCCTTTAGTGATTAAATTGAAATGATTATTTTTTAAAAAAGATTGTTAGTAAATATTTTGTTAATGGGCTTCTTATAGATTGGGATAAATGGGCTTTATATTAAAACAAATTTCTGTTAAGCCATAAACCCACTGGGCTACATAAAAAGGGGGGGGGGGTGTTTTATGAATATGTGTTATAAAACCAAGTTTTATGTTACAACATCATTCATTCACTCATTAACTATATCTCTCTCATTCTAACATTAGGCTCCTCCTTTCGTTTTCTCAAAACCGATGACCCTCCTGAGTAACCGCCGCCGACGCCAACCCTCGGGCTCCCGACTGGTCGGCCACCCCTTGGTCTCCGGTAACTCCCCCTTCTTCCTATAAAACCCTCTACACCTTCCTCTCCATGGATCATCTTCACTTTCCCCAATTTTCCACAAGCTCTCTAGCCCTAGCCTCCCGAGCTCCTGGCCTGCCTCCCTGCGCTCGACCCCTGCGCGCGCCAGTGCGCCACCGCCTCCCGGCGACCCCCGCCCGACGCCAGCGCCAGTCTCCGGCGCAGATCCCGACCGGCAGCCCCTGTTCCCGCCGCTGACCGTCGGCGCTAGCCGCCCCGGTGCCGGCGCTGTTCCGCCCGAGCCCCGACCCCTTCTTCCTCGATCTCGAGGCCGAAGCCCCGTGCTTCGGTCATTGCCGTGGCCTGCTGTTTCCGTGGTTCCCGATTCGTCATTTTCGCTATTCTGCGGGTTTCTCGAGATTTCTGCGGACTCCGTCTCCGTTGTCCGAGTATTTCCGCGCTTCCCGCGGGTTCGGTTCCGCTGTCCGCACCCTGGGTCGCTGTTCCAGTGGACCGCTGCTGTCCTAGCTTTCCCGAGTTTTATCCCGCGGCTCCCCGACCAACGGACATGGGTAATCTCTGGATAATCACAGTAGTTCGTCCCTCCAGTCTATGATGATTTTGGTCCACCGATCCCGTTCCGGGAATTCGGTTTTGTTTATATGTTAGTTTCGGAATTTCTGAAACTTGGTTCTGTAGTTTCCTTATCATGTTGGATTTTCGGGAAATAGGTTCTGTGGTGGTTCTATTGGTTTGCATTCTCGGAATACCCAGTATTTCGGAAAGTTCTGATAGTTCCATATTTTGGAATTCCCGAGTAATTCGGAAAGATTTTGTATTTATGGGTTTCTCGGAAATTCCGAGTTCATTTTGGATATGATCTGAGTTTTTCCATATTTTGGGATTTCCGAGTTATTTTCGGAAGTCTTTGTAATTTTGTTGGTTTGAATTTATTTGGGTGTTGGTTTTACTTGGAATAATTGGGTAGTTTCGGATTTTCCGAAGCTAGTTTGGTTTTATGAAACTTCTAAGTGATTTAGGAATTATGATATATTGATTAATATTTAGCTTCTGTGATTTTGGTTTTTCCGAGGACCATTTCGGGTTTTCCGAGGTTCATCTCGGGTTCTCCGATTTCTAATTCGGGTTTCCGAATGTTCTTCGGAAATACATTTTGTGTGCTATTACTATTGTGATGGAAGTGAATTAATGGGTTTTCCCTGGTTTGGGATGGTTATTTGGTGGTTGTGGCGTATTTTTCCCAGTTTTGGGTTATACCGAATAGAGGAGATGCTGCCCAAATTTTTATGAAATTTCTATAAAATGAATTTTAATCGGTTTTCGGAAAATAATTTAATTTGGATTTTCGGGCGACGACCGTACCGGTCAGTGGGCCCTAGCTAAGTGCAAACGAAACCGGTTTTGCCCGGACGTTGAGGCATTAGCTATAAATGACGATTGGACCAAAAATCTGAGACTCATAAATATTTTTTTAATATATTTTATTTTAAATTGTAGGATAATTTTAGAGACTAACCAAGTTTTATTCTTATTTAAATTCATGTAATGGTCTGTAAGGGCATAAGCCCATTTATTTATTCTGGTGGGAATTGTAATAGTTAGTTTTTCTTTATTTTGTTTTTATTGTTGATTTGCTGCAAAAACGAAATATGTTAATTAATATTATTTTTATAAAAAGAAAAAATAAATGTTTTATCATGTTAGAATTTTTAAATTATATTTAGATAAGAAATTCACGTATTTCTCACTTAAAGAAAAGTCCTAGTTTTTTATACGTATAAATATGAAACTACCAAATTTTGCCAATAAACTGATTTATACAAAGTTTTTCCCGAGATTAAAATGTAAAGTGAGTTTTCTTCGTAATTTTAATACAACTCGCTAGTAATTGCGTTTGTTGTGATAATGTAAGAAAAGATTAAAATTGACTAGGACAAAATTCTAGAGATTGCAACTAGCACACCTAGATATGGTTCAATATTGGTTCTAAGGCAGACTTCTCGATTGTAGGATTTCGAGGACAAGTCTGAACATCAACCCCGGAAGTCAACCTTCATTCCAGTCATATAATTAAAGGCAAGTGCAGTTATGTCTATTTGGTAATTTATCTAGTAATTGTTTTATTGCAATTTTAAACCACATTGCTACACGGAACTCTTCCTAGAGTTTGAATATTGACTCATTGATTGAATCTGATTGACTCGGGATATTGGGGGAGTAGTGTAGCGTCTATGACCAATACCCTATATTGCATCATTGATTGTGCGAGCTGATTCCTCCTATACACGAGGATAGGCCGGACCGTATCATTAGGATATAATTGAATCATCCCAAGCCGGTCATAGTTCGTTACCTACTCAAATCACATTGTTTTCAATTGTAGAATTGTGAAAAATATTGTTAGAGTATTTCAAATTGTTTAACATTGCAAATTTCAAATTATTTTTGAATTATTGGATATTCGTAATTGTACTTTGCTCCCTCCTGACTGGAGACCCAACATTTTAGGTATCACTGATGAGGCTTTGTTATGCGATCCCAAGACGAGGAATTCAAGATTGCTGAGCTGTTTGCCTAGAGTTTTCTTTTATTCATGATGTATAAAAAATGGTTTAAGTTGTATCTTTTATTTCATGTAAAAGTTTAATAAAGTTTTAAATTTCCGAATGTTGAGTTGTGACAAATATAGTGTTGTTGTATGGTTACCTGCTATTGAACAGCTTACTGCCGCCGTCTCAACAACGGTGCAGGCTGGGCATGATCCGATTCGACCTAAGCAATTGGGATCGGGTCGTGACAAATGCAGAACCTGAGCTGATTCTTCAGCTTTCTCAGCAGCAACAATAAAAGCTGGCCAATCATTATAATTTCCAGGGCCGATGTAGAACCTGACTGTGGGTAAGAAGTTACCCCTACAGATGTCAATAAGAACTACTTGAGGAGTCCCAGGATGCAGCTTCATTAAAAATTTTCTAAACCGTTCAATGAACTCACGGGTCAGTTATTTATATCTTGCTTTGTTGTAATGAGTTTTGACATAGAGACATCACCTGTTCTTTCATATAATTTGGTAAGGAACAGTTTCTCCAAGTCTTTAAATATTTGATGCAACCGTCAGGTAGATTGCAGAACCTTTCAGAAGCTACGTCTTTCAGAGTACCAATGAATAATTTAGACCACAATGCATTATTTCTTGGTATATGAGCGATCTGGGAGTAAAAGTATGTCAAGTACTGCTTCGGGGAACCTGTTCCGTCATAAGGAATCATAGATTGAGGTTTATACTTTGGAGGACAAACTACTTCATTCCATTTTGAAGGATAAGGATGTGACATTCCCATTTGATGCAGTTCCTCTTTTGAAGTAATATCATCCAGTCGAGAGTGATACCCGAATAGCTTCGATAGTATCAATCGATTGGCTTACAGAGGTCGACTGAATGATAGTCGGTTGTGCTTGTTGTACTATTGGTGTAGAGACGTTCCCTACTACCGGTGATGGATTAGGGTTGAAAGACACGCCCATTATATCTTGATCGACAGGAGTTTGAATAAATGGAGGAGATTGATGTAGAGATGTTTGCAGGTTCATAGTTGTCTGAATTTGCTGCATCATCGCCATAACATTTTGTAGTATATTCTCTAGGGTATCAATTCTTTGTCGATCACTATTGCTACCCTCTTCTTTGCCAGTCACATACACCGAGGTTGTATATGGGCTGCCAGACGGAGAGGTATGCATGGAAGCATTACTAGAACTAGTGCTGCTTGACCCAGATTGTGAAACTGCATCACCTCCTTCTGACATGTGAAAAACTCTATCACCAGATTGAGATGTAGAATTGTCAAATTATTAACCCAATGATGATATTATGTTTTTGAATATGGCTAATTGATTAAGTTTAATATTATGATATCACTAATATTCATGTAATCACTATCATGTTGCTACTTAAACTTAGCATTGTCCTAATGTTCACTATATATGCTTGTATCATACTGTATCATATTGTTTTGTTCGTCTAATATATACTTACAGACAAGCAGTAAGCATGATCAAACTAGGACATATGCAACAAAGAGTTATTGATGGGCCAAAGACGGTGTTATACAAGAAGATTTCTCTGAACCGTCTAGCGACCTATCCGGGGCCTCGCATCGGTGGTTTCGCTGCCTGGTCAGTGGACGGGGGTCGATGGGGCAGCACCTCCCGTGGGGGTTCGGGGGCGAAGCCCCAGAAAGGCATACAGATTCCCAGATCTGTTTATCTTTGGACAACTGCCGTCAAGGAAAAATGCGTCTTCGATGTCAGGAAAAAGACGTCATCAAAAAGGGCTATTGGTTTTCATATTTATTATGTATTTTTTATTGAGTCTAGAAAAATGTGAGATTGATCGGATCGGTACTGGCTTAGCTATTCTCAGTCCGCAATATATAGCTACCTATCCACAAATATCTATCCAAAAGTCCACATATTAAAAAGCCCAAAACCCCTCAAAATTTGGCCAAAATAGTTCTGGCAGAACTATGCCCGAACTCGGTCAGAACTTGGCCCGAGTTCGGTCCGAGTTCGGTCTGGGTAAAAATTCTAGCATCCGATTCGGTCTCCAAAATATATAAATAGAGTTGAGATTGCCATACATTTCAATTATCCCATTTTATCTCTTCTCTCTATCTAAAGTATTTTGAACTTTTTTACTTTTATATCTAAGCCTTTACGACTCTTAGCCAAGCCAGTACAGTTTCTGTTTAATCTAGAATTTGGTATTGAAGAGTTGTATCGGAGGCTGTATTCAAAAAATGTTCCAGTTTTCTAATTGCCTTCTGGAGTCGGTCGTGCGTTCGTCAACAAGTACGGTGTTGTGAAGTCAGTCGTGCACTTGTCGCCAAGCGCGATGTTGTAAGAGTTGTAAGCGCTTAGTTAAAGCTTGTGCCATAGTGGATGAACAGCGAGCAAGAGTACTTGCGACTGGACTAGTCCTCTCAGAGAAAAACCAGTATACATCGCTGTGTCACTGAGTTTGAATTCTTGATTCTTACTTTACCGCATTTTATTTACCTTCTTTTATCTGCTAATATATAACTGCTTAATATTTTAATTGGCAATTATTTTCTGCTGCACACGCCACACTCTATTCACCCCCTCTAGAGGTGCTCAACGGTCCTACAAATGTTACCCCCAGTATTATCTTGTTCATGAGCTTGGAGTGCGCCCGAGGAATGTCTAGATCGGGAGGGGTTTCTTTGGTAAACACCTTCAGGTGAAGTAACTCTTTGTCTCCCTCTAGGTGAAGAGGATGAAGGTGCTTGCTTATCACCTTGACTAGATGTTGCATAGACCGAGGCTTCTTGTAATCTTCATTATCCGAGAGTGGTCATCCAAGACATGACAAATCTGAAGAATTTTGTCGCAATCTGGTGAAGACAGACTGCCTGGTTGATTGATCAACTGCTTTTGAAGAACAATAATTGATAACAATCTTTGGACATAAATATCTCTGACATGACATAATTGTGTTTGTTGATGCCTTTTCTGATTTACGTTTATGTCGAAGCATGTCACATAAGTTAACAGAAGAGTGCATAACCTCCTTTCCCTTCTTATGTGACTGGACAAAGTTCATGCATGGGAGAGTTGGTTTGTTAACTCGCTGACCTATTTTATGTACATGGGAACCCCCAGTACTTAGATCTTAAGTTGTTTTATCATGTATTTTAGGTACATTGGGCAATGTACATGAGTTCACAGTTTGTGGAAGAGAGGCGCATGAGTGACTAGGGTGCATAAGTTTCGACTTGTATAGTTTCCCATCATTAGCACGTGCAACACGGATGGACGCATGAATTAAGCCTCCTTCATACCGCATAGAATCTTTGGAAAACGAAAGTCTGTAGAAGACAGACTTCGTACCCCCATTTATGCGTTTAGGATTCTGTATTGAAGAAGAACCCTCATCTTAACGTACCAATTGTGAGGTAGAAGTTCTAACATTCGAATTCTTAGCATCGTGGTGTTTTCCTCTGCTAGAATTCAAAAGTTGTACATTCTGTTTACCTACGTTGGAATGAAGAACTCTATGACAAGTGTCAATAGAGTTCATACATCTTCGTTGTAGAAGTTCATACATCTTCGTTGTGGTCTTCTTCCCATGAGAAGCACAAAACTTTGATGATGGCTCATTGGTAAAGCCTCTTTTAGACGCATGGGGAATCCTATGCGTCTTAACAGTAGAAAAGTGATGAGACAGTATTGTGGCTGGTACAGAGCCACACGCCTTCACACTGTCCATTAGGCCCATATTAGTCGGAGCTTTTTCTTTGCCATCAGTGGCGTTGGGAGGAGCAGAGAGAGATTTCGGGATCCAAGCCTTGCGAACACACTTGAATTTCTTCCTCTTGGTAGTCCGAGTAGATTCCTTGCCCGTTAGCATTGCTTCATACGCTTGTTGGCCAAACTGCACCACCAAAATCTTCTCAACTGAACCTAGCTTGTTCACAACAGATTGTTCCCCCATTTACTTGTCGGTGGAGAAAGTCGTCCCAGTAGAGTCGCTATTTTTGTTTCAACACAAAAGGGTCCGGGAAAAGTAGGATATTTTGTATTATTGTAAAAAGAAAGAAAGGTACAACAAGAATCTTAACAAAATTCTGAGTACAATAATGATCTGAGGATTGGGGTGATAGAGATTAAGTCTACTTTGTAACTCCCTAAACCAAATTTTTGTGAATTTGAAGAATTTTCCTAAATTTCTATTTAAAAGAACAATATTGTTTTCCTTTGTAAAACTTAATTTCTTTAACAAAGATATTTTGCTAATTAATTATGTTTCAACTATTCATTATTAGATTTTTCATTTATGTTAATAAATAAGCTTGATAATTATAATAATAATTATTATTACTTATTTTTGTTTTACTAAATTTTAGTTATCATTATTAGTTAAGTAGTGTTAATGATTAATTTTGATGGGCTGGATTTACTAATAGTTTAGTTTATGTTCATTAGGAAGAGGGGTTAGGCAGTTTACTTATTTCTAATTATTTCTAATTAACTGTTAATTAACTAGGTTAGTTATCAATTGGTTAATTAGTTACAGATTAGTTTCTGATTTTGGTTTATTTACTGAGAGTGCCACTATACTTGACTTGGGGAACACTCTAATTTTTATTATAAATATCTATCCAGTCATTATTTTTACTATAGTTTAGTTCTGACATTGTTCCCCACCACTGTCAATTCCCCATCACTGTCCTAATAACTCTGACAACCATCATGTTCTGCTGCTGCTCCGATCAAACACTACCGTGAGCCACCGTGGAGTTCGTCGGAGATCGTCGTAGTCCGCTGAGATGACGTCATCGTGTCTGCTAGACGCCACCAATTGTTGTATTTGAAGACTCGTCTACAGATCTCATCGTCGAGGAACCCCACCGACCCCGATCACAGGAGGAGTCGAGATCTGCCACCGAAAGATCCACCGCAGCACGAGGAAGCCAGCCACCAGAGACTCGTCGCCGACTGATGCAGACGATGCCACCACATCGTTGCTGTGTCCAGACAGGTCACCGATCTTGACATCGACACACGCCGGAGAAGCATCTCGTCGTCGACACATACAGTGTCCAGATCGCCATTAACACACCGCAGCCAAGGACCTCACCAAGATCTACGATGACGAGCTTTTCGCCAACAAGAGACGTCAGGCCACCTCACCATCACTGTAGAAGCCTTATCTCGACTGTCACATCTTTTTGAAGCTTATGCCACTGCCTTGGAGGTCGTATTGACCCCTCGAAGATCAGCGGACCCTTCGAACGTCGTACTGCCTCTTCGAGTCTCGAGCCGCCTTTTCGAGAACTGTATTGCCCTTTGAACTCAGAGCTGAGCGCCGGAGTTGCTCCCGCCACCGGATATGGCTTAGATCGTCGGATTTGAGCCATCCTCGTTACCAGAGCTATCCTCGACCCCACCGCCTCGCCAAGCCGAGTCGAGCTCTTCCGTCGCATCGGTAAGCCCTGCCTCGATATACTCGCCCCTCTTCTTCTTCCATGACTTTTCTTTTCTGTTTTTTATGGGATTGCTGTGAGAATAGAAGGAGATGAAGAGAAGGTTAGGGTTGGGGAGCTGTTCTCGAACGGAAAGAAGAGTGAAACCTTATGGTTAGGGTTTCACTCGAACTGACGAGGAAGAAATAGTTAGGGCTTGTAGCCACTGAAGAGAGAAGTGAAGGAGATAGATTTTGGGGTTAGGGCTTCGTGTAGACTAGAGAAGAAGAGATTGGGGAAGTGAATAATTAGGGTTAGGGTTTTAGGCTGAGAACGTTTCAGAAAAGAAGATGGTTGTACGGCTATGAGAAGTGAGGAGAGAGAGAGTGAGGAGTGTTGAAGTTAGGGTTAAAAGAAGATAAGGTGGGCCGGGTTGGACTAGTGAAGACTAGGCCGGGCTGGTGGATTGGTTTAGTAAAGAAAAATTAAGAGAATAAGGAGGAACTGTATTAGTGTTTAGTTTGGGCTTGATGAAATGTACAACAGCAGGAATGTTTGTAAGATTTGTAAGTTGGGCCAATGTTTAGAAATAGGTCTTTGGGCTGAGCTGAACTCCATTATTTCTGTAGTGTAATTCCTTTGTTAATTAAAAGTGATACATTAATATTATTTTCTAGTTCTGATTAGAGATGTTATTTTAGAAAGTATATATACTCTGGATAAAACCTCTAGCAAGCATTTTTCTGTTATTTTCTTAATAAGTATTTTGTTCAAGTTTTGTCAAACCATTTAAATATTTTGATATTAAATAGAAAATGTATTTTTATAGATAAAGTTTTACGAGAATACTTAACTAATATTTTTCTATGGTATAATAAATACTTTGCTAATATCATATAAGTATTATCTAGAATTAATATTTGTAATCTCTATTTAGCTAAGTGAATGTGTATAGTTGCTAGTTAGTCTATATATAATTAGTATATTCTTTGCTAGTTTATGCCTATTAGTATTAGAAATAGCTAATTTAGCTAGTTAGCCATTTTAGCTAATTGTCATTATTTCAACCCTAACCAATTTGTCCCTAATCTAGGTGGACATAAATATTTATGCTTTTCTATCCTCTATCTTCTAGAGCAAGGCAAGTACACTAACTTGAACTTTTACTTTGTATTCTGTTATATTCCTTGTTCTCATATTGGAAACGAGATTTACACAATTAAATTGTGTCTTGTTGATCATATTGTGCCTCATTATTTTTTTGCAGGGATTGGAAAAATATTGTCTAGTGTGAGACCATACCCCTTATCTAGGTTATTGTGAATAGCTTAATTGTACACCTCAAGTATGATTAAGCCGTACTTTATTGTGATATTGTGGTTTCCAGTCCGTCACACATTAGTTTAGTATTTCAAATTTACTTTTGCATTGATTGTCTTGTTCATTGTTCCAGTTCTTATACATTGTTTCATATTTTAGTTTAGTCCATATTATTACTTGTGTATTTCAGATTACTTTGTAGATTGTTTTTTGTCGGGGTTGTACTTTGCTCCTTTCCTGACTGGATCTGTTGCAGGTATACATGAGGACTTTGTACCACCTTTATAGTCAGAACTTGAGGCCATAGTTGATCATGATGACACCAAAATTCAGGACTTAGAAGCTATACAGGTTTAGTTTTAGTTTCATTGCCTAGACTTGTTTAGTGACTTTATTCTGGATATTTGTATTGTCAGGATTTCATAGTTATCACTTTTATCAGATTTGTTTTCGGGTGACTTTTGTATAATTATATTAAATGATTTGGTGGATTGTGCTGATCTATTCTAGGAACATATATAGCAGCTGTGATGAGATTGTTTATCATGATTACTTAGAGTTTTCCTTAGACTTGTATAGCTTACTTCGTTGTGTCTATCAACGAAGGCTTGGCATGTTCGACTCGTATCCGATTATTCGAGATAGGGTCGTGACATGTTTTTAGTGGTGGCCCATGCAGGTCTCATCCTAATGGTACTTAGGCTATATAGTACTATTAGGGAACCTACGAAACTAAGAAAAACTCATCACAGCATAGGAT
This sequence comes from Iris pallida, assembly GCA_029216955.1. Taxonomy (NCBI): domain Eukaryota; kingdom Viridiplantae; phylum Streptophyta; class Magnoliopsida; order Asparagales; family Iridaceae; genus Iris; species Iris pallida. The sequence continues at coordinate 46,664 of JANAVB010015571.1, read as the reverse complement.
CCGTAGAAAATGGTTATGGTTATTATTACTAAGATTGGTTGTACTTATTTACTAACTTTTACTTATTATTTTCTAGGACATAGCAATCAACCGTTTATTTTCTATTACAGGATGGTTACGACATGGAACAGGGACCACGAAGCCTACTGCACATGAAGTGCCAGAGCTTCTACCACCTTCTCCACTTCCTCAGACGATCACTCTCGACAACACGCAGCTGATGGAGATCTTCCAAAGGTTCATCAACTCCTAGAACGATCAAGTCGCTCAGTTCAGAGCTACCGTTGTAGACGTACTCTGATCGAGGGAGGTTACACCAGTTCCACCAGCTCCACTAGCGAGGCTGGGGACCGCTAAAGATTTGAAGAATCTCTTTTCCATTGATTTCTACAGCACCGAGGAAATTCTCTACGCCGTCGAGTAGCTAGAGAATGTAGAGAGGTTGCTGAAGATCGCCCGCATTCCCGAGAACCTACAGGTCGAGGTAGCCAGCATGCGGCTATACGGCATCGCCCGAGCTTGGTTCAGAGAGGAGCCCCAGCTAGCCGTTCCCCAACTTCTCTGGGTAGACTTCAAGAGTCTGTTCAAGGAGAAGTTCTTTCTGAAGGTTGCCCGAGATGAGTTTAGGGATCAGTTTGAGGCGCTGCATCAGGGAAACATAATGGTGGACGAGTATACCTCAGAGTTCAGCCGCCTTGGCCGTTTTGCAGGAACTTGGTGAACACCCCAGAGAAGAGAGCTCGGAGGTTCAAGAAAGGACTTGCCCGAGAGCTTCGCCAGGCGGTCACCATTAGCAAGGTGACGACTTATGCAGACATCCTCAAGGTTGCACAAGGAGTTGAGAAGGATAAAGCCCGAGGAGGACGTGAAATCGCAGACCAAGAGGGACAGAGATGTGGGCACCAGCAGCTACCAGGGTCCATCAAAGTAGGTCAACACTCAGTCGAGGCCACCTCAGCATCCAGCACTGCAATAGCAGCATCATCCTCCTACCTGAGCTTCGACATCACCAAGACAATAGAGGCAGATTTAGACCCACCTTCCTTATGTATTCCACAAGAGGATGGGACACCATGTTGATGAGTGCCGCAAGAGATTGGGACAATGCTTAGCTTGTGGATCTTCCACCCACCAGGTGAGGGACTGCCCCACAGCCTTTATTCGCCAGGGACCAACACCAGAACCGTAGCAGGAGGACCCACCTCTCCAGACTCAGCAGCCGTATGGAGCACAGTCGGAGGGACGAGTTTACCTCATGACAGCTGAAGAAGTGGAGACTGTTCCGATTCCGGATGAGTACTAAAGACCGGAGGCATTCTCGCATGGTTCGAGAAGTCCATGGATCACTAATTTCCTTTAGATTTTTCCTAGCACCTAGATTTTCATAAGACTTGTTTGTTTCCTATTCGAGACTTCTTCTATAGTCTCCTTGTCTTACTGTTTGCTTGTTTGATCTTTCGTTGTCTCTTAGTACCTACGTTGTTGATTTTTGTTGCTTATAGTAAATAATAAAATCCTTGTTTGCTCCTTGTTATACCTAATAATTTCGTATTTGCTCTTTTGTTTAATAACTCTTTGTTCGATCCTTGTTCATCTCAACCACAGCCCTTGAAATTTTGAGGACGAAATTTTTCTAAGGGAGATAGATTTGTAAGTCCCTAAACCAAATTTTTGTGAATTTCAAGTATTTTCTTAAATTTATATTTGAAAGAACAATATTATTTTCCTATGTAAAACTTAATTTCTTTAACAAAGATATTTTACTAATTAATTATGTTTCAACTATTCATTATTAGATTTTTCATTTTTGTTAATAAATAAGCTTGAAAATATTATTACTTATTTCTGTTTTATTAAATTTTAGTTATCATTATTAGTTAAGTAGTGTTAATGATTAATTTTGATGGGCTGGATTTACTAATGAGTTTAGTTTATATTTATTAGGAAGAGGGGTTAAGGAGGTTTACTTATTTCTGAATTATTTCTTATTAACTGTTAATTAACAAGGTTAGTTATTAATTGGTTAATTAGTTACAAATTTTGGTTCTCTATCCCAGATCTGTTATTATCTACTGAGAGTGCCACTATACTTGACTTGGGGAACAACCTAATTTTTATTATAAATATCTGTCCAGTCTTATTTTATATAGTTTAATTCTGACACTGTTCCCCACCACTGTCAATTCCCCATCACTGTCCTAATAACTCTGACAACCATCAATATTCTGCTGCTGCTCCGACCAAACACCACCGTGGAGTTCATCGTAGATTATCGTGGTCCACCGAGATGACGTCGTCGTGCCTTTCAGATGCCACCACTTGCTGGATCTGAAGACTCGTCTACATATCTCGTCGTCGAGGAACCCCACCGACCCCGATCACCGAAGGAGTCAAGATCTTCCATCGACGGATCCACCGCAGCATGAGGAAGCCAGTCACCAGAGACTCATCATCGACTAAAGAAGATGACATGCCACCACATTGTTGCTGTGTCCAGACAGGACATGATCTTCACATTGACAGACGCTGGAGGAGCATCTCATCGTCGACACACCCAGTGTCCAGATCGCCATCACCACACCGGAGCCAAGGACCTCACCAGGATCTACGACGATGACCTTGTCGCCGATAGGGGACATCAGGCAACCTCGCTATCACTGCATAAGCCTCGTGGTGTTTTCGGGCCGGTCCGGGCCGGCCCACGGGCCATTGTCTGCGGGCCAGACCGGGTTCGGGCCGGTCCAGGACCGGCCCAGGCTAAATTATGGTCCGGGCCAAGTCCGGCCCGGTTTAAGAGCAACCGGCCCAGCCCGGCCCACTGGACCGGACCCAGGGAGGGCCGGTCCGGGCTGAACCGGTCCACGGGCCGGGCTGAGCCTAGGTCGATTCGGGCCAGTTCAGGCCGGTTGAACCGGACCGGCCCGATATATATATTATATATATTATATATATATATATATATATTATATATATATATATATATATTTACAGTTTTTTTGTTTTTTTTTAAACATTTTTTTTGTATTTTAATTTTAAAAATTTGTAACTTAATTTTAATTTAGGAATATGTTTTATTTTTGAAAAATTTTAATAAAAATTTGTAATACAAAAGTTTGTAATTTGAATAGTATAAGTTAAAAATGTTTATACAAATATATACAAAAATGTTTATACAAATGTTTATACAAAATGTTTATACAAAATGTTTATACAAAATATATACAAAAATGTTTATACAAATGTTTATACAAAATATTTATATAATTTGAGTAGTTTATAATTTGAATAGTTTGTAATACAAATGTTTATAATTTAGAAAAATGTTTATAATTTGAATAGTTTGTAATACAAATGTTTATACAAAAATTTATACAAATATATACAAATGTTTATAAAAATTTATAAAAATTAAAAAAAATATTTCTCCCTCTTCCTTTATCCGGGCTTGGGACCGGCAAATGCTTGTTTGGCATAGGTGGAGTTAAAAATGTTTTTTTTACAAATAAAAAATAGTTTTTGACAAATAAGTTAAAATTTGAATAGTATAAGTTAAAATTTAAAATTTGAATAGTATAAGTTAAAAATAAAAAATAGTTTTTGAAAGTATAAGTTAAAATTTAAAATTGAAATGTATAAGTTTAAATGTATATACCTAATACCTTGCACCGTAGCCTCATTGTTGTTCGCCTTCATGCAATGAAAGCGATTCCAAATCCAGCTCGTGGACGTCATGATCTTCTTCATCTTTCTGGTTTTGTGTTCTTCTATCGGCATTCATCCAATCTTGTACGCACACGATTGCTTCCAAGATATCGGGCTTCAAGCGGCTCCTCCTATCGCTCAACATCCTCGAACTTGTACTAAAACAGGACTCCGATGCTACCGTCGACACCGGAACCATCAGTAGATCACGTGCTATGTTCGAAAGAACAGGAAATCTCTTGTCGTGTCTCTTCCACCATTCTAAAACGGCGAAGTGATCTGGAGTCTCTTCTTCGTCTTGATAAGAATTAAAGTAAGCAGACAACTCTTGAGTAGGTTGGAAAGTTGCTTTTGTTTCTTCCTTTGTAGTATACGACCGGCTGCTGATAGCTTAGACGCCAAGCCGGAGCTACTACTAGCCCCCCCTGAGTTGGTCGGGTCGACGTTGCTCCTTCTTCATACAGGTGGACTAACCTGTCCAAGGCAACTTTAACTTCTACCTTCATGTCAGTAACGTCTATACCCATATATTCTCCATATCCATCTAATAAAACCTCTACGCCATCCAATTTGATTGTAGGATCAAATATGGAAGCCAAACAATATAAAAGAGGTACTTTATCCCAATATTTCTTGAATTTGGCTTCCATATTCTCACCGCATATGCAAAATTTGGATGATCTCTATATTTAGAAAATAAATAAGACATGTTACAAAGTTCACGTAAAGCTAAGCATGATGTTGGATAATAAACACCAGAAAGAGTACATGTAGCATTGTAAAAAATTTCTAAAAATTCACAAACACTTTCAGCTGCTACCCAATCATCAGTAGTTACTTGATAGTCAAAGCTGACATCCGAACCACAATAATATGTAATAGCACTCTTAAAGGAATTGCAGATTTCAATATCAAATAGGTGGAGTTCCACCTATTTGGTATATCCTTAACAAATCTTCTAAAAGTAATACGAAAATGTGCGCACGTGCATGCAAAACTTTGTTGTCTACTTGGAGACGAGTTTAGGTGGAGCAAGCATTGTCGCAGAGTATCTAAATGGGGTTCAAAAATTTTTAAACATTCTTTAACAACTAAATTAATTATATGGCAAGCACACCTAACATGCAAAAGTCTACCTTCTAAAATAGGCTGAAAAATAATGACAAAGAAGACATAGCAGCAGTGTTGTTGATGCATTGTCCAAAGAGACAAATTTTTTTAGGGTGAATATCATATTCACGCACGTGTCTTGAAATCTCACTTGAAATTACAGCGCCCGTGTGTGGACATTCTATAAGTTTAAGACAGATGATGCGTTTTTGCAACATCCATTGTGCATCTATATAGTGTGCAGTAATACAAATATAAGCATAACTCCACTTAGTAGTCTAAATATCAGAAGTAATAGCCAACTTACTAACATTTTGAAAATCCGCTTTCAAAGCGGCTTTCTGCTCGTTAAAGAGATGAATAGCCTCCTTTCGAGCTTGTTGTCTACTCACTTTAGTAAATGAGGGGTTTAGAGAAAGTGATACATAATCTCGTAAAGATTCGCTTTCACCCGTCGTGAAAGGAAGTTCGTCACGAATAATATGTTTAGTTAATTCAGTTTTATGTCGAGCAGCTGAGTAAGTAAAGTTACCAATTGAAGAACCAGTGGCGCCGAAGCTTATTTGGGTTTGGGACGCTTGAAGTGTGTCCTTCCCGTAGCAAGTGTCGTAGTGTCTGGATATGGTCGGTGCCACCGCCCTTCTTCCATGCGTACTGGTTGCAAAATTTCTTACATTGCGCCTTGTACGGTATCGGTTCACCCTTGGCATCTAAAACAAGCGAACCATTAGGATTAGTTTTAAAAATCAAAGTAAATATTCCCAATACTTAGTCCTTTTTTCTTTTCAGGACGTTGGGTGGAACTAGCGACTTCCGGAGGAGATGGTTGGAACCCCTCCGGAATCGGATTGGTGGCTACTTGCTCAGGTGGAATTTCATTACCGTCAAAAAAAGTACTAAAATATTGGTAAGTCTGTCCAGCAAGATCAGGTGGGTTTGAACCTTCACCAGCCATATATAAAATAAAATAAAGTAAACTACGTTAGAAGAAAGTAAAGAATTGAGAGGAAGATCGGGAAGCCGTAGAGCCGGAATGGAGTTGGGAGGGAGATCGGGAAGCCGTAGAGCACCAGAGCACCGGGAGGGAAAGCCGTAGAACACCAGAGCACCAGGAGGAAAGCAGTAGTAGAACACCAGAGCACCGTAGAGAAATGTAGAAAATTTGTGAGGAATGAGTTGTGTTTGAAAAATGGGATTTTTGGCCTATTTATAGGAATTTTTCGGGGTTATTTTGGTAATTTTAGGCCAAAAATGACCAAAATGCCCCTCCTAACGTTTTAATAACGGCTATATGGGAGGGGCAATTTTGTAAAAGAACCCCTCTCCAACGGTCAAGAAAAAAATTCAAAAATGGCCCAACGGTCGGCTGGACCGGTCCCAGCGGGCCGGGCCGGGCCTCCATATTTAAAAAAAAAAAAAATTTTGCCGCGGGCCGGGCCGGGCTCGGGCTGGGGGAGGGAGGCCCGACCCGACCCGTTCGGGAGTTGGGGCCGGGCCGGTTCGGGCCACTGGCGGTCCGGGCCGGGCTTCAAGGGGGGCGGGCCGGTCCGGGCCTGGGTCGGGCTCGGGTTAAACCGGCCCACCTTCACCATGACATAAGCCTTGTCTCGATTGTCGCATCTCCTCGAAGCTTGCGCCACTGCCTCGGAGCTCGTGCTGATCTCTCGAAGATGGGGCCGACCCTTCGAATGGCGTGCAGCCTCTTCGAGTCTCGAGCCTCCTTCTCGAGAACTGTGTTGTCCTTCGAACTCAGAGCTGAGCCGCCGGAGTTGCTCCCGCCACCGGATCTGCTCAGATCGACAGATCTGAGCTATCCTCGTCACAGAGCAATCTTCGACCCCGCCGCCTCACCAAGCCGAGTCGAGCTCCTCTGCCACATCGGTAAGCCCTGCCTCAATCTACTCGCCTCTCTTCTTCTTCCATGTCTTTTCCATTCTGTTCTTTTTATGGGGTTGTTGTGAGAATAGATGAAGCTGAAGAGAGGGTTAGGGTTGGGGAGCTATTCTCGAAGAGAAAGAAGAGTGGAGGTGGAAAGAAACCATAGGGTTAGGGTTTCACTCGGACTGATGAGGTTGAAATAGTTAGGTATTATAGCAACTGAAGAGGGAAGTGAAGGAGATGGATTTTGGGGTTAGGGCTTCATGTAGACTAGGGAAGAAGAGAGTGGGGAAGTGAATAATTAGGGTTAGGGTTTTGGGCTGAGAACGTTTTGGAGAAGAAAATAGTTGTGCGTACGGTTATGAGAAGTGAGGAGATAGAGTGAGGAGTGTTGAAGTTAGGGTTAACAGGAGATAAGGTGGACCGGGTTGGACTAGTGAAGACTAGGCCGGGCTGGTGGATTAGTTTAGTAAATAAAAATTAAGAGAATAAGAAGGAACTGTATTAGTGTTTAGTTTGGGCTTGATGAAATGTAATCTGAAATACACAAGTAATAATATGGACTAAACTACAATATGAAACAATGGTACAAGAACTGGAACATGAACAAGACAATCAATGCAAAAGTGTTTGAAATAAAACTAATATGCGACCGTTTGCAAACCACAATATCACAATAAGGTGCAGCTTAATCGTACGTGAGGTGTACGATTAAGCTATTCACAATACCCTAGCTAAGGGGTATGGTCAAACACTAGACATTATTTCTCCAATCCCCGCAAGAAAAACAATGAGGCAGAATATGATCAATAAGACAAAATACAATCGTGTAACTATCGTCTCCAATATGAGAACAAGGAATATGACAAATATAAAGTAAAAGTTTAAGTCAGTGTACTTGCCTTGCTCTGGAAGATCGGGAACAGACAATCATAAATCTCTATGTCCGCCTAGATTAGGTACAAATTGGTTAGGGTTGAAATAATGACAATTAGCTAAAATGGCTAACTAGCTAAATTAGCTATTTCTAATACTAATATAGGCATAAACTAGCAAAGAATATTACTAATATATATAGACTAACTAGCAACTATACACATTCACTTAGCAAAATAGAGATTACAAATATTAATTCTAGATAATACTTATATGATTTTAGCAAAGTATTTATTATACCATAGCAAAATACTAGTTAAGTATTCTCGTAGAACTTTATCTATAAAAATACATTTTCTATTTAATATCAAAATATTTAAATGGTTTGACAAAACTTAAACAAAATACTTATTAAGAAAATAACAGAAAAATGCTTGCTAGAGGTTTTATCCAGAGTATATATACTTTCTAAAATAACATCTCTAATCAGAACTAGAAAATAATATTAATGCATAACTTTTAATTAAAAAAGGAATTACACTACAGAAATAGTGGAGTTCAGCTCAGCACAAAGACCTATTTCTAAACATTGGCCCAACTTACAAATTTTACAAACATTCTGTTGTTGTTATATTTCATCAAGCCCAAACTAAACACTAATACAGTTCCTTCTTATTCTCTTAATTTTTATTTACTAAACTAATCCACCAGCCCGGCCTAGTCTTCACTAGTCCAACCGGTCCACCTTATACTTTGTAGATTGTTTCTTGTCGGGGTTGTACTTTACTCCTTTCCTAACTGGATCTGTTGCAGGTATACTTGAGGACTTTGTACCACCATTATAGTCAGAGCTTGAGGCCATAGTTGAGCATGATGACACCAGAATTCAGGACTTAGAAGCTATAAAGATTTAGTTTTAGTCTCATTGCCTAGACTTGTTTAGTGACTTTATTCTGGATATTTGTATTGTCAGGATTTCATAGTTGTCACTTTTACCGGATTTGTCTCCGAGTGACTTTTGTATAATTTTATTAAATGATTTAGTGGATTGTAGTGATCTACTATGGAAACGTGTATAGCAGATGTGATGAGATTGTTGATCATGATTACTTGGAGTTTTCCTTAGACTTGTACATCTTACTTCATTGCGTCTATCAACGAAGGCTAGGCGTGTCCGACTCGTATCCGATTATTCGAGAGCGGGTCGTGACAACATTGACTTCTTTACTCTGTTGACGATCTGATCCAAAAATTGTTGAAGTTTGGTGGTTGATGAACTCTCGATTGCAATGGGAACTTTATCACTGAAAGTTTCTCTCTGAAAGTTCTTAACAAAGAAGATGTAGTGTCTCCTTATGCCTGTGCTCCGTATATCTGTGTGTGGTCCCCCTTTGGAAGGAAGAAAATGTCCTCTATTTATACCTTTTCTTCACTGGAATAGCCATATGCGTATGTAGGAAATACACAGTCTTCTACCTCAGAGGCACATGAATTGGAGTAGGCGCATGAGCCTTGGGGTTAGTGGGGAGTGAACGTGCTCAAGAATCACGTATAGCTCGCCACATGTTTTGAGATGTACTGCACGAAATAGTGCCATGTCAGCACACGATTGTTTTAATAAAGATAAGCTATGCATCGAATATTGTTACATGCATAGCTATTGGTTGCATACTGCAACATAACAACTTTTCTTCGAGTTACTATCAATCATTCAACACTGGAACACATAGCTTCTCTCATTTCTTATTGCAAGACGCTGATCCGGAAGTAGACGCATAGAACGGCTTCTTTTACAGCTGGCTAATTATAATGATGAGGTTGACGTGATCACTGACATCTTCCTCGTAGTCTGAATACTGCACACTGCTCAAAGTACATCATGCGTCTGAACATGCCATGCGTCTATCTGGCCTACTTCTTAAATCATGTGTCGTTCTCCTCTAGCAGCTTCAACTCAAGAACATTTTATGTTTCGGACGCATAAAGCCTATGCGCCTCTTTTTGATATTTTTCATGCTTCTACAGTCACACACGAGGGAACATCATAAGTGAAAGAATCATGGATTAGTAGACTCACACAAGAGTATAATCTTTTAAAATGAAATAAGATGAGTTTATTACTTTTATGTTCACTCGATTCTTTGATATCATTAACCCTCTTTTCTCTTCGTAAGGAATATCCCATTCACGAAAAGATTCAAAAGGTTCTCAGAGGATTGACTAAAGGATGGAATCCTAAAGCTACAGCCATCATAGAAGGGAACGATCTAACAACTATGAACCTTGAGACCCTCATGGGAAAGTTAATGACCCATGAGCTAGACATGAAGGACCAAGAGGAATCCTCCATACAAGAAAAGAAGAAGGAGACGACGAAGGAAAAAAAAAATCTCTTGCTCTCAGGGCCACAAGTTCTCCTCAAAAGATGACTCCGATGATGACGATTCGGATGACGAAGAGATTGCTCTCCCCGCCAAACACTTTTGAAAGTTGTAAACCCCCTAATTTTTACTATTTTTTTTTGTATTTTAGTTATTTAATTATAAATTTTTTTGTTTTAATTTTAATCGTGTATTATACGTCGAGTGCGAATTTGTGTTTTCAGATTTGCTCGTCGAGTACGAATATGTGTGAGGTACAATTTTTTTTGAAAAACGATTTTTGATTATAGATTTTTGGAGGATAGTTTCAAAATAAATATAATAATTATTTGTACTTGTATTTTACTTAAAGTTGTAAAAAGTATCGTATCGAGATGGCCAAAACTTATTACTTTTAAAAGGCTATCTTATTTAATAGTGGTAATTTAGAAAACTATTTTCATGCAAATAATCTTTGCATATGAGGTACATGAATTTGAATTCATGTATAATTCTATTTTTAAAATTTATTAATATTAATATTTTATTATTCAAAAATATATTTAAAAATATTTATTTTTTAAAATTAATTATTTTATTATTTATTATTTTGAAAGTGGTGGTTTAATGTTTAAATTTATTATGGTAATTCAAATTTAGATTTTGTTGATTGAATTTTAAAGTTTAATAAGTTTAAATTATGAATAAGATTTATATAGGTTTAAATGTTGATAAGATTAAATTAGTTAATCTATTTAAAAATTAAAAGTGGGATTATTCACAAGGGGGATTTAAATTACAACCAGTCCATATCCAAATAGGACTCTCACCTCCTATATAAGGAGAAGTGCTTTGCTCTTTTCAAGAGGATTTCACAAGTCCAAATTTCTCCACCGAGGTGTGTACATTGTGTCTGTGTCCAATTTTCTTTCTGTGCCAGCCGTGTCGGCCTCGGGTCCGACCCCGGGTGTCTTTTCAATAGATTATCTTTTTACAAATACATTATCACTTCCGTGTCCCATAAATTCTGGACACAAATCCATTACTCTGTCTCGTGTCGGACACTCCCCGACACGATAACACCTCTCAAAATCTAACCCTAAACTAATCCCTCGTCACCTAACAGCAGCCTCCCCAATGCCGCGACTCCCCGGCCGTCTCCACCTCGACCGACCGCCAGCTCGTCACCATCGCCAAACCCCTCTCCTTGTTCTCCCCATCGACTTCCTCTACAGCCCCACACTCCTACGACCATCCCACTGTCCACCCGCGACCGCCAACACCAGGCCAACCGCAACAATCTTTACCCAATCTCCGCTCTGTCTCCCGCCAAAACCACCACCATCATTGTCATCATCCATCACCTCCACCCTCTGCCTATTTCCGCCGAAGCCACCGCGAACCACCAGCATCACCAGTTCCCATGGTCGCCAGACCCTTGCCCCGTTTCGACAAAACCAACCACCGCCGTCCTTGTCTCCGCAGCCACCCGCAGCCGCACAACCACCGACCGGCCCCAAAAACTCGTCACCCCACCAACCCCATCACAGCCCATCTGCCGTATCCCAACCTAGCCGATATCACCATGGCCACCGCCCTCAACGGTGCCATCCCAAAACCACCATCACCAACAAAAAACAATAAAAAATAAAAATAAAACACACATACCACCTCCACCACCAACCCACTCACCGTGGTCGTCGGCCGGATCGCCGAGCGCTGCCTTCCTGCGCCTCCGCCTCGCCTCCGCGAGCGCTGCCTCCCTGCGCCTCCGTCTCCGCAAGCGGAGCCCCTCGCGCCGGAGCGATCGCACCCCCGCCGCCGCGTGCTCGCGCGCCACCGGCGCTTCTCTCCTTCTCCGCCCCTCACTTCCCTTCTTCCAGGCCTCAGCTCTCTCTTTCTCTCACTAAAACCCTTCTCTCCCCCTCTTTCTAAAGAAGACGCAGCAGCTGTGCTGCTGCTGTGTTAAAAAAATGTGGGATCTTTTATTTAGTTATTATTTTCTTTTGTTTTATTGCTGTCGTTTGTTATTAGGTTGTTTTGTTAGTTCTTGTTTGTTTCTATCATTATTATTATTATTATTGTTATTAAAGTATTATTTGATATATTTTGTGATTATATGTATTATGTATATGATTATTAGAATTAATAATATGTTTTATGATTATTAGTTAATTTCTTTGTCCTCATCCTTACATGTATAAATTTTAGTATGAAAATTATTTATCATTATGGATACAAATTTTTTTCTTTTTTGAAATCATACGTACGCACACAATTGGGGGGCTCGAACCTTGCCAGCCCCTCCGGATGTCCGCTCTAATACCACTAGGCTAGAGAGCTCGGACATGGATACAAAATATTAGATTATATATACTACCATTTCCTAAAAAAATATATTTTTTACTGTGTTTGACCTACAAATAATTTTCAAAATAAGTTTCGGATGTAAAATATTATTATAGTATTTTATATCCTTTTAAAATATATTTTGACTTATAATTATATTTTGACAAAGATTAAGGATTTTAGTTCTAAGATAATTTTTCTAGGCTTTTAATGTATTTAAAAATAAAATAAAAAGTAGTTTTAGCTATAAATTTCTAAAATTCCAAAGTACATATTTAATTAGATTATTTTATTTTAACTAAATAAAACTCTAATTTTAAGTATTCTAAATAATTTTTAAAAAAAATATACATTAATTATCTATTTTTCTTCCACTATCCTCTTGTCCGTGTCTAGTCCCACAATTCTTATTCCATTGCCAATCATGTACTTCCTTATGTCCACCATAACTAATTTGACCCTTCTGGACCCAATGGAACTGTCCGTGCCACCATCATAGGTCACCTTGTGTAGTTGTTACCCGAAGTCGCAGTTCGTGCCACATTGATCATTGCAGTACACCAGGCGTCCTACCAGCAAGACACCTTGCTATTTGCTGTTTATTTATTTTAGCTCATATTTTATGCATTATTCATTATTTTTATGCAAAATAAACTGTGATACATGGCATAACTTGTTAGAACTTACTGTTCAGTTATATTTCCGGCTATGTTTTATTTTTCTTACACATTAAACCTAGATTTAAGGGACCATCTTGTGTGTACATTCATTGGCCTTGACAGGTTATACCACAAAGTTGTGTGTTGTATGTAGAACACGGACGTACGTGATTGGCTGGCCACCAGTACGTATAAGCCGTACGATAGGATTAACCGCTAATAGAATTGCATGCTAGTTTGACTTAGCGGTTATAGAGATTTTCTGTTGTGGATACAACATAATAGGCATTGGACAGGGAGAACAATTCCTTAGCGTATGGGCTACTATGTACTTTTCCTTGTGACCCGGATGCTCCGCTGGAGATACGGGGTTGATGACCCATTGATTACTGACAGCCACTGGCATTCTGCGGAATGTTATGCTCTTATTGATTGGGCCTTTGGTGCCCCAAGGGGGGACCATGCTGATCCCATTTCAGCCAGGGCCCATGCGTAGGAAGGATTATTCTTAATATTTCACTTAGAACGGTTAGGCACCCTTATCCGTTTGGTATGAGTACTCTTGGTTTGGGTACTTGTATCTGACCGTGGCTTGGAACAATAACTTGTCGTGGATTAGTTCGCCACACCTTGTCCTTGTTTGGTTGTAGGCGTGGCTTACTACTTTGATGAGAAGGTATTGAACCTTGTTGGGGTCCGGATACCATATTGGATTCATAGCATGGAAAGATACGTCATCGTGAATTAGTTTACCATCTTCTGTTTTTTGGTTGGGGGGATAGTACGCTAGTTCAATGGTGTGTGTTGGACCATGTTATAATTCAATTGACTTACTTATTTGAGCAATTGGCATGATATTATGTGTCTTGTTACATCCCTCGGAGGACCTGGTTATCTCCCCAAGTGTGTGTTCATGTCTTCCGCAGGTATTCTAGCCGAGGTCGTGGTCTTCTCATTTATTCGAAGATGACGTATCTTGGATCTATCCTACTACCTTCGTCATTTCTTTTGTATATCATGTACCTCTTCCTTTTATTTTGTTGGTAGTGGATGTGTCTCCATCCAACATATTGTATCAAGACAATTCATTATCATTATATGATCTTTTATTTATTTATTTTGTGTGGATGAGATTAGTCATGGTTCTATTGCATTTTACAGCTTACGTATATTATTATAGCTGGCATGTCTACGTTCCTAGTCCTACGTATTTTGGGACTGGGGCGTTACATGTTTTTATGGTGGCCCATGCAGGTCAAGATAAATTGTTTGGTTACTTTACCATACCAAGCAAGCCTGCGAATAGGATTAGAAGTCTAGGATCTCATCCACATACTTGATCTCTTTCTTCGATTCCATATTCGAACTACCGTTCGACTTATCGATTGCATCTTCCTTGATTCCTTCTGTCATAATTCTTATCTTCCCTTTGTGCTTGCTAGAGGTTAGGCATGTGATCCCTACTAGATAGACATGTTTCAATTGTCCCAAAATACCATAAGTTTAACTCTTGTAAGTTTGGTAGAATGTCTTATGACCTAGCAATCCCTTTGGGAGCTCGTTCCGAGCCCCACAACTATACTATTATTGGGACAAAGTGGGTGTTTCAGAATAAGATTAATGAGGACGGAATCGTCACTCGTAACAAAGTTCGATTGGTTGCTCAAGGCTATAACTAAGAGGAAGGCATTACGACGAAGAGACCTATGCTCCGGTTGCTCGTCTTGAATCAATCTGAATGCTTTGTGTTTTGCTTGTTTCAAAGATTTTAAACTCTTTCAAATGAATGTTAAAAGTGCTTTTTTAAATGGTGTTATTAAAGAAGAGATGTATGTTAAGCAACCTCCTGGCTTTGATTTTTTTTTAATTTTCTAATCATGTTTCAAACTACACAAAGCCCTCTATATAATGCTCTGCACCGCACGGTGCATTATATTGAGTCGATTGAGGTGCTAAGGTATGAGTTTGATTCGAAGAGGCATGATTATTCGAATAAATATTGATTGAGTTGGTTTCAATGTACAGATGTCGAGCGGTTGCAAGAGCCGAAGCGTAGGCGATAGACCGAATCAGTGGGTGAGTGCGATGGAGCATGAAGTGTTGCATGGTTAGGTCAATCAAGATGATCGTGCAACGATGATAATGTGTCGGGCCGTATCGGCTCGGCGGAGCGACCGTATTGGCTCACTAATAAAATATGCTTAAATAGCGACGTATATTAGCGACGGCGGAAATACGCGTCGCTGATAATTGCATATAGCGACGTCTTGTGCTACACGTCGCTGTCCGTCGCTGCGTAGCGACGTTCCGCGACGTAGTATAATTTACGTCGCTGGCTTGCGACGTTTAGCGACGTATCATGTAGGAGTCGCTGTTTTTTTCATATAGGGTTCCTGGCCCGTCGAAATCCCAAAATTTTCCCAAAAATTTATTCCCGCTCTCCCCTCTCCCCCTGGCGAAACTGTCGATGGTTCGAACACTGCACTTCACACACTGTAAACACAGACACACAGCATAACAAAATATCAATTATATTTTTTAATTTTTTTTATATTAGCGACGGATAGCGATGTTCTGCGACGTACTGCGACGTCACACAGACGTCGCTATACGTCGCTAACTAGCGACGTTACGTCGCGCGACGTCGCTAATATACGTTGCTACGTTGCCCACGTGGCCACGTGGATGCCATGCCTCGTCATCATTTATAAACTTTTGAAGCATCGCTAGTGGTCGCTTTACGTCGCAATGTTCGCGACGTACTTATACGTCGCTATCTGTCGCTCATTTTGCGACGTCTAGCGACAATTAACTACGCGTCGCAAATAGCGACGTTTGGCGACTAAATTGCCATCTGCGACTTGCCTATAAGCGACGTAGGTTTTTCGTCGCTAAATACGTCGCAGATCATTGTTAGCGACGTATTTCTGTATTTAGCGACGTCTCCTGACGTCGCTAATCTGGGTTATTTTAGTAGTGGCTTAAGGTGGACAGGTTCAGACCCTTCTCCCATACTCCTTCGTGCCTAATAAAATACACCCGGTATGCGTGATATCTTTGAGGAGTCCATAGGCGTGGCCCAATTTGAGTAAAGGTTTAGTGTGTGTCGAACATTAAGATAGAACAATGAACAATCAACAATTGAGACGACGTGCATCAAATGTACGGGTTGCGATAGGACATTGATGGTAGGATATTGAAAGGCAATTATCGAGACGTGCATCAGATGTATGACTCATAGAACATTGAACACTAGGCCTAGAACATTGAAAATATGGCATGGGCGTGCATCCGTGCACGAAGACTATGCGTCAAATTTAATAAGCGAATTAGACAAGTTGCGGTGCAACGCCACGGAACTGTCGAGACATTGAATGGTGTGCTTCACCTATGAAGCATGCAGTTATTGCACAATTATCGTGGAATTGCTATTATGCGAATAACTTGAGAGCCGTCGGTTGAGTAGATGTGCGCATTGGGGCATCGTGCATCAATATGGACGTATTGAGGCATAGTGCCGTTGGAACTTGAGATAGATTGAGTTGATATAAATACATTGAGAACTTGAGATTGGTTGGAGTGATAACTTGCTTGCTTTTGTACGTTGTATGGTCAATAGACTTGGACAACCTGTGCACGGGTGTTGCTTCCCTCGAACGAGTTATGCCGGGGCACCGGGATCGTTCGGCCTAGGAGTAAATTATGTTTGGTATTTGTGGTGCACTTCTTTAGAATGGATTGTGACCTACCACTGATGTGATAAGCCATAATACCAGTAAGTTTGGGATCCTTCGGCTACTGGGCTAGCAACCCTACGTGGAGCGATCGCCGGCTTACACGTTGAGATACCAGTTCATTACGGTGCGGAAGTCATGACCTTTCATGTAGATATGGCCGATAGGTTGAGATTAGAATTGGAGGCAGGCACAGGCCCTGGCACCGTTGTGATTGTGATTGTGTTGAGTTGGTGGTATGAATGGCTATCAGTATGCGGGCTTGGCGAATTGAGACGGAGATGTGCATGATTACTATGTTTATCAATATGACGTGGCTAACAATATTTGTCGCGGGGACACGATGCTGGACATATTTATGATTCTGTTGCTATCGATAATATGCTTTATTGCTTTGATCTTGCCATGAAACTAATTCTAAGGCTAAATAGAAAGATCACATAACAAGATGCATACTTCACAAAACTACTTAGTGTTGGTTTAGGCGTGTGGGTCTTGATCGGTACAGCGAGGACGATAAGTACTGATCCCCTACCAGATTGCTTGCAGTTTCAGGAAATGGTCTGCTCGTGGCGGAGCTTTTCTTGGACGCGTTGAGGCATGAAGTTCCTTAGTATTTTGACGCGTGCGATCGTACTGGGTTCGACATGCAACATGAAGATGTTTCGACCGTGAGTCATTGGATGTGCTATAAAACATGATGTATGGAACGAGATCCTTTATGATCTAGAGAGACCAAGAGCGTTGTAAGACAATTGGCATATTGAGTTGAGCTATTCAAGCCTTTGTAATCTACTTCATTATCAATAATGAGATTATTATGTTTTCTTCCGCATGAATGTTATCAATTTGAGATAAGCACTATGTGAACTTGTCATCTTGCCTTGCACGAGCGCAACTCCAGGCTCGTGCGACATCACGCCCCAGCAAGGATGATTGATTCGGATGAAATCTAGTGAGGACGAGCGATCTCTCGGGTCGGGACGTGACACTCTATGGAAAGCAAGCTCCTCATGCTTGGTATGAGCGTCTTAGCTACTTTTTCATTTCGCATAATTTCTCCAAGGACAAAGTTGACACTACACTATTTACTAAAACTCACAATGGCACACTCTTATTAGTTCAAATTTATGTTGATGACATTTTGGTTCCACTAACAAGACACTATGCATAGAGTTTGCCAAAGTTATGCATGATAAATTTGAAATGAGCATGATGGAGAATTATAATTCTTCCTTGGATTACAAATCAAGCAAGGACCAAAAGCCAAATTCATTAATCAAGCCAAATACACCAAGGATCTTCTTAAGCGTTTTGAACTAGACTCGTCCAAATCAATGAAAACTCCTATGGCCACAACTACTAATCTTGATCAAGATAAAAGTGGTGTATTAGTCGACATTCGTAAGTGTCGAGGTATGATCGGTAGCTTACTTTATTTGACTACTAGTCGTCCCGACATCATGTTTAGTATTTGCATATGTATAAGATACCAAGCAAATCCCAAATAATCACACATGTGTCGTTAAACGCTTTTTTTTGGTATCTCAAAGGCACCATTAACACGAGACTTTGGTATCCAAAATCTTCATCCTTTGAGCTTATCGGCTACTCGAATGCAGATTTTGCCGGATGCAAGATTGACGAAAAAGCACTTGCAGCACTTGCCAATTCCTAAGGAAATTGTTGGTCGCATGGTTTAGTAAGAAACAAAACTCGGTTGCCCTTTCCACAACTGAGGCCGAATACATTACAGTTGGATGTTGTTGTATACAAATCCTTTGGATGACACAAACACTCATTGATTACGATATGCCTTCACAAGGTATATTCATCAAATATGACAACACTAGCTCCATTAATCTCACTAAAAATCTTATTTGTCACTCTCGCACCAAACACATTGATATTAGATATCATTTTCTAAGAGACCATCAAAAAATGAGACATTCATCTTGAGTTTATCGACACTACCTACAAACTCGCGGACATCTTCACTAAACCTCTGCCCGAGGATCATTTTACCTTTCTTTGTCAAGAATTAGGCATTTTAAACTTTGAACCACAAAATTAAAATTTCTATTGAATGGTACACCGACGGTACATACCGGAATATCGACGGTATACCGATTGACGTCAACTCAGCCAACAACTGCCTCTTTATTTTATCATGGGCCTCACAAAATCTTCCACATTAATTTCTTTCTTTTCCATATCTCTCTCATTAACTCTATATCTTTTCTTTCCATCACATCTCTTTACTCTTTATTAATTACACCCATCCAATCAACTTTTTCAACCATTCTTTTCACAACATCCTTTCACCCTTTTCAACTTCCCCCCATTAAACACTCCTCCTTTCCAACCTATTCCTCTTCCCCATACGAATACAACTCTTCCCAAAAGCCTCTATAACTCTTCCAAAAAGCCTCCATCACCTCATCCTCTTCCCTAACCGTTCTCTCTCCTCCTTATATTTCCTCTCTCCATTAGCACTCATGTCTTCACCTCCTCCACAATGGCTCATGCATAACATCCATGGTCCTCCTCCTGCTCCTACAACCCGTTCAAACCATCTCCCTACCCGATGGCACATATGATCGAAAACTTTCAAATCCAGCGATGCCGCCGACGCATGGTTCAACTCCTTCCACAATCGTACTGTGTCGGACGAAAAGCCAATAAACTTCAACATCTTCTGCGACCATCTCCTTCTCTTTTAAACTTTGGTTATAGCAGTTCTTTTTGGCCGTCAGATCCCCGTCTATCCGGCTGTAGTGAGGATGTTCTACTGTAATTTGTTCCGGATCTCGAGACCCTAGTCAATGAATGCCATTTCCATCTCACGGCCAAGGACCTTGTTGAAATTTTGGGAATTTCGAATCGGGTAGAAGCCCTTCCTACTCTAGCGGGACTCTAGCCGTCTCCTACTGCTACCTTTGAAGAATTCTGCAGCATAATTGCTTATGGGCCAAACCCTCCTCCAATTCCTTCTCTACCCAAGTAACTGGAACCCTTCTACTATGAGCTCCATCGCATTGTGTGTTACTCTATCAATCCCAAGTCTAGAAACTATCTATAGTGCCATCACTATCGATGCTCTGGTCTGTATGTACTATCTCTATGCCCGAAAAACTTGGTCTTTCTCAAAAACCCTTTTAAACTCCTTCATCTTCATTCACTCTTCGACAAAACGAGCCCTGAACTATGGCATGTTTATCACTCTGATTTTGGAAGCCAAAAATGTCGATCTCAGTCTCTGCCATGCGGATGGTGCACTTTCATTCTTGGCTCTATCATGCTTTGCTGCTACTGGCCAATCCTCCTGTTTCTCTCGGCCATCAAGCTTTCAACCTACTGCTACTGCCCCACTGATCCATCACCTCCAGGCTGCTATATGCCTTTCACTCAGTACTACTTTGACATGAGGATGGCTCAAGCTGAGGAGCAAATGAGGACTAACACTCGAATTTGGCACCCTTATCTAGAGCTACTTTCATGACCAGTGCTACTTTATTCAGCTCACCATTCAGGACATGAATGCCTATCTTGATCCATACCTTCAAGATCGCGACTATTACGGTTCGCGGTTTACGAATCACAATGCTTACGACTTCATGTATCCCGATGTGATTGATCCTTTCGGCACCTTTCAAGATCCTTCGGGTGATGAAGACGATGATCCGGCTGATGCATGACTTTGTTTCCTGGCATAGTTGGTATTCTAGTGTGTGATGCCTCTTTATGGTTGTTTATCTTTTGTGGCCCTTAGGGGACCTTGGTATGGTTTCTTAAAAAGTAATCTTTTGTTATTCGGTGGGGGGAGTCTGTTGTCTGTTATCTCATGATTCTAATCCTATGTCATTTAGTGTCGGTTGGACCCATTATTCTTCAATTTATATTTCTATTATTCATGGTTTTCTCTTTATATCTGGCTTACTATATGAAGTCTACCATTTTGGATTAAATGACAAAGGGGGAGAAATGTTGAGGGGGGAGTTTTCTCATTACGGGGGAGCTACTCCCTAAAACACGATATCATTTTTTTGTCAATTATCAAAATAGGGGAGATTGTTGACACATTGATTTTGATCACATTAACTTCATCTTCGTATTTTAGTTTCTCTATCCTTTTTAGAATTAGATACACCGCTAAAGTCTCTCAAAGGCAACTACAAAAGATCGATAAAATAAAGACAAAGCAAGAAGTCTCTCGGAAGACTAAAAGACTGGCAAAAGAAAGACCAAAGAGAAGCTATCAATATACTCAAGCTCACACTCAAAAGATTCAAGTCCTTAGGGTCTGTACAAGGTCTAGGATAACTGTGAAACACTTAAGGTGGATGATAAAACCAAAATACCTACATAAATATTTTCTAAAAACATATTTCACTTTACATACCGTATACCGACGATACACCGGTTCGTACCGTTGGCATACTGATTTATATAACAGAATGCTTTTTGACTGTTAAAATGGTATACCGACGGTACACATGTCCGTACTGACTGTATACCATTTTTATTCATATAATGTTCTCTTTTAGCAAAATTGGCATACCAATGGAACACTAGTCTATACCGACGGCATACCAGTTCTATGCACAGAATGTTCTCTGTTACCAGAATCGATATACCGACGAAACACCGGTCTATACCGACGACATACTGGTTCTATGCACATAATGTTCTCTGTTAGCAGAATCGGCATACCGATGGAACACCGGTCTATACCGATGACATGAGGTTTTATGCATAGAAAGTTCTCTGTTAGCAGAAACGACATACTGACGATACTCCGGTTGGAATTTGTCGGTATACCGATTCTTATTCACAAAATATTTTTTGTCTACAGAATCGACATACCGACGGTACACCGATATACACCATCCGTATACCGGTTACAAATATTTGTTTTTCTAAATAGTCAGATTCTTAGCATTTAATGCTCCAACGACTAGATTTATTACCATTACTATTGCAGAACTGTATACCGACGGAATACTGGTTGGTACCGGTTATACCGGTCGCTGATTGATTAGAGCATTAAATGACTAGCTCTCTTGGTTGTTGTATTTAGAGAGCTTGAGTCTTCTCTTTAGAAGACATCCACTTGAGCTTTAAAATTTTCAACCACCAAAGGGCTCCACCATTACTCTACAAAGCTTTTATTTGTCATCTATCAAAATGTTAGAGTATTCAAGAGTTGTAATCTTAGATCTTCAAAGTGATTAAGAAGATTGAAACCTTTCCTTCTCTCAAAGTTGAAGTTGACGAGGCTTCGGAGAAAAACTGTATGTAGAAGTTGACGAGCTCTTCGGATCCAAACTCGTGTTAGAAGTTGGCGAGTTCTTCAGATCCAAACTCGTGTTATAACTATTTACTCAAATAGTGGATTAAAACCAGAGAGAGTTCTGGGAATGGAGTGACCCTTGGAAGGATACCAGGATACATCGAGTGTTTGATTCTCTCTTTCTTTATTATCTTTAAATTGCTTATTATTGTTGGTAATTAGTTTATTAGCCTATTCACCCCCCTCTAGGGTTCTATAGTATGAACATATAGAGGGTTAATAGGATTGTAGAGGGTCGTATTAGCTTCACAACAAAAATTTGTGGAGCATCACGGGAGATTGGGAAGGGGTCAAAACTGTCGGTACGCCACATGGTGCTGTCGACGGCCAAGGCTAGGAGGAAATTTTGGGATTGAAACTTCTGGGGGGAGGGGAGATGGAAACTAAAATAATAGGTTATAATATAAGGTTTGAGGCTTATATATGTTAGGGTTTGTCTAAGGAAGATTTTAGGAAAGTTTGGAGAGATTTGGTTGCACCATTTGAAAGATATGCATATTTGAATCAATGGTTAATTAATGGATTTCCTAATGTAGAAAGTCAATGGTGGGTTGTTTCAAATCTATTATGGCTGTCTAAAAGTCAATGTAAATTCATCCTAATGAGTTATAGGCTCAACCAAGGCTAATCGAACTAGTTCTAGGCCTATAGGGTTCATGGAATTGAAATTGACTCCGAAAAGCTATTTAATGGATCTTGTGTGCCATTTGATAATGAATAGTACATGCGAACTCAGTTGAGTGGAACACCATTGGCATGTGTGTAGTAGACTCAAAATAGGACAAAACTATATATTGGTCGAATGGTTTGGATCGGCTTTGGGCCTCAAATCAAAATTGGAAAATACATCTAATTTTACAGCAAGGGCTAAAATGACCATTTTGACCCTAAAGGTGAATAACAGAAGGGTTCTAGTCCATTGCTCCTAGAGTCTCTTGTTAGGGTTAAGTCTCCTATAGGAATTCTTATCTCTTCTCTCTAAGCTTACTACGATCTTCCAAAGCCTTCTAAACTTTCATTTTCAAATCCTAACCTAGTTACAATCCTCTAATCGATTTGTCAGTACGGTACGGTGTAGAAGTTCAGAGTGATTGTAATCAAGAGGCTTGATAGAAGTAAGACACTTTACAATTGAAGTTGGTCGAGTGCTTCGGATCAAAGCTCGTTTGTAGATGTTGCAAGGACTTCGTATGAAAACTTACGATTTTCCATAGTAGATTTCAACCGGGAGCTAGAGTTCTCTCGACTGGATTAGTCCTCATAAGAGGGAGACCGGTATACATCATCGTGTTTGAGTTTGCTCTTTCCACTTTACTTTTACTTACTCATATTTGTGATATATTTCTGTGATCTTGTTGCTAACAAATTTTAATAGTTAATATTCCGCTTCCTACTCTATTTACTCCCCCTCTAGAGTGTATCGCTTTACATTTTGATCCTACAATTGGTATCAGAGCAAAGTTCTACAGGTAAAGCGAGGTTACATTATTATTATTTTTAAATATAACTGCTATTACATAGATCACTATATCACAATTGGCAACTGTGAAATTCACAACTGAAGGCCAAGCCACAAACATACCTCCACTATTTGATGGTACCAA
This sequence comes from Iris pallida, assembly GCA_029216955.1. Taxonomy (NCBI): domain Eukaryota; kingdom Viridiplantae; phylum Streptophyta; class Magnoliopsida; order Asparagales; family Iridaceae; genus Iris; species Iris pallida. The sequence goes on along the minus strand of JANAVB010015571.1, from coordinate 23,039 downwards.
CTACACGTACTGGAAAACATGGATGAGCTTTTATTTGAAGTCACTAGACTTTGACCTCTGGTCAATTATTATCAATGGCTACAAAAAGCCTACTATCACCTCTATTCTTACTTGCTCTATTATTAACAAGCTTTATTATAGTTACACGGAGGAAGAGAAGAAGTTAGCTAGCCTTGATGCAAAAGCAATACATGCTTTTTATTGTGCTGTAGACATAAATGTATTCAATCTTATTACTACTTTCACAACATCTCATAGAATTTGAAAACTTCTTGAAGCTACCTATGAGTACATGTATGAAAGTAAAGCTAGCAACTCCAGAGAGGAGAATAGTCTTCATAATGTATGCATAGCATCGGGATTTGAGGTGCAACACAACCCCTTATGTGAAGAAGAGCTTGTATGCCACAACTGTAGAAGATCAAGCCACATGATGAAAGATTGTTTTACTGCTAAAAAAAGAATCACTGTGAAGGATCAAACGAAGGAAGATCATCGTCTCACGAGTATGCTAGCACAAGTATATGGTATAAAAGCGAGGCAAGCAACTACGAAGAAGAAGAGAGCCCTCGTCAAACTACAAATTTATGCTTAATGGCATTACCCAACGAGGTACAAAATAATTCTCTATTTGAAGAGAATAAAATTTTCTATGATAAATTATCTAATGCTTTCCATAATTTATTTACTGATCAGAAGAAAGTATTAGATAAGTATAAGCAAGCTAGAAAGGATATTCAATCCTATAAGCGTGAGAATGAAAAGCTTACTTGCTTAATGAATGATGCTAGAAATACTTCTACTTTTGACAATTCTACTGAGATTTTCACACTTGAGTTTAGATTGCATGAGGCATTTGATTGCAGTGAGAAAAACACTCAAGAAAATGCTAAACTTAAGGAGGAATTAGCATCAGAAAAGAAGTATTCTATTGCTTCATGTAGAATTGATTTTTTTCTGCTAAATATGATAAGGCATATGCAATCTCCAAAAAGTTAGAAATTAGGTTGGAAAAATAGGTAATACCTACTACCCAATCAAATATCTGTCCTATAACACATCACATACATGATTGGGCACGATCAAAAAAGTGTAACACCCAGTTTTCGAGATGAGGATAATTTTAAATTTTGTAATTATGATTATTATTTATTGATATTTATTACATATTATGATTTTTGGTGATTTTTAATCATTTTTAAACTATTTTAAATCATGACTTATGATTTGGTGTCTTGCTAGTGTAACCTTAGACTGTTGACCTAGAGCCTAGCCATGTGATTAGGATACTTCATTATTTTTAGCTTGAAGGTATTTGGGTCTTTTTGAATTAATTAAATTTATTGTATATTTATTTGGAATTTAATATAATTAATGGGATGGTGTGATTCTAATATTATTTAATTGATTGCCTTGTGTTGTGTTTAGCCTAACCTAGATTTGACTTAACCTAGATTAGTCCTAGTTAGTCATGGTTAGACTAAGTTAGATTTGGGATTAGTCATGGCTAGTCATGATTTGTGATTTTGGCTAGTTATTAGTCATATTGTTTAGTTAAGACTAGTGATAGGTTACCTAGGTTTCATCTAGCCATTGATTTGTCTGATTTATGGAGAGCCCTTGGATCAACCCTAGCCCTAGATTTTAGGGCAGCCATCCTTGGGATTCCCCCTATTTAATCTCTCCCAAAAACCCTTGCCTCATTCATTCATTTTCCCATTTCTCAAGAACAAGGTGAGCTCCAACTTCATTCATTCATAACTTCTCCATTTCTCATCCTTTTTCAACCAAACTTCTTGCATTAGGATCTAATCCATGAATACTTTCTGTCCATGGTGAATATTTTTAGCGGAGGAACAATTTGGGCTTTTGGCTATCAAGGAGAACACCCCCATTTGAGACTTTTTCATGCAAATTGCACATATAGGTAAATTCCTATTCCCTTCACCAAATTTCATTTTCTTTGCATGGATAGGAAGCCCTAGGAGTCCCCTAGCTGCTAGCATAGGTGTGGTGTCGAGTCGTGTCAATTTCGTGTCCGTATCAGACACGTATCAGCTTGTTTGTTAATTTGCCACAAAGGGCTTAAACTTGATATTTCTGGAAAGTGTTTAAATGGATTTGTTGTATTTATATATATATATATATATATATATATATATATATATATATATATATATATATATATATATATATGAATTCATGCTTGACTGAGCACGAATCCGTGTCTTTGTCGTATCCAAATCCGTGTTGGACACGTTGTGCGCTGGCCGGTCGAGTGTCCTGCTGCTCGCTTCGCAGCGGACACACACAGCTCGGTTTTGCACAAATTTGGTGAGCTCATGGGGGCAATGTCTATGAGCATGCCCCCAAGGTCCCATTGAATTTTGTGCAGTGGTTTGGGAGAAACCATGGCCTCACGGGTTTTGCACTGGCGTGCGAGCGCGATCAGAGACCACTGATACGCGTCTCGTGCTCAGGACACGCATGTTGTGGACATATTGCAGACACTCGAGGACGTAGCCCTATCCTTGGCGTACCCTAGGACACGAGCACGAGCCCTACGGTGTCGTGTGTCGTGTCCTAGCATGCACTGCACCTCTGTACGAGGCTGTGACACTGTTATTCTATGAAACCTGGTTTTCAGCATTTGGACACGTCATGTCCACTTTTGTGGACACGAATCAACCTATACAACACCATGTTATGATTATACCCTCTGTCAACCATTTGTTTGAAGTTTCCATGTAATTCGAATAATGAATTCGGGTTCAAACCTATATTTTTCTGATACTAAGAGCTGTGACTGATTTTCCTAGAAATTCTAATGTGTAAACTGCTTGTATGATGTTGATCTCAGGATTTAATTAGTTGTGGTGATTTCAATTAGTTCAGGTTTAAGTTTTGATGCCTTGGTTTGGTTTATGGAGATCTCGAAATTGATTTCATTCTTTACTGTCAACTAATTTTGATACTTAAATTCCATGTTAGGTTCATTCACATTGTGTTAATTCCTGTTGGCTGTTTCATGGATGTTATGGTTTTCGAGATTATTGGGTGAGTTTTGTTTCCCTAAATATATCTGGGATTAGCTCAGAATGCTAGGTTTATGATGGCATAGGAATTTTAGTTTTAATCTGCATTTTGGGATATGATTTCATTTTTACTGATACCATGTAATATATGCTGTTTTGAGTATCAATGATTATATGTGCACTGTCATGAGTTTCCTGAATGGGTTGGTTCAATTCATATTGATTTTCTTTCCTTACCTGTCAAATTGATTTCCATTCCCTAAGCTAAATTGAATGATATTAGCCATGATTGATTCACTGTTTGTGTTGATTCACTGTTTTGCAATTTATACACTGTAAATTGATTCACTTGAACTGTCACACATTCCTGACTTAATTTCAGTTTTAAACTGTTTGAAAGTTTGATTTGCCATGACTAAATTCTTATGCATTCTGTGAATTCACTGATTATTGATTCATGGGGGTTAATGTTATCAAGTAATGGAGATTTCGATTTGGATTTTGAATGATGAAATGATATGCTCACTGTTTGACTGATACCTACATTCTGTTTTCTTAAATCCTGAAAACTGTCATTTTGCCATTCCTGAGTTAATTTCTGTTTATAAAACTGAACTCTTGATGTTAATTTACCATATTTAAATTCATGGGCACATGTGTTAGTTACTACTAAGTTGGGTTGCATGTTAGATTAGGATGTGTCAAGAGAAATAGAAATTTCGAATGGAGTTTTGGTGAATAATTGATATGTAGACTGTGGACTGATTTCGAATACTATTTAATAATATTGATGTTATTTACTGTGATGGCATGATGTTAACTATCTATTAATCCTGAATTACAAAGGTATGTTAAAACTGTCTTTTCTTCCCATTTACAAATTGTTTTCGATTTCCATTGACTTGAAATCTGAGAATTGGATCCCATTTCTTTTTCCTTAACTAAGTTGATTCCTTCCTTGATAACTGTTAACTGATTTTCCAGGATATCACCTCACATGTGAACCTATGTACCCTTCACTGCCATAAATCTAAGAACTTAACCATGTACACACAGCCCACACATTGATTGTTCCTATTACACATCATGTATACACACCACCCTCTTTAAACACTGTCACATGACCTATCTAACACACAGGAACACACAAGTCCCTATCACAGAAGTCTTCAACTGAAAACTAATTTGTTTTAACCTGGGACACCCTCAACTAGGTAGGCACTGCCCTGTTAACCTGAGTACACACACAAGAAAGCCCCTGTTCCCTGATGACATACACACATGACACATTGCACTGATACATGTTTCCCTCATTCACAACTGGAATTATGAAACTAGAAGCTGAATCCTGTGCACACACATGCACTAATGGTACACCTGAACACTCACTCTTACTGCTAGTACACACACACCCCTTCCCTGTTAAAATCTGAGAATCCTCACTGTCTTTGTTTCCTATTCCTGTCATACCTTGATTCACTCACTCGCTCACTAATTCTAACTGTCACACACTCTACACACATCCTCACATGATACACACCCTCACCTATCACCCTCATATGACACTCTCTACACACACACCCCACTTGTACACACACACATGCTATTCCCTACCACCCTATGCTATATATATATATTTTATATATATAATATATATAATATATATATATTATATATATTATATATAATATATATATATGTGATATATTATCATGAAGCATATATGTATATGTGATTATCTATACTAAATTATATATATATATATATATATATATATATATATATATATATATATATTATATTAAAAAAAATATATATATATATATATATATATATATATATATATATATATATATATATATATATATATATATATAATAATATATTATATATATATATATATATATATGTGTGAAATGTGTGTGACTATACTAATTAGTTAATATTGTAATGTGTGGATATGTATTCTAGCCTATGGCTCATTGCCTATGTGTATGGCATGAATGCCAGTGAACATGTGTAGTTGGCTTGTATAGCCTAGATGTAATGTGTGCTTGCTAGAATAGGTTGGTTAGGCTTATTGACTTGTTGGTTTAGGCTGACCTAGTTTGACTAGTCTAGTTGACTGGAGTTGACCAAGGGTTGACTTTAGTCTAGTTTGACCTAGACAACATGCAGATGCATTGTAGATTTCAATTATCATCCCATGTATACATCTTGACTTGTGTTGCTCTAACCAGGAGTCAGGTACCTCATCTCGGACAGTACATTTACTTCAGACATTCAGACACCAGGCGAGTACATTCTCTGATCATTTCATAACTTGCTTAGAATTATATTCCTGCTCTAGTTTATCTTATTTGATGCTGTCACGATATTATCACGGATTGGTACTATATGGATCCTTTCATGCGATGTTATCCCCCTCGGGAGCATCGGATACATCATGTTGTGTGTTTCATGTACATCGTGTATTCCTCGCTCTCATGTTATTCATGTTTATCATGTGCTACATGCTCGTTCATGCTCGCTCGTGTACTTTCATGTGCTATCATGATCGGTCATGTTTCTCATGTATCTCATGTATAACCTATACTTCATGTGCACTCATTTATGAGCCTTCTTGTAAATTTCATGTGCACCCATTTATGGGCCCCCATGTGAACTTTATGTGCACTCATGTATGAGCTCTCATGTATACTTCATGTGCACCCATTTATGGGCTTCATGTGAAAACCATGTACATAACATAACTTGTCTGGATCCTTGTGTATTGATTGGGGTATGGGGAATATAAATAGTCATGTGAACAATTTCAAAGTAGTATAGCCATGTGCGCCTCTTTAGTATAGTCACGTGCAAATCAAGCCGTTCACATGTCGACTTTGTAATCTAAATCACTAGTCACTGGTAGCTCTATACTTATAGTAGATATTTCTATTACAGTTCTCTCTCTGTTTACATCATGTACTTTCTTTCAGTTTCATGTATCGTACTCTCTTGCATGTTTATATTCTCTAACCTGTTATGATCTGCGTGAGATGTATTGTGCTCGCTCCCGTCCTGACTGAACCTGTTGAAAATTTTACAGAGGGTGATGAGGAACCCTGCACCCCTTACCTTGGAGTTTTCCTAGATGACACTCGTGACCTGGACCCCTGGAGAGGTTCAGGCAGCTGCTGAGGACGATACCATTGCATAGTTTAGATAGTCTAGATTGTTTCTTTTTTCATGTTTAGTTGTTGTCCTTATTTCCAGAGTTGTATAATTTGAGATGTTGAGACTAGTAGTTGTTAACTTATGTTATTTTATTCTGTTGTGCCTCAGTTGAGGATTTCTTTCTATTTTATCGTGCCATATTCTATCTCTAGTTGTGATTGAGTTGTACCTTCTGTGATTAGCCTCCTTTTGGTGAGTATTCATATTATGCTTGTTATAGTTCATGACCTAGAACAGCGTTCTACCGTCGACACTTGCGACGTAGGCTGGGCACTGTTACGTATTCGTACCCTCATGGTGGGTGCGGGTCGTGACACATTTTTAGTGGTGGCCTATGCAGGTCGAGTTTATGTAGTGGTATTCGAACTAGTGTATCACTACAGCCTGCAGTAGGATTATGATATATTTTTAAAGGTACTCAATCACAGTTAGGATTCCTCGAGAGATTCCTGGGGTGACCCTTGAGAATCTTATTTAAACTTCAATTTGAAATCATTTCCCTTGTTTGTTCCTCTCACTCCTTGATTATTGAATTTGATTTTGATGGATCGTTGTTGATTTTGATTTTCCTATCGAGATGAATTTTATGGCATGAGTTACGCTATTTTTTGATAACATATGTTAACGGGAATAACAGGGATGGTAAAACGTCTACTTGATTATGGAACCTGTAGTTTATCGCAGCCATATTAGCTGGCATGGCGGAAACATAGAGACCTGACTTCGGATGTACGTATCTTGGTTATGAGATTTGGAATTTCTCGCAGCTATACTAGTCGGCATAGCAAGAATTCCAGACGACATGATTATAGAGGTGCATGCCCCAGTTATGGAATCTATCGTTTATCGCAGCCTTGCTTACTGGCATGGCGAGGGCTCTGAGTAACATGATTTTGGACAGACGTATATGATTATCACACTGTATCTTGAGAAGGTTTTTAAACATATCATCTCTATCGTACCCTTCTGTTGTTATAATTGTATTCCATCATCAAATAATTTAGGAGTAGGGATATTTTAGCTTTATAGAGCTTATTCATATGTAGTTCCTTCATAGTGTAATGATATGATGACTTGTAGAGTGTTTGTACCCTAGAGATGATAATTAGCATTGGTATTAGAATAGTAACCCATTGTAGATAATTTTCCTGTTATTTATAATACCTACCAGTTTTTATAGAGGATGTTAGTCTGCTCTGTAGCCTTGATAATTTATTATTATTATTTTTTTCTTGTACTTTCTAGTAAGGCACCCATGACCAGAGCCTGTTCTTGAGTATAGTTGTAGTTCACCTAAGACTGAGAGGTATATATATATAGATAGACTGCAGATGGTATTGGCATATGGGATATGGGTTCGTTAGTATCTATAGGCCATTGTTGTGTAGAATTATAGACATGTTGTTTAGCCTATATTGGTTCAGTTTCCTATTTTAGTTAAGTTCTCCTTGTGATGAGTTCAGACATGATAGATCAACCTTTATAGGCAGTGTGCAGACCCTTCACTAGATGTCATGTCCTTTTTCTTATAAATTCAGTCTCCTTAGCATCATTTCCTTTTGCCTACATTGATGTTTCAGACCATTCATCCTTAGCCTAAATTCTGAGCATTGTCCAGTTCCTTATAAGTTTAGTCTACTTTAACCCTTGATGATCAGTTATATATATATATGGATATATATATATATATACAATATAATTAGGATATATGTAATGGGTTGTTGTTCTTGAGCTTATGTATATATGGTATTTGGGATTTGTGTGCTTAGATTATGGGTATTTAGTTATGGGTGACTTGATAAGATTGGGAAGTTAAGAATTAGTCTATTATAGAGTTTTTTCTTTTGCTAATCTCTAGTTGCCAACACCTAGATAGCTAGCATAGGTAAAACCCTAAGAAGTTGACCAGCTGATGACCAAGTACTAGGATGTTGAGAAAATTGACTAGTGATTGACCCTTGACTATGTTTGACCTAGAAGGGGGTGCGATCATCTTAATTTCGAGGACGAAATTTTTATAAGGTGGGTAGGATTGTAACACCCAGTATTCCAGATGAGGGTAATTTTGAAATTTTGTAATTATAATTATTATTTATTGATATTTATTACATATTATGATTTTTGGTGATTTTTAATCATTTTTAAACTATTTTAAATCATGACTTGTGATTTGGTGTCTTGCTAGTGTAACCTTAGAGACTGTTGACCTAGAGCCTAGCCATGTGATTAGGATACTTCATTATTTTTAACTTGAGGGTATTTGGGTCTTTTTGAATTAATTAAATTTATTGTATATTTATTTGGAATTTAATATAATTAATGGGATGGTGTGATTTTAATATCATTTAATTGATTGCCTTGTGTTTTGTTTAGCCTAACCTAGATTTGACTTAACCTAGATTAGTCCTAGTTAGTCATGGTTAGACTAAGTTAGATTTGGGATTAGTCATGGCTAGTCATGATTTATGATTTTGGCTAGTCATTAGTCATATTGTTTAGTTAAGACTAGTGATAGGTTACCTAGGTTTCATCTAGCCATTGATTTGTCTGATTTGATGGAGAACCCTTGGATCAACCCTAGCCCTAGATTTTAGGGCAGCCATCCTTGGGATTCCCCCTATTTAATCTCTCCCAAAAACCCTTGTCTCCTTCATTCATTTTCCTATTTCTCAAGAACAAGGTGAGCTCCAACTTCATTCATTTATAACTTCTCCATTTCTCATCCTTTTTCAACCAAAATTCTTGCATTAGGATCTAATCCACGAATACTTTCTGTCTATGGTGAATATTTTCAGTGGAGGAACAATTTGGAGCTTTTGGCCATCAAGGAGAACACCTCCATTTGAGACTTTTTCATGCAAATTGCACATATAGGTAAATCCCTATTCCCTCCACCAAATTTCATTTTCTTTGCACGGATAGGAAGCCCTAGGAGTCCCCTAGCTGCTAGCATAGGTGTGGTGTCGAGTCGTGTCAATTTCGTGTCCGTATCGGACACGTATCAGCTTGTTTGTTAAGTGTTTGTTAATTTGCCACAAAGGGTTTAAACTTGATATTTCTGGAAAGTGTTTAAATGGATTTGTTGTATTATATATATATATATATATATATATATTTTTTAATATATATATATATATATATATATATATATATATATATATATATTGAATTCATGCTTGACTGAGCACGAATCCGTGTCTTTGTCGTGTCCATTCCTGAGTTAATTTCCTGAGTCATTTTGCCATTCCTGAGTTAATTTCTGTTTATAAAACTAAACTATTGATGTTAATTTGCCATGTTTAAATTCATGGGCACATGTGTTAGTTACTACTAAGTTGGATTGCATGTTAGATTATGATGTGTCAAGAGAAATAGAAATTTCGAATAGAGTTTTGGTGAATGAATTGATATGTAGACTGTGGACTGATTTCGAATACCATTTAATAATATTGATGTTAATTTACTGTGATGGCATGATGTTAACTATCTATTAATCCTGAATTACAAAGGTATGTTAAAACTGTCTTTTCTTCCCATTTACAAATTGTTTTCGATACCCATTGACTTGAAATCTGAGAATTGGATCCCATTTCTTTTCCTTAACTAAGTTGATTCCTTCCTTCATAACTGTTAACTGATTTTCCAGGATATCACCTCTCATGTGAACCTATGTACCCTTCACTGTCATAAATCTGAGAACTTAACCATGTACACACAGCCCACACATTGATTGTTCCTATTACACATCATGTATACACACCACCCTCTTTAAACACTGTCACATGTGACCTATCTAACACACACAGGAACACACAAGTCCCTATCACACAAGTCTTCAACTGAATACTGAATTTGTTTTAACCTGGGACACCCTCACCTAGGTAGGCACTGCCCTGTTAACCTGAGTAAACACACAAGAAAGCCCCTGTTCCCTGATGACACTACACACAGGACACATTGTAACGCCCCAGTCCCAAAATACGTAGGACTAGGAACGTAGACATGCCAGCTGTATTCATACGAAGTATACTCCAATATATGGAAGCCTCGTATAAATACATAAGCTGTAAAATGCAGTAGAACCATAACTAATCTCATCCACACAGAATAAATGAATAAAAGATATCATATAATGAGAATGAATTTGTCTTGATACAATATGTTGGGCGGAGACAAATCCACTACCAACAAAATAAGGAAAAGTACATAGAAAATGAAATGAGTGGCGAGCGAAGCGAAGACGATCCAAGTGCAATCATCCTCGAAAAATAGCAATGAACACGGCTAGAGCTAAAGCACCTGCGAAAGACAATAGCACACACCTAGCAAGACAACCAGGTCCTCAGAGGGACGTAACAAGACACATAATAGCATGCCATATAAACTGAATAAATATTGCTCAATAAATAAGTAAATCGAATTATAACATGTTCCAATACGCACCTACTGAACGAGCGTACCATCCCCCCAACCAAACAAGGACAGGAGATGGTAAACTAATTCACGGCGATGTACCTTTCCATGCTAAGAATCCAATATGGTATCCGGACCCCAACAAGGTTCAATACCTTCTCGTCGAAGTAGTAAGTCGCACCTACAACCAAACAAGGACAATATGTGACGAACTAATCCGCGATAAGTTATTGTTCCAAGCCACGGTCAGATACAAGTACCCAAACCAAAGGTACTCATACCTAACGGATAAGGGTAGCCTAACCGTTCTAAGTAAATGTAGTTTAAGAACAATTCATGGTCGCATGACTACCGGGTCAAGTCAGGAAAATACCAATGCAGTACAGTACCTCAGTAGCGAGTCACAACACCATATACTATTCCTCAGTATCGAGTGAGTCTATAGCATATAGTCTACCTATCGTTCCTCAGTAGCGAGCGAGTCTACGATAGATAGGATGGTAGTCAACTTCCAATCATGTTCTTCCCGTCCAATGCTAACTCTATAACCGCTAAGTCAAACTAGCATGCAATCCTCTATTAGCGGTTATTCCTATCGCACGGCTTGTACGTATTGGTGGCCAGCCAATCACGCACTTCCGTGTTCTATATGCGACACACAACTTCGTGGTACAACGTGTCAAGGCCATGAATACAACACACAAAGGTGGTCCCTTAAATCTAGGTTTAATGTGTAAAAAAATAATACATAGCAGAATATAAACGAACAGTAAGTTCTAACAGGTTATGCCATGTATCACAGTTTATTTTGCATAAAAAAAATAATGAACATGCATGAAATATGAGCTAAAATAATTTAAACAGCAAATGGCAAGGTGTCTTGCCTGAGGTCCTTGCTGGTGAAACCGACAATCCCGTTGGGTACAGAATAGTCACAGGGCTACACAAGATAACTCAGACTATGTGACAAACTTCTAAAATAAAAACCAAAAATAAAATATTCTGGAAAATTTATGGAAAAAATATATGATGTGTGTTTTTCTGTCAGTATTCTGAAACTTCAAACGGATTGTGATTCTGATTTCTGGTTCTCCCAGAATCTCAAAAACACTAAAACGTGTCAGATTTCGGACCAGTGACACTCCACAAATTTTCCAGAAAATTAAGTTACGAATTTATGAAAATAAAATTTATATTCATAAAATATACCTCAATACGATTCCAACAAAAAAAACTGGAGGTCAAACGGAGTCCGGAGTTGGGAGTTATGGTCATTCGAAGTTGCTACAACCTTTGAAAATTGAGGCTGAATTTATGACGAAAAAAGAGAGAAATTTTGACAAGGATGGTTTGAAAAATGATTTGTGGTGAAAATAATATGGAGGAGTACCTGTCTATTTATAGGATGTGGGAATTCCCAATTAGATAAGAATTATGATTCCTTTAAACCCAATTTAGATATTTCCTAATTTAATTTAAAAGCAATCAAATCCAAATCCAAATCCAAATCTAATTTAAATCAAATCAAATCAAATTCTCTTAGTTTAAAATCAAATCAATTAAATCTAATTTAAATCTATTTAAATTTTTAGCTCAAAATCAAATGGGATAAATAAATTTTGAATATTTAACTATTTAAATAAATCCAAAAATCAAATCAAGATTTAAATGGCCACCATAACTTCCAAATATATTTTTCAAAATACCAATAATAATAATTTCAAAAATAATAAATATTTTTAAATAACTTTTTGCATAATAAATCTCGAAAATTATATTTTTATTTAAATTAAACTAGCAAATATTTATGAAATATATGTATGCATGAATAATATTATTTATTCCAAACAAAAGGCCTTTCATAAATAAAATCATAAATTTAGGAAATTTTGACAGCTAAATTAAATATTACATATATTATTTTGAAACTATAAAAAATAAATATGTTTTTCTCAAAATATGTACGCTCGCACATATTCGCACTCGTCGAGCAACTACGAAGGGAAAATTTATGAAATGCCCAAAAATTTAAAAAGTTTTATGAAAAACCCACCCCAAAATAAACTTTCATCGCGTGCCCAGCATTAACTGAAAAATTAAAAAAAGGGCACGGCATGACCCTTTTGCCCTTCTAATTTATTAAGAATATCAACAAACCCAGCAATTTTTATGAAAAACGGTTCGATTCCAGAAGATACAAAACCAAGAGACTCTTCAAAAAAGTGTTTCTATCGTTCCCTCCTCTTCCATACTCTGTTCGGTTGCGATTTTAGGTCATCTCCTCCAAAAATCTTAGAAATTTTTTACAAGAAATCGCCAGCGAATCTCCATCACAATGTCGCAATCATCAGCAATAGATGTAGACCAAGTTAGAGAAGAAGGAGAAGAAGTAGTTGTTGGAAAGCAAACGAAAGGAGGGATAAAAGTTAAGAAGGTTGCTCGTAGACAAAATGCTCCAAAAGAAAAAGAAGTGCAAGAAGCAGTAGAAGAACAAGAACAACAAGAACAAGCAGTAGCAGGGGAGGAAGAAGAAGATCAAGAAGAAGGGAAGAAAAAAGGTAAAACTTTGAGACCTGTTCATTCTCCGTTTATATTGACGCGGCAAATGAAAATGATCATTCTCCGTCTATAAAATATACGGAGGATGCCCTTTCTGTGTCATTTGAACTAGAAATGGCCATTCTCCGTCTATTTTGAGACGGAGAATGGCATTCTCCGTGTTTAAACACACGGAGAATGGCATTTTCTGTGTTTTTGACCTAAAGAACGAGCATTCTCCGCCTAATATGAGACGGAGAATGTCATTCTCCGTTATAAAATAGACGGAGAATGACCTTTCTTCTTGCATTAACCTAGAGAAATGAACATTCTCCGTCTCACTGACACAGAGAATGCCATTCTCCGTCTATTTTATAACGGAGAATGGCATTCTCCGTCTATTTCGACACGGAGAATGACATTCTCCTTGTATTTTGACCTAGAGAATAAGCATTCTCCGCCTTATTGAGACGGAGAATGTCATTCTCTGGGTCAAAATAAAGGGAGAATGCCATTCCCCGTGTTAATACAAAACGGAGAATGCCATTCGCCGTCTATTTTAATACGGAGAATGTCATTCTCCGTTTTGTATTAACACGGAGAATGGCATTCTCCCTTTATTTTGATCTAAAGAACGAGCATTCTCCGCCTAATATGAGACGGAAAATGACATTCTCCGTATTAAAACACGCGGAGAATGGCATTCTTCTTGTATTTTGACCTAAAGAATGCCATTCTTCATCTCATATTAGGCGGAGAATGCTCGTTCTTTAGATCAAAATAAAGGGAGAATGCCATTCTCCGTGTCAAAATAGACGGAGAATGGCATTCTCTGGGTCAAAAGAGATGGAGAATGTCATTCTCCGTTTTGTATTAACACGGAGAATGGCATTCTCCCTTTATTTTGATCTAAAGAACGAGCATTCTCCGCCTAATATGAGACGGAGAATGGCATTCTCCGTATTAAAACACGCGGAGAATGGCATTCTCCTTGTATTTTGACCTAAAGAATGAGCATTCTTCGCCTTATTGAGACGGAGAATGTCATTCTCTGGGTCAAAATAAAGGGAGAATGCCATTCCCCGTGTTAATACAAAACGGAGAATGAGATTCTCCGTCTCTTTTAAAACGGAGAATCACATTCTCCGTCTATTTTGACACGGAGAATGGCATTCTCCTTGTATTTTGACCTAGAGAATGAGCATTCTCCGCCTTATTGAGACGGAGAATGTCATTCTCTGGGTCAAAATAAAGGGAGAATGCCATTCCCCGTGTTAATACAAAACGGAGAATGCCATTCGCCGTCTATTTTAATACGGAGAATGTCATTCTCCATTTTGTATTAACACGGAGAATGACATTCTCCCTTTATTTTGATCTAAAGAACGAGCATTCTCCGCCTAATATGAGACGGAGAATGACATTCTCCGTATTAAAACACGCCGAGAATGACATTCTCCTTGTATTTTGACCTAAAGAATGCCATTCTCCGTCTCATATTAGGCGAAGAATGCTCGTTCTTTAGATCAAAATAAAGGGAGAATGCCATTCTCCGTGTCAAAATAGACGGAGAATGGCATTCTCCGGGTCAAAAGAGACGGAGAATGTCATTCTTCGTTTTGTATTAACACGGAGAATGGCATTCTCTCTTTATTTTGATCTAAAGAACGAGCATTCTCCGCCTAATATGAGACGGAGAATGGCATTCTCCGTATTAAAACACGCGGAGAATGGCATTCTCCTTGTATTTTGACCTAAAGAATGAGCATTCTTCGCCTTATTGAGACGGAGAATGTCATTCTCTGGGTCAAAATAAAGGGAGAATGCCATTCCCCGTGTTAATACAAAACGGAGAATGAGATTCTCCGTCTCTTTTAAAACGGAGAATGTGAGTCTATTTTGACACGGAGAATGGCATTCTCCCTTTATTTTGATCTAAAGAACGAGCATAGACGGAGAATGGCATTCTCCGCCTTACTGAGACGGAGAATGCTCATTCTCCGGGACAAAATAAAGGGAGAATGCCATTCTCCTTGTATTTTGACCTAGAGAATGAGCATTCTCCGTCTTTCTGAAGCGGAGAATGAGCATTCTCCGTCTTGCTAACGCGGAGAATGGCATTCTCCGTTTTAAAACACGCGGAGAATGCCATTCCCCGTGTTAATACAAAACGGAGAATGCCATTCTCCGTGTCAAAATAGACGGAGAATGATATTCTCCGTCTATTTTGACACGGAGAATGGCATTCTCCGTGTGAATACAAAACGGAGAATGCTCATTCTCCGTCTATTTTGACACGGAGAATGACATTCTCCGTCTAATATTAGACGGAGAATGGCTTTCTCCTTATTATAATAAAGAAGAATGTTGATGTAAACCTAATTGTTGTTGTTTTTAGGAAAAAAAACTGTCAGGAACAGAGAAGAAAGACTTTTTCGTGCAACATTCACCCCAATACTCTCTCTCATGGATAAGGTGAAGGAAAAGTTTCGCCATTTGCCTGAAGCAGTTGTTGAAAGCTTGAAGAATGTAGGATTCTACAACTTCGTAGATGTATTCTACAGAACTAAGGTGAAAAAATCAGAACTATCTAAAGTCACCCAAGGTCTGGAGAACTTGATAGGGACTTATTTGGAAGAAGATGGAATTGGATATTTCCAATTGAACAGCAGTGTCAAGGTAGCACCAACTGCTGATGAGATGGCAACCATTTTCGGTCTGCCAATGAATGATGACACTGAAGTTGATGAGAAGTATTTGAAGATCATCACTGAAAAACAGAAGACCCCCCCACCAGCAGACTCATTCAGCATGTGTACAGAACACTTCACAAGATTGCTGAAAAATTCCAAGGGCAAAAATGCTGAAGTCTCAAACACAGAAGTTAGGAAAAGGATATTAGAGCTGCTGGGGGGCGAAAATGCAAGTCCTGATGAATTGGCCAAGTTAATAGTATTCAACTTGTGCCAAACAGCATTCTTCACCAGAATGGGGGGTCGAACTTGCCATACAAGTTCTTCGCTCTGGTGGAGAGCACAGATGTTATAAAAAGCATCTGTTGGCCTCGGATTATACTGGGGTACGTCATGGACAGCATAAAGAGGGCTGTCACAAAATCTGAAGATGGTGATGTTGATATATCGTACAAGAAGATTGAAGGTTGTACGATATACTTCTTGTATTGGTTTGCAGAGCACAGTCGACTGATAGAGAGGAAGTACAAACCAACAGTCGCATCTCCGAGATTCTATACATGGGATGGGAATAGAATCTCGATATTCCTAAAAAATGAATATCAAGGTGCTCAAATGGATTCGGATTTGATATTCAAGGATCTTGTTGCATTGAATGTTGATGAACTTGAAGAAGTCCCAGCAGAGCAGCAATGTATAGAAGGTGGAGATAATTCTGTTGATGAAGAAGAACCAGCAACAGCACCAGCACCCTCTACAGCTGACAATGTAGAAATGTTGCGTGTCCTGCAGGAGAAATCTCAGCTTATCGCTGAGAATGAGCAACTCCAGGAAAGAGCCCAGCAACTAGCGGCAAATGTAGCCCAACAACGTGCTGTGGGGCTCGTTGCTGATGGCTTGGAGAAGGAGTTAGACTCTTTAAGGAACGAGAAATCGCTCCTTATTGATGATAATAAGAAACTCAGTAAGCGAGTTGAAGAACTGGAGGCACAGGGGTCGGAACTAGACTCCCTGAGAAAGCAGAAGTCTGAGCTTACTGCTGATAATGAGAAGCTTCGTCAACGTGTTGAGGAGCTACTTCTAAAAGGTAAGATTTTATATTTTTTGTCTATTTTAATCTGTAATTACCTGTATCTAACAAGGAGAATGACCATTCTCCGTGTCAAAGTACACGGAGAATGAAGTTTTCTGTGTGTTTTGACCTATAAAATGTCATTCTCCGTGTCAAAATAGACGGAGAATGTCATTCTCCGTATTAAAACACACTTAGAATGACATTCTCCGTCTATTTTGACACGGAGAATGACATTCTCCGCTAGTATTTTAACACGGAGAATGACATTTTCTGTATTTTGACATAGAAATGACATTCCTCCGTCTGTTTTGACACGTAGAATGTCATTCTCCGTGTCAATTTAGACGGAGAATGGCATTCTCCGTCTCTTTTGACCCGGAGAATTCTCCGTCTATTTGGACACGGAGAATGCCATTCTCCGTCTATTTTGACACGGAGAATGACATTCTTCGTCTAAATTGGCACGGAGAATGACATTCTCCGTCTTACTGACACGGAGATTGCCATTCTCCGTCTATTTTGACACGGAGAATGACTATTCTCCAGATTAAAGTAAACGGATAATAATATTTTTCATTGTTTTTAAAAAGAAGATTATATAATATTGACATCATACCTCTTGTTGTTGTTTGTTTTTATATCAGTGAAAATGACAGAGGATCTCAAAAAAGAGAATGAAAAGCTCAATGATGATAACAACAAACTTCTAGAGGAAGTTGGATCGTTGAAAGACGAAATCACACAGAAGAATGATACAATTGTTAACCTTGAAGCAATGGCTAAAGCATTGCAAAGTGGGGAGACTCAAGCAGTTCCCCAAAAGCATTACACAAGAGCAAATGAACCTACTGGAACTAAAAAACAATCAAATGCTGCAGATGAGGATAATTTTACTACATTGCAAAAGAAGAAAACATCCGATGCTACAACAAGTAAGAAGGCAGGTCCTGGTCGGAAAAGAAAAGATCCTTCCAGTCCCAGAAAGAAAGTAGCTCCTGCTGGGAAAAAAAAGCTCCTTCCAGCCCCGAGAAGGTAGACAATAAAAAGGAGATGTCAGCTCCTGAAGAACTTGAGGAAGAATCTCCTCAAACAGCAAAGCTTGTTAAAGAGGGGAAAATGCTGATGCAATGTCCGAAGCTCAGACTTTGGAACCTTGCAGACGATGAGCTGAAGCAAATATACAGGAGCATCGTATACCAAAGAAGGATGTCTCCAACGTAAGTATTCTAAACTTGAACCAATTTCTGTACAATTCACAAGGGAGAATGATCATTCTCCGTCTCATTTAAAACGGAGAATGACATTCTCCGTTTATATTGACGCGGCAAATGAAAATGATCATTCTCCGTCTATAAAATACACGGAGGATGCCCTTTCTGTGTCATTTGAACTAGAAATGGCCATTCTCCGTCTATTTTGAGACGGAGAATGGCATTCTCCGTTTTAAACACACGGAGAATGGCTTTTCTGTGTTTTTGACCTAAAGAACGAGCATTCTCCGCCTAATATGAGACGGAGAATGTCATTCTCCGTTATAAAATAGACGGAGAATGACCTTTCTTCTTGCATTAACCTAGAGAAATGAACATTCTCCGTCTCACTGACACGGAGAATGCCATTCTCCGTCTATTTTATAACGGAGAATGACATTCTCCTTGTATTTTGACCTAGAGAATGAGCATTCTCCGCCTTATTGAGACGGAGAATGTCATTCTCTGGGTCAAAATAAAGGGAGAATGCCATTCCCCGTGTTAATACAAAACGGAGAATACCATTCGCCGTCTATTTTAATACGGAGAATGACATTCTCCGTCTATTTTAACACGGAGAATGACGGAGAATGACATTCTCCGTATTTTAAAACGGAGAATGATCATTCTCCGTCCCATTTAAAACGGAGAATGACATTCTCCGTCCAATTCATAACGGAGAATGACATTCTCCGTCCATTTCATAACGGAGAATGATCATTCTCTATTGGAGTTATTTTTTATGCAATTTTATCATTAGCCTATATTATTATCATAATCGAAACTAAATTTATGTGCAGTGATTATGTATACATGTACATTCCAAATGCTCCAGAAGAATGTAAAATAAGAAGAAGAAACAATGATGTCAGCATGTTGTTAAATGCTAAAGATTTTCAAGACATACTAAATGAGGCGGATATAGAAGCCGGTGTTATGAACTACTTAATAAAGCTTATGAACGAAGTTCAAGCCGAATTAAGGCAGAACATGCAGTCAAGCTCGCAGGGTGCACAATGTAAATGGTTTGCAATCATGATGCCCCATTCATTGGTAAGAATCGAAACTGAAAAATAAATATTAATGTGTACAGCTACTAATAGTGTTGTAAAAAACTAACTCATGATATTATTTTTTGTTTTTTTCTTCTGGAAAACAGAGTACTGCCCAGTATGTCGATGAAAAAAATCCAACACCTGGAGCAGTGTACAATTTCAAAGTTGATATAGAAGATTTTATCATGGAGCTGGAAGATGACATTGAATGGCTATTCGTGCCACTCTTCCGCGAGGAGAATAAACACTATACGCTGCTGGCATTCAACTTCAGCTCCTATGTTTGGACGCACTACAACTCATTGCGGAAAAACACAGGCGCTAAGGGAATCCAGGATGCAACATACATGAAGAATAAAATCGAGCCAATTGTAATGAAGAAGATTGCATTGATGAGGAATAAAAGCCCAGCAATCCAGGAATACGAAACAACAGAGCTCAAGGTTTGCAAAGAATGCCCACAGCAACTATCACCAGCTGCCTGCTGTATGTTTCATATTATATTGAAAAGTTGTCGAGAGCTCCATTTGATTTACAGAAGAAAACAAACAAAATAGTTCACAATACTATTGTAAAGAGAAGGCTAAATTTGGCTAAGGCTTTGCTTATGAGTGAATGTGCAGTTCCTTTTGTACAATAAAAGAAAATGACAATGTAAATTGGCTAACAAATTCCTTGTATATATTCTGTTTGTCAGGTTTCTTTTGTAATGTATTTGTTTTCCTTTGTAATGAAATTCAATTTTTCGACTAATTTACATTGTTCTATATATGTAAATCTGTTTTGTTAAAGTTCTGTTGTTTGATTCAAACCTATAATGTCATTATCTGTGTTAATACAAACCTATAATGTGTGCATTTGGAACTTAGAAATGGCCATTCTCCGTTTCGTATGAGACGGAGAATGTCATTCTCCGGGTCAAATAGACGGAGAATGTCATTCTCCTTGTATTTTGACCTATAGAATGAGCATTCTCCGTCTTACTGACGCGGAGAATGGCATTCTCCGTTTTAAAACACGCGGAGAATGATTATTCTTTGTATTTTTGACTAGAAAGGAACATTATCCGTCTTAGGGACGCGGAGAATGCCATTCTCCGTGTCAAAATAGACGGAGAATGTCATTCTCCGGGTCAAAAGAGACGGAGAATGCCATTCTCCTTGTATTTTGACCTATAGAATGAGCATTCTCCGTCTTACTGACGCGGAGAATGGCATTCTCCGTTTTAAAACACGCGGAGAATGATTATTCTTTGTATTTTTGACTAGAAAGGAACATATCCGTCTTAGGGACGCGGAGAATGCCATTCTCCGTGTCAAAATAGACGGAGAATGTCATTCTCCGGGTCAAAAGAGACGGAGAATGCCATTCTCCTTGTATTTTGACCTAGGGAATGAGCATTCTCCGTCTTACTGACACGGAGAATGGCATTCTCCGTTTTAAAACACGCGGAGAATGATTATTCTTTGTATTTTTGACCTAGAAAGGAACATTATCCGTCTTAGGGACGGGAGAATGCCATTCTCCGTGTCAAAATAGACGGAGAATGCCATTCTCGTGTCAAAATAGACGGAGAATGTCATTCTCGGGTCAAAAAGACGGAGAATGCCATTCTCCTTGTATTTGACCTAGGGAATGAGCATTCTCCGTCTTACTGACGGGAGAATGGCATTCTCCGTTTTAAAACACGCGGAGAATGATTATTCTCCTTGTATTTTTGACTTATAAATGGCCATTCTCCGTGTATCTAAAACGGAGAATGATTATTCTCCGTGTTAAAACACACGGAGAATGGTCATTCAATACATTATAAAGTCAGAGAGTATAAAGGAGAATAAGTTCTTATGCTGTTAATATATATGTGAAACATCAAATTACAGAATTTAAACTATTACCATTGATATCAAAAAATGTAAGATATGTATTCAAAAAACAATTTCCAGTTATATAAAAGAAGGAATATGTGTATGTATTAACGAGGGGGCGCTGCCCCCTTGACCACCGTAGCAGCATGTGGAGGCAGAGGACAAGTGCTGCGATTGTGATTGCATAATTCAAAACAATTCTGGCACCTTATCTTTCTCTTCTCTTTTCCCTTGTTCTCATATTTGCTTTGTAACGGTCCGCTTTTGGTCGTCCAGGACCCCGTTTCGGAACAGGGGTAGAACAACATCAGTGGATTATTTTCAAACTGTTTTTCGCAATCTGGACTGGACGAATGGCACATGAATATAACTTCTGGTAATAATCTGATGTCCAATACTGCTCCACAAAGTCGTAAACAGATTTATCTGAACCAACTCTGATGCATTGTATTGCATGGCTGCATGGGAATCCATATACCTTCCATCTACGAAACTACAATGACAATCAAGAAGATTCACCATATGGGAGGAAGTATCTGCGATCACCTCAAATTCGAAATCACCGGACCGATATACCCTATAACACATGCCATCATCTGTAAGCTGCTTCAGCATATCCTCAGCGTATGGAGTCAATTTGCTATTCAAACCAATTGCATCCTTGTGGCGATCCGAAATCATCTTCATCATCTTCACACGGATGACATTTACAATTGCTGATATTGGCAATTTTTCTCAGCCTTTATCCATGCATTGAATGACTCTGCACAACTAAAGCAACCTCACCGTATCTACATCCCGGGAAGAATGGTTTGACCAGTGTTCAGGTTTTTGTTTATTCATCCAATTCACAACATGACCACAATTCAGATCATAAATCTTCTTGATTGCTTGTCTATACCCACCTTTATACAGAAAAACAAATAAGTAATAAAGAATTAGGTCAATTCACAAAATTATGAAAAAATAAGTGCATTCTCATAAGGATAATAGTCATTCTCCGTTCAAAAGCTAACGGAGAATGATATTCTCCGTTCTATGCAAGACGGAGAATAGTCATTCTCCGTTGAAAAGCTAACGGAGAATGACATTCTCTGTTCTATGCAGGACGGAGAATGGCCATTCTCCGTTTTAAAACACACGGAGAATGACTATTCTCCGTCTTACTGACGCGGAGAATGGTCATTTTCCTTGTTAAATTAATGGTAAATGCATAGAAAATGTGCATATATCTGTCTCATTAACACACCTGGAGTTAGAGCATATACTGCTTGCCTCCAAGCTTCAAGTACATGCGGATACACTCTTTCATTTCCTTCTCTTTCAGCGGTATGTTATTCTTCATGTGATAATAGCAATAGCTATGATAATCATTAGGAACACTTTAGGGACTTCAGAAACTAGACCGGTGCCTTGATCCGAAAAAAAACAATACGCCTACTACATCCAACAACATTCTTTAGATTTCTAAGGAACCATTCCAATTGTCGCCATCTTCGCCTGAGACTATACCGTATGCAATAGGGTAGAACTTTGGTTACCATTCTTCGCGTGTAGCAGACAAACATCCTCTAAACCTCCCTGTAAGAAAGTGGCATCCAAATATAGCATCGGACGACAATATTGAAAGCCTCTACGCAAGCACCATATGAAAGAAAAAGCCGCTCAAACCTCATTGATGAATCATCTTTCTGGAAGTCGATAACGGAACCATTATTGGTTCCTTTACCTTGTTCACATACCAACACAAGTCACTGTAAGATCTAACATCATCTCCGTACATTTCCTGGTGCACCAGCCTAATTCCGTGGTATGCCTGTCCATATGTAACAGATAAGCGTAGTCGACCTTGAAATCATCGACAACAGATTTTGCGGACTTTTAGGATGCATCCGA